>OX359291.1:12788622-13388622 GCA_947179395.2 Pulicaria dysenterica
TAGATGAAAATTATAAGGGTGTTTTATATAAATGTGAGGGACTTTTATGAAAATGTGAGGGGTTTTATAAAACTTGTAAATTAATGTAATTAATTATAGGTTGTTTATAAATTATGTTTAGTAACTTTTGATATATTTTATTTAGAGAAAAAATAAATATATATTTACGACCGTCTCATTTTTATCTACGTTTTGGTATAAATTTTATTGTAATATGACACTTTTTAAAATTTAGTATATTAGTAACTTTTTGTTATTCATTAACCCGTGTGTGCACGAGTCAATAAACTAGTTCTCTTGTATACAAGATCAACATAAATAACAAAATTAATAGAAGAGTACTGAAAGAGAATTAGTGGATTTCACATATCATTATAGTGTGTAGAAGGATTACATAGGATAAAATAGTATGAGGATATGTCGTTATTCTAATAAAGATTTATGATTCAATACGGCACCTCACTCTGGTCGTTGATGGTGATACTCTTAAGATTAAAATAGTCTATGCTGCTTCTAAATCATTGAATGTTCTATAATATTACCACATCATCGTTACAACATTATTGCTTCTTCAGCTTTCACCTAATGAAACTTTCCATCTTTCTACCATCCACCCAATCACCCTTATTCCATTTTTTTTAGTAAATACCTGTTTAAGAAAAAGATAGAGTCAGTGTGAGAAAAAGAAAGATGTGGTAAGTTCTTCAGCATGGTAGATGGCCTTAGAAATGAGATTTTCAATATATGTGGGCCATTTTAAATGCTAATATATTATTTAACTAGCATAGATTAGATATATATAGAGGTTGATTTACAAAATTATAAATGTCAAATATCAGTACAAAAATATTAAATAATGATAAAACACAGAAGAAGTAAGAATTAAAGAAAATAGTAGGACAAACAACATCAACACCTAGACTAGCGGTGGAAACGTTGATGTGAGATTGATGGTAGATGTGACGTAAAAAGGTGGTATTACACTAAGAGTCATGTCTCTTAGTAAGAGACATGATATATTGTATCTATTTTACAACTTATCGATCGTTATTGTTACAATGGGTCAATATGATTAAATATTTATTGGTTATATTAAAAAAATTATAATATTTTTATAAATAATAAAGTTAAGAATATGATCAAATATGATATTTTGAAATGTTATAAATGATAAATATGATATTTTCATATTAAAATAAGCAAATTTGATATGTTAAGATTTAAGAAAGAAATATATGAAATATCTCTAATAATTTTAATTTTATAAATTTAATGTATGATAAATTATTTTTTATCTATATTAGAAGACATATCATACTAATTCAGTAATTTGTCACCCCTGATCGATAAAACAAATTAATGAAATTTTCTTATATATCTTGTTTATGTTATATCATACATTGAAACCCAATAAATATTTCATTAAATCGAGAAGAATGTTATATAGGATTAGCGGTGTGCATAGAAACCCCCAAAACCCAATAAATATTTCATTGAAACCCATCGGTATATATTCGTGACCATATCATACTATTAAATCGAGAAGAATTTTTAATTTAATCAATGTTTAAATTATATTTTTAATGGACTAATTTTAACATTGGATCAATATTTTAGATTGCATATTAAAATTTTGGGCGAGGTTATCTTCGTAATATACATTTGATGCTTTACAAAATCACATCTGATTGTAAACTGATCATCTATGATTGTAAACTGATCATCTATGATTGTATTTAGAACTATGTTTTTTACATAAACCTTATTAAAAAGATCTCATTAAATTGATTATTTTTTTAATTTTTTTGAAAAGCATCCATTAAATTGACTATTATATAATACACCCATTTAAATATTAGTTATTGCAAATTTCTTTAATTAATAATCTCTATTAATCATGCAAACATGTAGAAATTGAGTTCTGTCACGTTTATGAATGCGCCAAATACATTTAAGATTATAAATTTTAGCAAATATTGAAAAAATGAATTGAGTGCACGAAAATGTAATAAATAATACTTGTTTTATAATATATATATATAGGATTAGGGGTGTGCATAGATACCCAAAAACAGAAACAAATCCGTTAAAACCGATAATACCGAACCGATAAAACCGAAACTATTTCAAAACCAACCGTTTGGTTTTAAAATTTGAAAAAAACGATGGGTTCTGTTCGGTTTTGGTTTTAACCAGAAACCGCCACATTAAAAAACCGAAACGATAATACTGAATATATATCACACACACACACACACATACACACACACACACACACACACACACACACACACACACACATATATATATATATATATATATATATATATATATAGGGGAGGGTTCATGCGAGAACCGTTGTTAGTGCGAAAACCGCAAGAACCAATCTCAACCGTTCCTTGGATATGTGAAGTATCATGGATGGAGAGCGTGGAGGGATAGGGTGTGGCAGGGTGCATGTGAGGAATTCATGGGTGGGCAATGACATTGAAGAAGGGGGAATTGGACGGCTTAGATTGGTTCTCGCGCTAACAACGGTTCTCGCATGAACTTTTGTCTATATATATATATATATATATATATATATAATTTTATATTAATTAAATAGAAGTCAACCCATTAAATTTTAATATCCAATATACGTGATGGTTATCAAAGATAATTGAAAGAACATTGAGGTGAGGTTAAAGCAAGCGAATTAAACACGTATTTGACTGATCGGATCGAGAATTGTATTTAGTATTGAAATATGTTATTATACATTAAATTTAATGTGGAAATTTAGAGTTTTTTGCTGAAATTTATATATAACATACACAAATGTTGAAAACCAAGTACGTTTGGTTTTAAAACCAAACCAACCGTTATTGATTAGAACCCGCCAAAAACCGAAATCGATAGAAACTGAAACCATTGGTTTCTAATAAACCTTCCCATATATATATATATATATATGAAGAAGTTTCTTTGAGAACCATTCTTAGTGCGAGAAACCGCGAGAACCAATATGAGCCGTCCAATTCTCCCTACCATTGTCCACCATAAATTTCTCACATGCACCATGCCACACTCTATCCCTCCACGCTCTTCATCAATGATCTTCCCAAATCCAATAAATGGCTGAGATTGGTTCTCACAATTCTCGCGTTAACAACAATTCTCAAATTAACTCTCCAATATATATATATATATATATATATATATATATATATATATATATATATATATATATATATATATATATATAAATTGGATCAATAAAGAACCACTTCTTAAACAAAGAACCTAAAGAACCAATCTGAACCATTGGATCATCAAAATCAATGGATGAGATTGATCGATGGCAAAACTGTAATTATTATGTATTAATTTAGGAAGAATAGGACAAAAATGTAATTACCCCCCCCCCCCACACACCCACGATTTAAAAAAACCCATAAACTTTAAATTGCCATAACTTTTTATGTTTTGGGAATTTAATCAAAAAAATTATATCATTCTTTTAGTTTTTTAATCCTCTTTCAAACAAGATCACTCTTCCTATACTTTTCTAAATTTTTTTTGAAAATGAATTTTTTTTTTTTTGCATTTTGGCAGCTGTACAGGAAAAAAACCCTTTTTTTTGCATTTTGGCAGCTTGTCGCTAAGAGCTGAATGTCGTCGCTAATGAGCTGAATGTTGTCGCTAATGAGCTGAATGTTGTCGCAAAAGGTTCGTCTCAGATCAGAAATTAGCGACGATGAAGTTAAATTTGTCGTCGCAGATAAGCAAAGTCGTCGCTAATGACATTGCAGTCGTCGCAAATGATTCGTCTCAGATCATAAATTTTGCGTTTTTCGTTTTTTGCAGTTTGCATGTTTATACGGATTTACGTTCTGCATTCTACATGTTTTTTGCATTCTGCATTCTGCATTTTTTTTGCATTCTGCATGTTTTTTGCTTTCTTCATTCTTCATTCTGCATGTTTTTTGCATTTTGCATTATTCATGTTTTTTGCATTTCTGCATTCTGCATGTGTTTTGCATTTTGCATTCTTTCATTCTGCATGTTTTTTGCATTCTGCATTCTTCATTCTGCATATTTTTTTCATTTTGCATTCTGCATGTTTTTGCATTCTGCATGCTCTGTACAGATTTTGCATTTTGCATTTAAGTTTGAATGAACCCAGCTCAAAATGCAAATTACAGATTTTGCATTTTGCATTTAGGCTTGAATGAATCAAGCATCTAAGAATTTTGCATTTTGGGCTTGAATGAACCCAGCTCAAAATGCAAACTACGGATTTTGCATTTTGAGTTTGAATGAACCCAGCTCAAAATGCAAACTTTGCATTTCAAAAAAAAAAGTTTCAGAAATATATCAAGTCCGGTCTTGTTTGAAAGGGGACGAAAAACTGAATCTAATGGTATAATTTTTTTGTTAAAATTGTTAAAAACGAACGAGTTATGATCATTTAAAGTAATTTGGGTTTTTTTTTTTAAGTTTGTTGGGGGGATTTGCTTGGGGCTGTAGGCGCCGATTTTTTTTTTTTTTTAATTTCCCTTTTTGCCCATAGACTATGTGACACATGTCATCACCAGAGAGATTATTTAGGTTCTTTATTTAAGGGAGGTTCTTTGTTTAACCTTACCCTATATATATATATATATATATATATATATATATATATATATATATATATATATATATATATATATATATATAACTTTATAAGTTTGTTATTGTTATTAACAAGTAAATATTACCCACGCTTCGCAGCGGGGTAAAAATAGTATCTCGTCTAGAGTAAATTATAATGTTAATTTTAATTTATAATGAAATTTGTCTAAACGACTCTATAAAAAATAATTTAAAAAGCTTCGAAATTTTAGCCTTGACTTCAATCACTAATATTAATATAAATAACTATTGAATTAAACTAAAGAATTTTAAATGTAAACAATAAAATATAACAATAATAATAGATTTTGATAATAAGAGTTGAAATATAAAATATATGTCTATTTACCACTACTATTGCAACGACTACTTATAATAATAATAATAATAATAATAATAATAATAATAATAATAATAATAATAATAATAATAATAAAACTATATAATAATAATAATAATATAACAATAATAATTATAATAATAATATGATTTTTTACATTAAAAGACAAAATTAAAAAGAAAAACAAAAGTTTTTCCTCTCTATTGTATATATTGTATAATATAATGTCCTTAGTTGTTGAAATTAATATTCTACCTATAAGCCAGCTCTTGATGACGTATAGCTGGTTGATGTCATGTCATACCAAATTGCATTAAACTTGTATTATTATTATGGACAAATTGCCGAGAAAGGTAACTAAAATGTTCAAATTTGCCAATAAAGGTAATGTCCATTTTTTCAGGACAAGAAAGGATCCTAAATTCTAGTTTATTCAAAAAAGGGTATATTGTAACCGGATGTTTAGGTCACCGGTTAACCTATGATGACGTGTAATTTAATTTGATGATGTGGTATTTTTATAATAAAAAAAACGTATGAGGTGGCAACTAAAACCCTCTCCTTTCTTCTCTCTCTGCTCAACACATTCTGCCAACCGCCAAACCACCTGCCTCATTTCACCACCGCCAGAATCTCACTCCCGCCACCACCGCACCACCGTTGCTTCACCGTCGCCATGAGCCGTCGTCCTACCGCCATCGTGAACCACCAGATCTAAAAAGGTTTCTCTCTCTCTCTCTCTCCCCCTCTCTCTCTAAAAAGGTTCCACCGGCACCATCACCACTCCACGGATCCACCATCGCTCCACCGTGTTTGAATCAGTCACCATCGCTCCACCACCACTGTCATATCAAGATATGAGTTCGAATCAATATTAGGGTTTTCCAGATCTGAGTTCGAACCAAAATTAGGGTTTTCCAGATCTGAGTTTGAATCAAGATTAGGGTTTTTCAGATATGAGTTGTGTTCATAGATCGGTCACCATCGTGTGTGTGTGTTTGTTGTGTGTGTTTTTGTTGGTGGTAGTGGTTCGTGGCGGTAGTAGTTCATAGCGGCGGCGGTTCATAACGACGGTTGATCGTTTGAGGGTTTGCCAGATTCGTAGGTGGTTCACGATATCTTTCAGATTCGTAGGTTTTTCCAGATTCGTAGGTTGATCGTTTGAGGGTTTTCCAGATTCGTTTTAAGGTATTCAGATATCTTTGTTGGCGGTGATGTTCACGGTGGTTTTTCAGATCACGGTGGTGGTTCACGGTGTTTAGGGTTTTCAGATATCTCCGTGCTGCGGTGGTGGTTTATGGCGGCGGCGGTGGTTCACGCAGAGGATGGTGTTCAATGGAGGATCTTCATATATTCATCTTCATATCTTCAAGAACTTCATGTTCATATTAAATAATTTCTTATTAAAATAAATATAAATCTGTAAATATGATTTGAAAACCCACATCAGCATAAAATATGATGTGTCATTGACTGTACAACCATATATGTTGCCACGTCACCGGTTACCTGATGACTTGGCTGTTAGCAGGTTTTAGAGGTAAAAATACATTTTTTTGTCAAAAATTGAATTGATAGTCCTTTCTTGGCCCGAAAAAATTGACATTACCTTTATTGGCAAATTTGGACATTTTAGTTACCTTTCTCGGCAATTTGCCCTATTATTATTGTTATTATTATTATTATTGTTATTATTATTATTATTATTTTTATTTTTATTATGTTTATTATTATTGTTATTGTTGTTGTTGTTGTTATTATTATATCATCATCATCAACATTATTATTATTATCATCATCATTATTATTATTATTATTATCATCATCATTAATTCATTATCATCATCATCATCATCATTATTATTATAATTATTATTATTATCATCATCATCATCATTATTATTATAATTATTATTATTATCATCATCATAAAAAAACCCATGGTCTGGTTCTGGGAACCCCACCTCTGCCCGTGTGAATCGACCTTTAGTGCACCAGAGACCCCCTTTCCCACTCAGGTCACGGTCCCTCTTGAGTCAAAGCAGAAGCCTCGCCAAATCCCGTAGAGGCAATCGAGTTCGTGCAGGAGGTTCAATTGACCTTAACAGGTCGGCTACGATACAATCGGTCCCGTCAGTCGATCGTAGATCCAACAGTAAAACAACGAAAGACGCTTTGGAGGAAGAAATTAGGAATACCATTGACATTGGAGAGGTAGTCGGATTTCGTATGGAAGGTTGCACAGAGGAAGTCTGGGTTGTGCTAAACATATCAGGTGTTGCCTTTCCGTATAAATGAATATTTTGTCCATAAATGCTATAGAAAGTTACTTTGCTTAAATCTGTGTTGGGTAGTATCGGAACATACTTTTTCTCTATTTTCAAAGCACCCGAAAAGTGATTAAAAAACTAGAAAGTATGAGAGCTAATTTCTTTTGGGGAAGTTCTGAAGGTGGCAGGAAGATTTCATGGGTTTCTTGGGAGATTGCTCTCAATAGTAAAGATAATGGTGGTCTTGGCGTAGGTAGCTTGAAAGCTCTAAACCTAAGTCTTCTTAGCATGTGGATTTGGAAGTTCAAAGTACAACAAAGTGGGTTGTGGAGAGAGGCAATTCAGGCGATACATGGTATAAATGGGGGTGTTGGAGGTAGAAATTTGCAAGGAAGGGTTCCAGGTTTGTGGAGAAACATCACGAAATTACATAAGTCCTTTGATTCAGTCAGCATTCCTCTTTACACCTCAGCAGGTTAGTTCCCAATCCTATGAGTTTCGATGGCCATTAGAGCCTTCTGGTATGTTCACAGTATCATCATTAAGGGCTGCGTTTGACGTTTTATCTCTTAAAAAGGTTAAAAATTTCAGTTTAAAGTGGTGTAATTGGGTTCCTCTTAAGGTTTGTGTGAAATAGGAGAGCCGAGAACCAGATACGTATTCTCATTGATACAAAAAAGAATGATGATTACAAAAATATATAAATATGAGAGAGCTATACATGGAAATAGCTAAACCTATTTTATATGTATTTACACTTTTAATCCTTAAGGAATAATATTCTAACACTCCCCCTCAAGCTGGAGCGTATATATCATAGGCTCCAAGCTTGCCGTATATGTATTCAACACGAGGGCCTCTTAAAGACTTTGTAAAACCATCTGCTAGCTGGTCACTTGAATTAACAAATCCTGTGATGATTGAACCATCTAGCAGTTTTTCTCTAATGAAGTGACAGTCGATCTCGACATGTTTTGTTCTCTCATGGAAAACTGGGTTGGAAGCAATATGAAGTGCAACTTGATTGTCACAAATGAGCTTCATTGGTGATACCTTGCAAAACTTTAGTTCTTCAAGAAGTTGCTTGATCCATATGAGCTCACATGTTGCATTGGCCATTGCTCGATACTCGGCTTCTGCACTTGATCTTGCTACCACATTTTGTTTCTTACTTTTCCAAGAAACTAGAGTACCCCCAAAGAGGACACAATAACCTGAGGTTGACCTTCGACTGAAAGGACAACCACCATAGTCCGCATCAGTGTAGCAACGTACCTCCATGTTCCCCTTATTTTCATACAACAGACCCTTTCCTGGAGCTCCTTTGATGTATTTCAGGATCCGTAAAGCGGCTTCCCAATGAGTATCACATGGAGCATTTAGAAACTGACCGACTATACTCACAGCAAAAGAGATGTCTGGTCGAGTTACTGTGAGATAATTATGCCGACCAACCAGTCTCCGATATTTCCCTTGATCTGTTAAAAGCTCCCCCTGTCCAGGTAAAAGTTTAACATTAGGATCCATTGGAGACTCAACAGGCTTGCAATCCGTTAGATGAGCTTCTTCCAGAATGTCTAAAGCATACTTCCTTTGGGATATTGAAATTCCGTCTTTCGATTTTGCAACTTCAATACCTAGGAAGTACCTGAGATTGCCCATATCTTTTGTTTGGAAATGCTTGAAAAGATGGTCTTTAAGTTGTCGTATCCCATCATGATCATTTCCGGTGATAACTATGTCGTCGACATACACTACCATATAGGTACACCGTGTCCCTGAAAGGTGATAGAAGACTGAATGATCCGCTTCACTCTGTTTCATTCCAAACCCTTTCACTACAGAGCTGAATCTCCCAAACCAGGCTCTGGGAGATTGTTTTAGGCCATAGAGGGACTTCTTTAGTCTGCAAACCAATCCGGACTCCCCCTGAGCAACAAATCCAGGAGGTTGCTCCATATAAACCTCTTCATGCAGATCACCATGAAGGAAGACGTTTTTAATGTCAAGTTGGTGTAGAGGCCAATCACGCATAGCGGCCATGGATAGAAGAATGCGGATACTAGTCATTTTAGCAACAGGAGAAAATGTATCACTATAATCAAGACCAAATATTTGTGTATACCCTTTGGCCACCAGTTGTGCTTTTAATCGATCAATTTGTCCATCCGGTCCGACTTTTGGAGTGAATATCCAACGACATCCAACTTTTGATTTACCCAGAGGTAATGGAACCAACTCCCATGTTCCATTAGAGTGTAAGGCTGTCATTTCATCAACCATAGCCTGACGCCAACCGGGATGAGATAAAGCGTCACCTACACACTTAGGAATAGTAACAGAAGCAAGACTTGCAATACAAGCAGAATATGTCGTTGATAAACGATTATAATTGACATAATTGTATATGGGATAAGGATTTGTAGTAGATCTTGTACCTTTTCGTTGGGCAATAGGTAGATCATCTTCTGACAGAACCGAAGCCAGTGGATCAATCGGTGAAGGAGATGAGTCAGAGGTACCATTGTCAGGAGAATCTGCATGTTCATCCGTCAGAACAGTGGGGCGAGGACGTCGCTGATAGGTTTTTAACGGAGGATCAGTAGTAGAAGGACTCGGAGGATCAGTATTGGAAGGATTCGGCGGGTTGTCAGCAGGTAATGACGTAAGGACAGGAAGAGGAATGACTTGATCAATGTTGGAAGACTCCTGTTGATCAACGGAAAAATAGAGTTGATGATCAAAGAATGTAACATCTACAACCATGAAATATTTGTTTAAGCTTGGAGAGTAACACTTGTAGCCCTTCTGTAACCGAGAATAACCCAGAAAGACACATTTGAGTGCCTTAGGAGCTAATTTATCTTTACTAGGATCCAGACAATGAACAAAACACACTGAGCCAATTGGATGTAGAGGAAGGTGATATGGGGTTTGATTTGGAAACAAAACAGAGAATGGGGTCTGATTTTGTAAGACTGATGATGGCATGCGATTGATTAGGTAGCATGCAGTCATAACAGTATCAGCCCAAAATTTTAGCGGGAGTTTAGCATGCAACAATAAGGTACGGGTCGTTTCAATTAGATGGCGATTTTTCCTTTCGGCCACACCATTTTGCTGTGGAGTTCTAAGACATGAAGATTCATGTAACATGCCTTGGGAAGCCATAAAATCTTTGAAGGGTGTGGAGAAATATTCAAGGGCCTTATCACTTCTCAAGGTACGAATGGTTACACCAAATTGGGTTTTTATTTCAGCACAAAATTCTTGGAAAATTGGAAATAATTCAGAACGTTGTTTCATTAAGAATATCCAAGTAGAACGAGAATAATCATCAATAAATGTGACAAAATAATTGAAACCCGTTGAAGAGACTCTACTAGGACCCCACACATCAGTGTGAACCAAGGAAAAAGGAGAATCAACTCTATTATTTGCTCGTTTAGGAAAAACATTGCGGGTGTGTTTTCCTAACTGGCACGACTCACACTCTAAGGATGATAATGGAGACAAACTTGGCACGATCTTCTTTAACTTAGAGAGAGAAGGGTTGCCATAAAGATGATGGTAATAGTGTGGAGACACCGCACTTGCTGCAATGGATGGATGAGATCCCCCTAAGTAATAGTGTCCGTGTGACTCATGCCCTTCACCAATGATCTGTCCTGTGCTTAGATCCTGTAAGAAAACAGAATCAGGTGTAAAGGTTATTGAACAAGAGTGAGTTTTAGTGATACGACTGACAGATAGAAGATTAAAGGGGCTTTTAGGCACATATAAAACAGAGTCTAAGGACAATGATGAAATAGGTTGGGTTTTGCCAATTCCATTAACTGCTGTTTTATTTCCATCAGCAACAGTAATAGGGGGTAAAGTATCTGAATGCGTAAGAGCAGAGAAAAGATCTTTGTTACCACACAAATGATCGGTAGCACCTGAATCAACAATCCATGAGCCCATAGGCTGGCCTTGAACATCAAAGGCTGAGTAATTACCAGAGTGTCGTCTTGTGGCACTAGGAATAGATTTTTGTGCTGCTTGATACTTCAGAAATGCATCATACTCGATTGCAGACATATGTATTGTTTGTGTTGCTAAATTGCTTGGACTATAATCAGTCCCAAATGCATGAAAAGACCCAGAAGACTGTTGAGTGGACTGGTTTCCAGTAGTAGTACATGATTGTGTACTTGTACCAGAGACATAGTTGGCTGACCCAGTCAGCTTATCCGAAGTAAGTGACGAGCATCCCATGATAAATGATTGTGAGGTTGCTGGAGGATCAATAACATCACCCACGATACTCAATTCATGGCAGACCAGTAAATAATGCAAACAATTAGCAAATGGCTTGAAACAAACAGCAAATGGCTTACAAACAGCAAATGGCTTGAATCAAACAGTGAATGGCGCAATGCTATCAGCAAATGGCGCAAGGCAGTGGCTGAAAGCAAATGGCTTGAAGCGACGAATGGCTTGAAGTGAATGGCTTGAAGCGGCTAAAAGCAAATGGCTTGAAGCGACAAATGGCTTGAAGCGACAAATGGCTTGAAGCGAACGACTTGAAGCGAATGGCTTGAAGTCAAACCACAGGGCAAATGGCGCAAGGGTAAATCTCGACAGTCGATAGGGTTACGTCGATTCCAACAGTACAATCGATCAAGAAACAACAATCGATAATCACGAGACCAAAAACAAAATCGATTCCAACAATGCAATCGATCAAGAATTACCTGCACAGAGCCAATTGATATGTCGATTGAAACCAGCAGAAGCAAGATACGTACAATCGATCAAGAATCAGCCGCACAGAAGCAATAGGCGCACAAATAAATCAACTAAAACCAGCAAATCAGAGGGGATACACGACTGCTGCAGATGAACGACTTGATGACAGCAGCGGCAAAATAAACGAGCGGACGTAGGGTTACGCCGGCTCTGATACCATGTGAAATAGGAGAGCCGAGAACCGGATACGTATTCTCATTGATACCAAAAAGAATGATGATTACAAAAATATATAAATATGAGAGAGCTATACATGGAAATAGCTAAACCTATTTTATATGTATTTACACTTCTAATCCTTAAGGAATAATATTCTAACAGTTTGTATTAATGCTTGGAGAATAGCCCATCATCGTCTCCCTACCAAAACTAATTTACATAAAAGAGGGTTAATAATGTTGTCATGTCTTTGTCCGTTATGTGGTGATGATGATGAAATAGAAGACCATTTGTTCACGCAATGCCATTTTGCGAAGAAGATTCTGAGTGAGATCGGGAGCTAGATGGTGGGGCTTTGACATACAGGGCATCGTGAATACTGATGCGCTGTTGAATTCGGGGCACGTTATAGGTCTCAAAGGTGCTTCCTTATTTGACTTCTCAAGTGTTATTTATACATATGTCTGGTGGCTATGGAGACATATAAATGACAAAGTCTTCTCGAGAAAGGTGGAGGAGATGCTTTGTTTAGCCAAATTCAAGCTCACGCATTTTTTTGGATTAAGCACAGGGCAGGGAATGATTTCCATACAAGAAAATGGAGTGATTGGTGCCTTATACCTGCTGCATGCTTTTAAAAGTTTCCTTGCGGTGATGCCTTTCCTACCTTCTGGTCTGCTACGTATGGTGTTTAGCTTTTAGTCTTGTTTTGTTAATTTTGTAGTTTATGTATGGCTGTTTTGTTTTGGACTGTGCTGTAATCTGCCGCTAATCTCTGTTTTGTTCTGGACTGTGTTTTGTTTTGGACTGTGCTGTAGTTTATTAATAAAATCTTGGAAGTAATAGGAGGGGTAATGGCGGAGCGGAAGCTCCTTCTCTATTGTTTCCTTTGTTCGCCGTTCAAAAAAAAATCATCATCATTATTATAATAAAAAATTTTATTATTATTTTCATTATCATCATTATTATTATCATCATCATCATCATCATCATTATTATTATTATTATTATTATTATTATTGTTATTATTATTATTATTATTATTAAATCAATAAAAATAAAGCTACAAATCGAATATGAAATCTGGAACACGCAGTGGAATAAGATCTGATGCCAGAATCTCAAATAGAAATCTTCGATGTATGATGGCGGATTATAGATCGATGTATGACGAACAAGAACCGTTGGATATTGGATTGCAAATAAAACCATTAAGGCTATCACATAAAAATAGAACATATATGCGGCTAGACTACTCAATAAAGGAAGTTGATCTTCCACTTAAGTATTTGATTCATCCACTGAAGGTACAATATCTTTAAAGCTATGTTACAAGTTAGTGAAGCATAGATTTACTTTGGATGAATCAACTTTACAACGAAATATCATCTCCGATATATATAAAAGAGAGATAAAGAGCTAAAGAGAACAGAGGGATATCCTTGGCTATTGTTGGCGATGACGTCAGAGGTGATGATGGTAACGATGTCTTGTGGTTTTGGTGTCGGCATTTCTCTCAAAGAGCATACGGAGTACACGAAGCATGGGATCGGCATGCCTGCGTGGCTGCCTCGGTACCGCCACAAACACCACCCCGTGGCCCTCAGTACCGACATTTTCAAACACCCCTCGCCATTTGGATGTTGTGCACACCGAATCATTATATATATATATATATATATATATATATATAAATTGGATCAACAAAGTTCACCCTCTTTATCAAAGCCCCTAAAGTCCTAAGGGCTTTGTTTAAACTAGGGGCTTTGTTGATCCTTACTATATATATATATATATATATATATATATATATATATATATATATATATATATATATATATATATATATTAAATACACAACGGTCGTATGACCGTTTCCAAGTAAAAAAATTTACTTTTTTACCTCCTATATATATAAACACCCATTTTACAATTTTTACTTCACAAATCTTCCCAAACTCTCTCTTTAAAATTTATAAACTTTCTACTTTTTTATACTTCTATTTTAAATGTATTCATCTTCAAACACCACAATCTCATCTCGATCAAAAACCCGTTGATGTATTTTTTTTATTTAGTCGTAATTTTGTTGATGTTCTTTTTTTTATTTAGTCGTAATTTTATTTATGTACTTTTTTTATTTAATGAAAACAAATTATTTATCTTATTTTATTTTTATTATATAATTTTTATTTTAAATTTCGTATAATAATAATAAAGAATAATTAAAATAATATATATTTAATTTAAAAATGAAAAAGTTTGAAGCATCGAAGCGTGGGTAGTACTTGTGTTTAAACATGACTGAAGCATGAGGTGAGGTGTGATGATGTGACGCTGAATCATGACATGCTTCAAACACATACTCTGTCGAAGATGAACATATATATTTGAGATCCATAAATGCACCACACACCACTAACTATATCACCTTCTCTTCCAAATCTTCCTACATCCTCAGAAAGAGCCAAAGAG
Source organism: Pulicaria dysenterica (assembly GCA_947179395.2). Taxonomy (NCBI): domain Eukaryota; kingdom Viridiplantae; phylum Streptophyta; class Magnoliopsida; order Asterales; family Asteraceae; genus Pulicaria; species Pulicaria dysenterica. Next base: position 12,803,317 of record OX359291.1, read on the forward strand.
GGAAATTGTATTTTGTTTCTAAAATATATTCAACGAAGATTAAAAGAGTTAAATGATTAGAATACGAGTGGTATGATTTTTTTATAGATGGTACCTTTATGTATTTCCATCTCTGAAAGAATAAAATTAAAAAAAGAAGAAAAGAAAAATCGGCTATCATTATTTGTAGGTATTTTTATATAAAACATTAAATATCTTCATATATAATATTAAGGGTTTAGTATTAAAAAGTATACCAAACTTATCACTTTTTGCTATTATGTATACCCAACTTTTAAAACTATAAAGAATAGAAAACAAGAACAAGAACATTCATCTTCATCTTAAACATCCATCTTCAAAAAATCTAGGCAAACAAGAACATTCAAAAACTCAATCATTCCAATATGAATGAAATCCCCAAATATAAACATAAACATAAACATCGATAGTATGAACCAACAGATCTGGAATAAGAATTCTAGTAAACATATTAATCGCAAGTAACAAGACCATTCAAAAGTTTGGGTTTTTTGTTTTAATCAGTATGTCCCCATGAACACATGAACCCTAGATCTGATGATCAAATAGAAGAAGTAGAAGATGAAATTGAAATCAAACATATAAATAAGCACGTATCTGTCGGAATCCCACAATGAACCCTAAATCGCCGAAACCTAACTCGATTCTTGGCGATGGTAGCGAAACCCTTATCGCCGAAACCTAACTTGAAACTTACTTGGAATGAGATGAAGATGAAGAACCGTCGATTACTTTATGATGAACAATCACCAAAGATGAACTTGGATAAAGATGAAGAAAAAGTGGTGATGGTGACATGATGGTGATGGCGACAGATGATGGTGGTGGCGACGGATGATGGTGGTGACCTGATGGTGCAATTGAAATCACCGTCGAAATCACCATTGAAAACCCTAATCAAAACTTACTTGAGCCATGAGCTGCCTGGTGTCGATGGTGATGTTATGTTCAGTTGTGAGAACCCAGATTTGTACTACTCTTCGAACGGAGAAACCCAGAAGATGAAGCAAGATGAAGGCGGTGGTGGTAGTTCTTCGCCTGAGAACACAAAGAAATTTATTTGTTTTATTATTATTAAATTAAATTAAAATTAATTTCACTTTGAATTATTTTTTAATTGAAAATTACATGTCATCTACCAAAGCACCCGCCATGTCACTGAAACTTGTTCCACATCATCAAGTAACATGCTATAGCAGATATGCTACATAAATTGGTAGTTTTGGAAAATTGAGTATATTAAAGGGTGGTTTGAAAGATGGACATACACAATAACTAAAAGAGACAAGTTTTTGCACACTTTTAAATACTAAGCCTTAATATTAATAAGCTATACTTTATTACATTTCAGTACCTATTTGATTAAACCCAAGTAAATAAATGTTACTTGGTATATAACACGTATAAGATATATGGTTACATTTATCCCTATAAAATGAGAATATGGTCTTGGAAAAAATGTCTACACTTGAAACGTTTGCCAATTCCATTACAACTAGTGTATGAAGCATTTTGATTATGTTGTTTATTAAGACGTAAAAACACACCGGCCTACTAATAAACACACGAATTATTTGTCATCATCGTTATTGTTCTCGTCCTCGTCATTCTCTTCGCTATCCTTATGGGTTGTTATCGATCGAACCGTTTCAAGAAGGTGTCGTCTAAACACTGGGTTATTAAAGATCGCTTGAAAGGGACGCGGCTACAAAATAAATATATATACACTTATCATTAAACTTATAAGGTAAAAACCACACTAAAATAAATCAAAATATGAAGTGACCAATACCCTTATTACACCCAGCCCCCACCAACACCCAAGCCTCCACCCTACCCCACCACTTACCTCTACCCTACGCTACCCACCCACCCCTACCCTACGTATCCCACTCACTACCCTACCATTCCCCATACGCTATACCCCCACCCTACTCCAACTCTACCACACCCTTACCTACCATTACCCCTTACCCCAACCTCTACCCCCACACCACCCACCCACCCACCACCCTAACTTACCCCTACACCTCCTAACCTACCCTAACCCCCTATCATAACTCCAACCCCACCCGCCACCCCACCCTACCCCTACAGTACGTCTACCATATCCCTACCCCACCTACTACCCGACCCATCTCACTAACCTCTACCTACCTTAACCCCTACCACCCCACCCCACTAATACAAACCCCTGCCTAACCTCATACCCCTAGCCTACCCTACAGAAACCCTACCTTGTCCCACCCCTACCCTATACTCCTACCCCACATCAATCTACCCTACCCGACACCAATCTTTGCCACTAGCTTCTGCCACCGTTACAGCCGCTCGTTACCCCTACCACCAACCGCCGCTAACACCGTTACCGCTACCACCACCAGCCATTGCCACCGTTACCGCCACCACAATCGTGGGGTAGGGTAGGGTGGGGTGGGAGTTAGCATAAGGGGGAGGATGAGGTGGGGTATGGGTAGGTGTGGGATAAGGTGGGGTGGGGATAGTGGTAGGTGTGGGGTGGGGTGTGGGTAGTGGAAGGTTTAGGGTTGGCTGGGGTGGGGTGAGTGTGTAGTAAGGTGGGGTGTGTTATGGGTAGTAATATGTGTGGAGTAGGGTAGGGATAGGGGTAGGTGTGGTAAGGTGGGTAAGGTAGAGTAGGAGTAGGTGTGGGGGTAGGGTAGGTGGGGGTAGTGGTAAGTGTGGTGTAGGATGGAGTGGGTTGGGGGTAGGGGTAGGGGTAGGGGTAGTTGTGAGGTATGTGGGGTAGAGGTAGGCGCAGGTGTGGGTTGAGGTAACGTAGGGATAGGGTAGGGTAAGGGTAGGTATGGTGATAGGGTACGGTAGGGGTAGGTGTTGGGGTAAGGTAGGGTAGGGGTAAATATGGGGGTAAGGTAGGGTAGTGGTAGGTGTGGGGGTAGTGGTAGGTATAGGGTAAGGTGGGTATGTTTAGTGGTAGGTGTGGGGTGAGGTAGGCGTAGGTGTGGGTAAGGTGGCGTGGGTGGTGTGGGGGTACGGTAAGGTGGGGTAGGGGTAAGGTGGATGGGATGGGGGTAAGGGTATGTGTAGGGTAGGGTGGCCTGGGTGTTAGGTGTAAGGCAGGGTAGGGTGGAGGTGGATGTGGATGTGGGGTTAGTGTGGGGTAGTGTGGAGGTGGAGGTTAGCGTGTGAGATTTGTTGGGTGTGACTTGATTAGCGGTCTATTATCTCACACTAGAATGTTGTTCGGTGATAAATGGTTTTAATTTCGGACGGCATGGACGTATGCTTGGAATGTTTGTGCATGGAATTAATATCATGGTGAAGTATTGAATGGCATGGAAGTTTCTGCCTCAATCACACGATGTGGGAAGGATGTACACGACATGCACTTTAATGGAAATTAAATCTTGCATGGAAAATCATGCATGGCTTGAATTAATTTAATTAAGGCACATGTGGAGAAGATTGTGCATACTTCGTGGGTTGCATTTGAAATTGAAAAATTGGATTTCATGTTTATCATTTATCATGAATTTCAATTTTGTGTTTATCTCATGATTAGTTACGGCCGAATAGTTTTTAATGTTTATATGAGTAAGTTTAGGCTTCTAGTTGGTTGCTTATAGATACCAAGCTAGGGTAAGTCATGTGTACACATCAGAAAATCTATTGAGTCATAATAAAGAAGTCTTTGTTCCTGTCCATGGATGTAGGTCGTGTCAGACCGATCCATGTTAAATGTCGTGTACGTTTATTTTCTGTTTTCCGTATTATTTTAACGCTTATGTTAGACGTCTTGATCCTAACAGGATTAGCCGACTAGGGTTAACTGAAGGGTAATTTTGTCTTCTCTCAACAGTTTTTAAGAAAATGAATTAAATTCCATCCAAATATTAAAGATAATTGAATTCTATTACTTGAAGGAATATTTAAATTCCTAAGAATTGGATTCTATCTTAAAAAATTTACTAAACGCAAAATATTATAGAATTTGATTGATTTGAAATCCAGTTCATTTCTTCATATTCAGGTAAAATAAACGGGACCTAATTAATAATTCATGAAGATTTCCTCTTATAAACTCACTTTGTTTCTTTGTAAGACAAGTGAAATCCATCCAAGCAAACACGTTCCCAATATATATCCCAAAACATGAATTATATAATTTTGAAATTCCTGAAAGACGATAAAAAAAACAAACCCTAAAATTGAGATTAGATCAATGTGCATTCTATCTGCCAGCTACTTCTGTAATAGTTAAATCATATGTTGAAGTTGCTGGACAAGTGCTAGAAGAGAAATCTGCAGCCTCAAGTAAACTCTTTTCTCTGAAAAATGCTGGCTGCTTTGGTTTTGGCAATGCACCTGAATTTCCCAACATTAACGCAACGGATGCCATGCTAGGCCTGTCTTCTGGACTTTGTTGAACACATAACAACCCCACTTCAATTGATCTTAACGCTTCGGAAGGATTGCACGATTCATCTAAACTCGTATCAGTTAGTTCCATTGACCTGCCTTCACTATGCATTGTCCATGCCTAAAATTTACAAATAGTTGTTAAGTTAGTAGATAAATTTTCGAATCAAGAGAGTAGCTTGTTATGTTGTGTAAACTTACATGTCCAATGAGGTTATTGCAATGCTCTGGGTGAATGAATCCCCTATTTCTTCTCCCACTAACGATCTCCAGCACTAAAACACCAAAACTGAACACATCCGACTTTGTTGAAAAAAGGCCGTCTAGTGCATACTCCGGGGACATATAACCACTATACAATATATAGCAAAACTGTTAGAAGAGAAAAACAAAATGTTATAAAAAGTATAGATTATGAATATACGGTAGGAATCCGTAGCTTACTACGTGCCAACAACTCTCTCTGTATTTGCTTGAGTTTCATTTCCTCCAAATGGTCTAGCTATGCCGAAGTCTGATATTTTAGGGTTCATATCAAGATCTAATAGAATATTGCTAGCTTTAAGATCTCTATGGATGATTCTTAAACGTGAATCTTCATGAAGATAAAGAAGTCCTCGTGCAATTCCTTTGATAATATGGAAACGCTGTGTCCACTGAAGCAGTGTGCTTTGCATTTTATCTGCAAACATATACAAACCATATAGTTTTCATAGTCTCAATCCATGGATAGTTCCTAAGAATAAAACAATGACCGTTATATGATTCTGACCGAATATAAATGAGTCTAAACTTCGATTTGGCATATATTCATAGATCAATAATTTCTCGTCTGCCTCAATGCTACATCCGAGGAGCTTAACAAGATTTCGATGCTGAAGTTTTGAAATGCAAATGACTTCATTTTTGAACTCATCAAGTCCTTGAGTCGAAGTCTTGGAGAGACGCTTCACTGCAATCTCTTGACCTTCTTCTAGAATGCCCTGAAGATTAGTATTTGTGATGTAAAAAACTATACAAACTGAAAATATACTTCCTTAATTTCTTGTTTTCCTATACGTGGCATGTTATACTGCATAGATCGTTGCTCTTGACAACTGTGATGAGTTACAGTGAGACTTCGTTACGTAAATCGTCCCGATAGAATATTTAAACTCAATCGTACGGGATGTTAAATTGTAATTGGCACAGTATATGAGAATAAAATATATATAATTTCTTTACCTTATAAACCGGTCCAAATCCACCCTCTCCAAGTTTATATTCTGGTGAAAAACTAGCAGTAGCTTTAGATATCATAGAGAAGTTGAAGAATGGCAGTTCCATGGCTTCGTCTTGGCTTTCAGTGACTTGTGATGATCTCCCTACTCATCACAAATAGTACAGACTTTAAACAGATTGAATAATGTCAAAGAGTACATGTTACTAGAATTTATCAGTCTGATTATGGGATTCCCATTAAATTACTAATTACTACTCGAAGTAGTATGAATTTGTTTACCTTCTTCCATTGGTTGTGCCTGATACCTTTTTCTATATTCATACCAGAACCATGAGCTTAAGCTTATCAGAAAGACTCCCAGGATAACTACTGGTAAGATGAATTTGATGTTTGCACCTCCCTTGTTTTTGGAAACTGGTTGACTAACTGTGGTTATTGTACAGCAATAGCATAATCATAACTTGCAGATACATAACAATCATATTATTTACTTGTAGTTTTACATAGTCCGATTCATCTATTTGTGTAGATTGAAGATAGATCTTTCAAAAACTGTTTAAGGTTACTTTTGTACTGTTTATATTATACTAATTGTATTTAGCAATCTTTAGAAATAAAGGACAAAAAGTTACCTAATTCGGAGGAAGCCATTCTTACAAATATATCCTGCCCACCATTTCCCTCAGAGTATACTCTGATATCTATGAGATCATTGAACCAAAGCAAGCAGCCACTTCCTTCATCTCTACTATCTGTATTTGCATAAGCCATACAAGTGCAATTCCACAGGCATTTTGTTTCACATTCCTTGCGGGTCATGCTCTTGTTAAACCATGAAGTTTGTGTATCCGGCCATTTTATGTAAGAATACTTGATGAACCCATCTGAACCATGATCACAATCCAGTGGTGTTCGCCTCACACAACCACCAGAATAATCTGCTGTCTCCCAACCCTTCTGGTTTTTGGGAATGAATTTTGTCTCATTCAAACAGGAACATCTCTGTGGGGTTAGCATGCTGCAGCTCCCGTAAGCACCACAGAAGTTGTATCCATCACATATATCTCTTGGAAATTTCACAATAACCTGCCATTTGTGACCATCTTCCACCCACACTGAACGTTCAAGGTAACCAATAGAATTCAAGGAAAACCTCGATATGACGGAACTGTTTACAAGATCATAAGTAAAAACCACCTCTGTTTCACTAACAGTCACATTGTATGTAAAGATCATGCTGTTGCTCCAATCAGAAGCCCCAGTAAAGCGTTGACCATTCCATGGTCCAGACCGGTAGGTGATCACCACATCTTGTTTTAGTAGGTACTGAGGATAACCGTGGGTGTCAGTACTATATGTATACTCACCTGGAGATGGATCTTGACTACTCTTCCATGACGTTAGATGCCATTCCTTTCCAGTCAAGAAATCTATGCCAAATTTCATGCCTGGTAGAACAGTATCAGTTGGATAATCAAAACTCTGCCAGATATTCTTCTTGATATTTTGATCCCGCAAGACTAGGTTTCCGGTGTCATCAATCTGTGCGATGGTGTCTCCGGGTGATGTTGTATTGGATGACCAAATTACGACTTCATTAGTAACGTTTATAATGGCAAGGTTTCCCGGTTGCACAATTCTTAACACACCTGATGCTGCACCAGTGAGTGGATTGTCTCTGTTTGCAACCCAAACGACGGTTCTTTCCGGGATTTTCTTATACCAAATACCAAGGTATGTATTCTGAGAGCTTTCAGATGGCCTAAAAAATCCCAGTTCAAAAGTTCCCAATGGAGAGACCAACCTGTCTTCTTCTTTCAGGAACTGCGAATCTGAAATGATGTCGATATTGGCGGTGTAGGTTTTATGAATGTGGAGCGAAACAAGTAATATAACAACTATTATTGATTCCACCATTGAATTTCTTTCCTCCAGGCTTCTCCTTCGTTCCCTAGCTTATCACTAGAATCTAATGAAGGGGGGTACTCTTTGCACCTACCATTGTACGAGGTGCGAGTGTGGTATATTAAGAGGGGAGGCTGTGGTCATCACATAGCGTACGTACAGCTTTTTATTCCATCACATTGCTTATTACTCATCCATCAGACTTAGTCCATACTGGTCACATACTGAAATTTTATGGAGTTAAAAAAGCTCCATATATCAACGTTATAATTATTATTATTATGCTTTTCATTAGTGTTAGAAGCAGACACCAAAATATGGCATGCCATATGACAAAGGGCATATTGACGACGACACTCACATGCCAATAATTGCAGTCAAGTAATTAATGTCATAGATGACGTAATAAGCTTGCCATAAAAAAATGTCATGCCTTAGGACCAAGGTTATATTGACAACGACTAAAAGATCTAGCTATGAACTTCCATTGTGAATTTCTGATCTTCGTTTTTCAATATATTATTTTGCTAATTCGTTTGCTAAACAAGCACATATATAATGAAAGCCACTTTAAATGGGTACCGCTGACCAAAACATTGTCAGTGTTGTAAATATTTTAGTGATTTTTATTAGTGTTGGCCTTCAGAAAGCACATAGTGGAAGCAACTTAGAAGTTTATGGGCATTGATCAAAATCCACTCCAAGCATGCTTGTTAGATGATATCACTGCCATCTCCTCGGATCATACACATAAAATCAAACCTAAACAAATGCTACTACTTGGGATTAAAGAGCTTGATAGATAGGAGAATTAATCCTGCAAAACACAAACATCTAGACCTTCTAAAGATTTCAATAAGAAAAGCAATCTAAATGTCATAACAAATGTTTCTGATTTTATGATGACCAATGTCAAGAGTTGGGAGGGATGTAGGCCAAGGGTCGATGGGAGTCTCGATGATGCCAATAGTCGGGAGTTGGGTATTCTTTTAAGCTAATGGGCGTAATACAAGGTAATGGCGGATAAGGTAGGTGTCATTACTTCAATAGCTTTTGAGTCTCCAAGATTAAACAGACAATCTCCAGTGCATGTTGAAAGAAGGCGATTTTGATGGTGATGGAGCCGGCCTTCAATCAAATGGAATTTTGTGTTCTTATGTTCAGATTAAGCCTGGCCAGATTTGATGGAACAGTCCCATTTTTTGCTAGAAGAAGCTCTAGAACAAGAAGTTAATAAATGGTATCATCTTAACTCGGGTAATGTACAATAGTAATCATTTGACCAATTTGGAACTGGAAATGAATGTCCTAGACTTGGTAGATTACAAATAATTATCTACAATCTATCTCTGTAATAGTTAAACCATTTATTGAACCTGCTAGATTCGTACTTGAAAATTCAGCAACAACAAATTCTCTATTAATGTAAAAAGCCGGTTGTTTAGGTTGTGGCAATGTTTTCTCACCACCCAACATTTGAACTACCGACGACATATCTGGCCGATCTGCAGCATTTTGTTGAACACACAACAACCCGACTTCAATTGATCTTAAAACTTCAGGTGTATTACAGGATTCAGCTAAAGTTGCATCAATCAGCTCCATTGATCTGCCTTCTTTATATATATTCCATGCCTGAGTATAATGTGCAAATTGAAGGCTATTAGTTTGATATTAGTTAATTTTATTGGAATAAAATAGTTTTGTGGCTAGTAAATTAGCTTACATGTCCAATAAGATTATGATCATGATCAGGATGGTTGAATCCCCTGATTTTCTGCCCACTCACTATCTCCAGCACCAAAACACCGAAGCTAAATACATCTGATTTAATTGAAAAAAGACCCTCTAGCACATACTCAGGGGCCATATAACCACTGCACGCAGTCTCAGTATAATGCCTATAAGAACAGGACTAAAGAATTGAAAAAGGAAGTAAAAAAAGGAATAGTTGATGGCTTACTATGTACCAACAACTCTTTGTGTGTTTGCTTGGGTCTCATTTCCTCCAAAACATCTAGCCATGCCAAAATCTGATATTTTCGGGTTCATATCCATATCTAGTAGAATGTTGCTAGCTTTAAGATCTCTATGGATGATTCTTAATCGTGAGTCGTGATGAAGATAAAGGAGTCCTCGTGCAATTCCTTTGATGATGTTGAAGCGTTTTGTCCAATCAAGGATCATGCTTTGGGTTTTATCTGTTCAACAAATTTCTTTTAGTTACTTATATGGATAGTTCAAAGATTAGAAATTTAATGAGTTTGGATATATGATTCTTACCAAATAGAAATGAGTCTAAGCTTTTATTTGGCATATACTCATAGATTAAGAGTTTCTTGTCTCCATGTATGCAACAGCCAAGAAGCCTCACAAGATTTCTGTGCTGAAGTTTTGAAATGTAAATGACTTCATTCTTGAACTCATCAACACCTTGGCTGGACGTCTTGGATAGACGCTTAACTGCTACTTCTCGTCCTTCTTCTAGCACACCCTTAAGATTATCATTTGAAACGTGAGATAACTTTGCAATTTCACAACATTCATTGGCTTGCACTGTATAAATTTCTGTTGTTTTAGAATAAAATCTTCAGTGGATGCTATGTTATACTTGACTCTACGAATATCATACTATTATGAGTTACCTTATACACGGGTCCAAATCCACCTTCCCCAATTATATTTTCGGTTGAAAAACCGGCAGTGGCAGTAGCTATGGTTGAGAAGCTTATTAATGGTAGCTGAATGTCCTCTTCAAGGGTTTCAGACAAAGGCAACGATCCCCCTATTCATTTGAATTAAAACATGCTTTAAACCAAGAGGATATCTACTCAAAAGATATGCATCTATTCACAATACATATTATTCTTTGAGGATCCACCATTTTGCTTGTGACCTTATTTGTATAGACAATGACTCAATGAGTAATCTAAACAATATCATATGTGAAGGGGTAGATCTGTAATAACCATAGTCAAATAACAGACTATGGTTAGCGAGTTGTTAGCTGCTGATTTAGTTGTATATATTTACGAATGTATCAATCTATAAAATTCATTTAATCAATATCATTTCAGTTGTTCTTGGTTTTCTTTATCAACATCGATCATGCAATTTCGTACCTTTCCCGTGATTATGTTTTATCGTTGCACACCACAACCATGTGGTGATAAGGCTTATAAGAAAAACCCCTGGAATGATAACAAGTAATATGATCTTAACGTTTGCTCCTCCCTTCTGTTTGGAAATTGATTCAGCACCTGCATGATATTAACAGAGCGAAACATAAATCTAAAAAAATATATGTATATTTGAACCACAATGCAAAAAAGAAAATCCTCGTACATCATCACACTAACCTGTTGGAACAGAAGGTAGATCTGTTATTAAACTTTCAGATGAATCCGTTCTTACAAAAATTTGCCGATCACCATTAGTGTCATTGGGATAAACTCGGATGTCTTTAAATTCATTGAACCACAACAAGCAGCCCTTTCCTCCAAGACTGCGGTCTGGATTTGCATAAGCCGTACAACTACAATTTTTTAAGCATTCTACTTGGCATTCTTGCAAAGTCATGCTCATATTAAACCAGGTACCCTCTGTGTCTGGCAATTTTACATTATTGTATCTGATAAAGCCTTCTGTTCCATTTTTGCAATCCAAAGGCTTTCGCCTAACACAACCACCTGACCAATTAGCTCTACCCCAATCATTGGGGTTTTGGGGCACAAACCTTTTCTCATCCAAGCAAGTACAAGACTGTTGGATCATATTAACGCTGCTGCAGTAACCGTAAGCATTACAAATGTTGAAAGTATCACAGATGTCTCTTGGGAAGGATGCCACATTCTGCCACATATTAGTTCCTTCTTCCCACACCCAACTTTCTAGCAGCCCAGATGAGTTCACGAGTGTCCTTGATACCATATTATTGTTTTCGAAAATATAGCTAAAAGACACCTCATTTTTGTTGACAACTACATCGTACCTAAACGTTAAGCTCTTACCGGATAAAGATATCCCACTAAATTGTTGATTAGTCCACGGTCCACCCCGAAATTTTACTACAGAACCTTGTCTTAGTTTACTTTCAGGATAACCGTTGATGTCAGCACCCCATGTGTATTCACCTGGAGCTGGATCTTCACTACTTTTCCATCCTGATAGATGCCTTTCGATGCCCCTCAAGTAATCTTTCCCTAACTTCATGCCAGGTAAAAGAGTATCAGTTGGGTAATCAAAGCTCTGCCAGAGAACCTGCTGCCTTTCGTTCATCACAACTAGATTTCCATTGTCACTAAGCTTTGCAGTTGCATCTCGTGATGTTGTTATGGTGTTAGATGACCAAATGGTCGTGGTATTATCGGAGAGAATGAGAATTCCTGGATTGGCTATCTTTAATTCATGTCGAGATGCACCGACAATCGAGTTATCTCTGTTGGCAACCCAAACCACGGTTCTCTCAGAGATGTTCTTGTACCAGATACCAAGATATCGGTTCCCTGAGCTACCTGGCCGGAAAAACCCCAGCTCGAAAATTCTGGTCGGCGAGACCAACGTGTCTTCATCTGTCAAAATTAATGAATCTGAAATGGTGTTGAGTTCAGCAGCGTAAGCTTTGTGAAAAAAAAGTAAAGAAAACAAAACAGACAAGGCTGCTCCCTCCATTCTTTATTTTAAGCAACTAATCATTTTGTATTTTATGTTGCAAAATCATATATATCACCTACTAAAATAACTAGTTAGTTGTAGTTACACTTATATATCACATAAATCATTAAAACATTTAAATAACTGAAATACCCTTTATTTAAGTGGTATGTGAGTGTAATTGCATCTACGTTAGGTCCAATTAACTACACATCATTTCCCCGTAACTGAAATCGTAATCAAACTGAAATGTTCATGACTTGTTCAAAGAACGCAGCATATGGACTGGCGTTTTGGTTGACTATTTTGACTGCTGGTGGTTACGAATGATCATATAACAAGTGGACCTCTAATATTAAAATTTGAAGGCCTCGTCGTGTAAAATTAATAAATTAAAAGGGGCCCAAGAAAATGCTGCTTCCAGAAAAAGCCAATCCTCCATTACTTTAAGGAAATTAGAAGTTTTCTAGATTCGTTGACCGCTAAATACCTGGTTCTGTTTAAAGTGTTAGAAGTAATAACACTATTTTTTTTTACACGTCAACTTATGTGATTCACATATTACATAATAACACAATCATAATTTAAAAAAAGTAAAAATATAAAGATAGGTCACTACAAGAAAAAGGGGCAATTGTGACGACGACAATTGTGACGACACGGGCTTTTGTGACGACGAGTGGTTGGGCGGGCCACGTGTCGTCACAAAAGCTCTATGTCGTCACAATTGACGTCGTCACAATTGCCCCTAAAAAACGCGCCTGATTCCCCCCCCCCCCCTAATTTTCACGCGTCGTCATAGTTGGTTCTCGTCGTCACAATTTCCGTCGTCACAATTGCTCCCAAGTTAAAAACCCTTTCACGAGACCCTCTGTCTCACTTTACGCCTCAAATCGGTTCTCTCCCAAACGACGATCGCCTCCCACGCCGTATGTATGTATGAATGTATGCGTAGAGGGCAGAGAAAGAACAAAGCATACGGCTGGAAAATATGTGGAAAACCTTAATTAGGGTTATTGACTCATGGTTAAATACCATAGTCATTGTACACAAAAGGTCCCTATACTCTTTAGATAAATACAAATAAGAGCAAAACTTAACTAGAAAAATAAATGAACATAATAAGGTTCTAAAATATGTACTTTGACTCTTTTAATGTTGTTCAAGTTCAGAAATTTTCAGTTTCAAAACAGAACTCAGAATATAGAGATAAGAAAATTCTGGTTTTTCGGAAAGATTTTCTGACTTTTGATTCAAATCCTCCGAAGAGTAAGTGGTCAAAAATTCAGTTGAAAAAGGTATTTTTATGGTTTTGTAAGTCTCATTTAGTTCATCATAGTCATAAGAGGCTTGCATTTTTTCAAGATTTTCTCTTTTTGCCTTTTCCATACTAAATCCTCTTTTGCTCCTGTGAATCTCATTAGTTGTACGTACCCTTTTTGCATTAATTTAAAATCATATAATTGTGTAACGGTTACCTTTTCAAGAATGTGAGGATTCTCAAAACCAAGACCTTCAAAGGAATAGGGATTGTAAAAGCGTGTGTCTTTTGGTTTATTCAAATAAATGGTTTGATCCGTTTGACCTCTTTGACGAGCTTGTCCTCAAGATCTTTAGTCTTTGAGTACAACTCATTTCTTTCATTGAAAATAGCATCATATTTAAGGACATGTTCATTGCACTCTCGTTCAGTAGCTTTTACTTTGTCTGTTAAGTTAGTTATCTCAATATCTAGTTTAGATACATGTTCCTCAAGATTTTTAACATTGTTACGTGCTTCAGACAGTAAAGAATTTGCTAGTGCTTCATTTTTCAAACATTCTTTTGATATCTCTGTGTTTTTCAAAAGTTGTTCTTCTAAATTCTTAATATCTTTTCTTTCTTTAATTAACTTGTCTATTTTCATTTGGAAAGAATCGGATATAATTTGAATTTCAGAACGAAAATCACATACCTCGTTCTCATACTCTAAGACATCGACATTTTCAGCTTCATCTTCAGAATCTGATACTCCATCTTCCATAACCTCATACATGAAGGTTTTGTTTTCTTTTTCTTCTTCTGAGTTCATCTTGTTGAAGGTAAAGGTGATGTATCCATAGGAATTGATGAGATTGCGATTCGGAATTGCGATTGCGGAATTGTGATTGGCGAATTGTGATTTGGAATTGTGATTCGGAATGACGATTCAAAATTGCGATTGGCAGTGAATTGCAATTGGCGAATTGTGATTGTGAATTGCGATTGGGGACTTGTAATTGTCAATTACGATTGGGGGATTGTAATTGTCAATTACAATTGGAAACTCGATTAGTCAAATACTATTGACAACTACAATTGCAAGAAAATTCAATTCCTAAATGCAATTGTGGGGAAATACGATTACTTAACCACAATTGGTGAAATGGATTACCCAATTGAAATTCAAACTACCATTAGGAATTGCAATTGATGAATTGCAATTGTCAACTGAAATAGGATTACTACAAATTGCAATTGCTATCAAATACAATTAACCATACGTGAATGAATTAAGATTACTAAAAAAACTCACAAAATGATCAGCACCAAATACGATTAAATTGCCTAATTCCAACACAAATACTTATTTTTTTACTAACTAGCAAATACAATTACATGTGCAATTAGACCAAATACGATTATAATAACAAAAGTACAATTCAAATATGATTTTAATTATAGCACATCAAATACAATAGAAGCCAAGAACAAATGCGATTGTCAGATTGCCGTCGAACACAAAAAAAATTTTAATTTCTCAAATTAAGGTCCTTTTTCACTTGGTTTTCAATACTAAGCCTTCGTAAACAACAATACAACTTAAATTCACAGCCAATTTCGATTATGCATTGATATGATGATTTTATGGATCAAATATAAAAAATTATGAAGGCTACGAAGGACCAACAAAAAATCAGATCTAATAAAAAAAACTCACCTTTGAATCCACTATTGTGCTCTCATACTAATTGTATGTTCCCAATCAGTATCACAACAACATCACTTGAAAATTTCCATTTAACATAATAATGATCAATATGATGAACCGTATGTATGTATGAATGTATGCGTAGAGGGCAGAGAAAGAACAAAGCATACGGCTGGAAAATATGTGGAAAACCTTAATTAGGGTTATTGAGTATTGACTCATGGTTTAAATACCATAGTCATATGTACACAAAAGGTCCCTATACTCTTAGATAAATACAACTAAGAGCAAAACTTAACTAGAAAAATAAATGAACACAATAAGGTTCTAACAAGAATAAACTTTTCATACCTACACTTCTGAATATCAGTTACGTTCTTGTTCTTCATTTTGTTTGAACTTGTTGTTGACTCAAATCAACAATTCAATGGTAATTCAAAGAAAGGCGATAACTGTTACAGAGACAATGAGTTCAACAAAGTTTGATTTTGAAAAATTCGATTGAAAGAATGATTTGCTCTGTGGAGAGTCAAGATGAGAGCATTGCTAGTACAACAACGTACCGTAGCTGCTTTTGGTGGTGAAGAAAACTTACCGGCGAACTTAACCGATAAGGAAAGAACGGAAATCATGGAGAAGGTTAACTCAACAATCATTTTAAGTCTTGGAGATCGAGTTTTACGAGAAGTAACAAAGGAAACAACTATTGTTGGATTCCATATCAAATTAGAGAGTTTATACATGACCAAGTCATTGGCTAATCATTTATACTTAAAGAAACTATTATACACCTTTCAAATGTTAAATGGAGGAAAGATTGTGTAATACCCGTTTTCTAATTAGCATCGGATGGCTTATCAGTTAAGATTATTAGTTGTTAAAAATAAATAAATAAATATAGATGCTAGTGTTGTGTTGGTGTTCTAACACCTAAGTATTGATTACATTGTAGATTACTATTATTATAAATCGAAAGTTAAGGCTATATTTTCAAACAAATCAAGAGTTGTTGGAATTGGGCTTATTATTTATTTGATGGTTGGGCTTGATTAATTATTAGGGATTAATAAACTATTGGACTAATAAGTGGTGAAATAATTTGGGCTTAGTTGATCTTGTTGGGCTTATAGAATAGGTAATTGTTTAAGATGAAATTAGAAAGAAAAGAAAAAGAAATAGAAATAGAAGTATTATAGGTATAGGTTATATAATTAGGTGAAGAGTTAATTACAAAGATGGTCCCTGTGGTTTTCGCTAAATTTCACATTCAGTCTTTTAAACTAAAAAATTACACTGATAGTCCTTATGGTTGACATTTTGTTTCATTTTTGGTCCTTTAGCCTAACTCCAGTTATCTTTGACTGTTAGACAAAGGGTATATTGGTCATTTTGCAACTTATCCTTGTAACCAAACATCTTCAATCCTCTTTCTTTCTCTTTGTCAATTGATTATTAATTAACTTCTTATTAAGATTAACTAATAATTAATTAGTTATTAATAAAGTTAATTAAAATTTTATTCTTATTTGTCTAATTATATTTAATTACAAAAACTAAAACACAAAATCAGTGATTGAAGTTTAAATAAATATACAAATGTACAATCAAAAGTTTAAACAACTAGAAACCCATTAGAACTTGATACCTATTACAAATCTTTTTTTAAATCCACAGAAAACCATATATTAATGATCCAAGAACTTGAATTTGAAATTCAGCAACTTTGAAGGAGTACAAGGGAGCCACCGGATCTGGGGTTTTTGAAATTCAACAACTAGAAGTCCGTTAGAACTTATATATATATATATATATATATATATATATATATATATATATATAAGTTCTAAACCCTAAACCCTAAACCCTAAACCCTAAACCTTAAACATATAGGGTTTAGGGTTTAGAACTTATATATATATATATAGTATGAATAAAGATCCTAGCCTTAAACAAAGAACCTAAACAACCCATTTGGACCATTGGATCATCAAAATCAATGGATGAGATTTAACGATGGCATAATTGCAATTATCATGTATTAATTAACAAGTAAAGGGCAAACATGGAAAATCCCCCAACAAACCCACGTTTTTTAAGAAATTACCCCCCCCCCCCCCCAAATAAAAAACTTTAAATTTTCATTAATTTTTAAGTTTTGTGAATTTAAACAAAAAAATTATACCAATTTTAGTTTTTTAATCATCTATCAAACAAAAACACTCTTCCCATATTTTTCAAAAAAAATTTGAAAATTTAAATTTTGTTTGCATTTAGGGCTACATGTAGTGTGGTGTACGGATTTTGTATTTTGGGTATAAATATATAATTTTGCATTTTGAGCTGCATTTTCATTGAATCATTTTGCGTTTGCATTTTGCGTTTGCATTTTGCATTTTCATAATTTGCATTTTGAAAGCTTCTGCATGACCTGCATGTTCATATTTTGCATTTTTCGATTTTTTACATTTAGCATTTTAGAATGAAACCCAACTCAAAATGCAAACTTTGCTTTTTCAAAAGAAAAAAATTTCAGAAATATATCAAGTCTGGTCTTGTTTGAAAGAGGACGAAAAACTGAATCTATGATATAATTTTTTTTATTAAATTCTTAAAAGCGAACGAGTTATGACCATCTAAAGTTGTGTGGGTTTTTTATTTTTTTATAGGATTGTAGCGTGAGTTATTTTTTTCTTTTTTTATTTCCCATATTTGCCCCTAAACAATATGTCACGTGTCATCTCCAGGATGGTTCTTTACATTTTATGTTTAAGGGAGATTCTATATATAACATTACCCTATATATATATATATATATATACTACATTATAAAGAATTTAACTTTTTTTCTCATACCAATTTTAAGACTACTTAATTTTAAGTAGTACAAGTTTTTATGCTTAAGATACAAACACTTAAAGCAATAGCATAATCAATCATCCTCTTAATTATCTCAACTAATTTAAAGCAACTATAACTTTAATAAATCATTAAATATCACAATAACTATTTTAATTATCTAATTTGGCTAAATTACTTACATCAATACAATTTTAAGACTATAGTATTTTTTTTCTCTAATTATTTAATAATAATATTTTTTGATTATTTTTCAAAAACTATTTTAACAACTAATAAAATGGTTTATTGTAAAAAAGTAAAGAAATTAGAAAAAAGAGAAACCATGAATAGGTTCACTAACATCGCATTTCACATATACCATACCTTACTTTTTCAAACATGTTGTCGAGCATAAACTATTGTTAGCGCTGCCGCATTGCGCGGGTACAATGCTAGTATATATATATATATATATATAAATATATATATATATATATATATATATATATATATATATATATATATATATATATATATATATATAGTAGGGATCTAGTAAAAAAATGTTATGGTACTAAATGTAAGGAGAGATCTCAACCATAGGATCTCTCCAAAAGTAAAAAAAAAAGTCAACAAAATACATAAAATTCGGATATTACAAAAATTAGAAAAGGGTAGAATGGTAAAATCAAAATTAAAAGACACATTGAACAGTTTCTGAGAAAAGAAAGCCACGGTTAATCATCCCTAAAAACACAACCACTTTCATCAAACCTATTTTCATCATCCCTACCATCTCAGCCAAATCTTAGGGCTGATGCATAGTTTACAACCCTTTAATGCACAAAAAATACAACTATTTATCACAGAATACAAACTCTTGATTCACAGAATGCATTGTATGTACAAAATACACCATTTCTTATGCACAGAAAAGCAAATACTGCATACTTCTGTAAGTTTGATGCACAAAATACACTTAGGTCACCACCACAAATCGCATCAGGGTTTCTATAATAGTAGCATCTGTATGATCCGAAACTGAAAGGAACAAACGGGGACAAATCGCCGCCGTGCATCCATCCTTACCGTCTTTCTCCCCCGATGTGCATCTTCTCCGTCGACGTGCATCAACGACGGTTACAAGTTGAAACCATATTCAAAAGAAACGATCGGCGGCAGTGGTCGATGATATTAACAGGGGCAGGAGGGGCGGGACTCACAGGGCAACGGTGCATGGTGGCGGTAGAGAGCATGACGGAGACGAATATGGTGGCGCCCGGATTTGACGGTGACGAAACCCACAGTCCAGAGGCGGCGTAGGAGAAACAACCGGCGTGACGAAACCCACAGTCCAGCAAACGTTGGGAGGCGGTGTCGGATGCCGAAGGGGTTGGCTTTGGTTTGGAAGAGTCGGCGCTTAGGGGAGGTAGACGCAAGGTCTGGGGAAATGAATACTAAATTAGGGTTTTTTGATAATCTAAAAAAGACATAAACGTGGGAGAGAGAAAGAGAGATCCTTTTTTAAACTTCCTAAATTACCCTTTAGAAATAGATGCCACGTGTCGACATCAGATTTCTCCCTACATTTTGTACCTTAACTTTCTTTTTACTTGAACCCAATTATATATATATATATATATATATATATATATATATATATATATATATATATATATATATATATATATATATATATATATATATAGTGAGAGGTTCAAATGAGAACCTTAAATTAATTGAGAATGGGATACTCAATTCCAGCCGTCCAATTCCTCTCCTTCAATGTCATTGCCCACCCATGAATTCCTCACATGCACCCTGCCACACTTGATTCCCCCACGCTCTCTATCCATGAATTCCACTTACAAGATGAACGGCTAAGATTTAGTCTCCCATTCTCAATTAATTTCTTATTCTCATTTGAACATTCCCCTATATATATATATATATATATATATATATATATATATATATATACTACATTATAAAGCATTTAACTTTCTATTTCTTAAAATTTTTAAGACTACTTAATTTTAAGTAGTACAAGTTTTTATGCTTAAGTTACAAACACTTAAAGCAATAGCCTAACAAATCATTCCCTTGATTATCTCAAGTAATTAA
The DNA here is from genome assembly GCA_947179395.2 of Pulicaria dysenterica. NCBI lineage: Eukaryota > Viridiplantae > Streptophyta > Magnoliopsida > Asterales > Asteraceae > Pulicaria > Pulicaria dysenterica. The sequence continues at coordinate 12,823,428 of OX359291.1, forward strand.
AGTCAACTATTACTTTAATAAATCATTAAACATCACAACAACTATTTAATTTATCTAATTTTGGCTAAATTACTTACATCAATAAAATTTAAGGTTATAATATAATTTTCTCTAATTATTTAATAAAAATATTTTTCAATTATTTTTAAAAATTATTTTAACAACTATTAAAATGGTTGATTGTAAAAAAAGTAAAGAAATCAAAAAAATGAGAAAAACATGGATAGGTTGACTAACACCGCATTTCACACATATCATACCCTACTTTTAAAATCAATATGTTGTCAAGCACAAATTATTATCATCGCTACTGCAATGCGCGGGTGCAATGCTAGTATATATATAGAGGGTTAGGCTATTCTAAGAGGTAAATCTTGGTAAGAGGGGTAAAAGGAATTTTGAACCATTGGATTTCATTAAAAGGTCAACTAAAAATGGTCAAATGCTAATAACTAGTAACTACCAATTAAATGAAGTTTAAGGGTAAATTAGACATTCAAAAATATCTTACAGAAGGTAAGGCTACGCGTTATGGGTAACCTGCAGGTAAGGCTTACCTGCAGCCACATCAGCGCCACATCATTCTCCCTCCTTTACCTTTCTCCTTTACCCAATTTCAAGTTATACCTTACCTTCTCTTACCCAATCTTTTTTCAATTTTTTTAATCTTTTTTTTTATTTTAACAAATAACCAATTATATAAATAATATAATTCATTAATTTAATTAAATTAAAATTCAAACAATACTAAAAATTAAAATTACATAATTTAAACTTAAATAACAAACTTGATTAAAAAATACATAATTTTTAACTTAAAAATTAAAAATAATATCTAATCCAATAGCGCCCAACCGTACGGTTGTAGAACTAGAAACACGGGAACGGTTACGCCCGGATGATGGTGGGGTAGAACCCTCATTTGGATCCATATTCTTTGTAGAGTAAAAATGAAAAGTATTTGAGAGTGAAAGAGAGTAGAAGATATAAAATGTTGTGGTTTTAAAATGATAAAAAGGGGAGTATTTATAGATAAAGTTTGGATAATTAATTAAATTAAAAAAAAAAAAAGGTCAAAAAAAGAGCCGTTGGAGGGGGGTTGGGGGGGGGTGTAATTCATCGGCTTCCACATCGAGCTCAAGGACCCGAAGGCCGAACTCGACGCCCGAACTCGAAATCGAGTTTTGGTGTTCCTGGCCTTACTCGATCGAACCCGAAGCCATCGGCTTCCCCATAACGCGTAGCCTAAGATACGTTGGCTCCTTTGATCACGGTACATAATTTTAATTAATGATGAATTCATTAAAAGAAATTGATGAACAATACTTTTCATAAGAACCAGTTCCACTGTGAGATGATTTAATACAATTGATGAACCAGAAATGGAATTGACCATCTTAGAAAATTGATGATTTATTTCTAAACCGTAAAGTAGACGAAGATTTCAACCAAAACACATGATGATTTCAGCGTGATCAACCAAATAGATACCGTACAGATTATGATTTACGGTGCATATCATAGCTCAACCTCACAAGTCACAACCAGAGAACAAACCATAAAAATTGATGCATAACTATTTAAAAGCATATGCATAAGCCCACTTCAAAAAAATGTGACAGTGGTAGACCACAAAAATGCGAATCGGGTACAGGGTAACGATATGGCGGCGGTTGATCGAACATTATGGTACCCAACATGACAGTGGTAGATACTACGATCTCTTCACATGATAGCCACTCGAAAATGGATGGATCCTGCAAGCGATGATCGTGGTGTGTTTCTCGATGAATAGGCTCCGATCAATGGCCGTTTGGTAGGCGGCGGTGGGTAGGAGATACTTGCCTTTAGGGGAGGTCGACGAAGCCAACATAGACCTCGGTGGCTACTTTGACGGAGGAAGACGGCGATTTTAAAGAGTAGTGGTGAAGAAACTAGGGCTGAAAGCATGGTTATTGAAATTCATATTTAAGAGAGAGAAGTTTAACAGATTCTTGGGATGAACGTGGTAAGTAAAAGGTATTAATTTTAGAAACTTATTATTTATTATTAATGCAATATATATTTTAGTATTAATACCTATTATACCGTTTTATCTAAAATGTCACATGTCATCTTTATAATCCCTCTTACCCCTCTTACAAAAAATTTCCACTTACTTGATCTTGATTCTATATAAACTAGCATGGTACCCGCACAATGCGGCGATTACAAAATTTAACAGGTAATTTTTCGATAGTCACATAATACAGTGACATCGACTAATTTTTGTTTGGTAACATATTTTATTTTCTTTACCTTTTTCCTATTTTTCTTGTTTTTTTTTCTCCATCAGGTCTTTTATTAACTTTTAAAAAATAAATTTTGAGAACGACAAAATAAGAAAAAAAATCTCTACTTATAAAATAGGGTAAATTGCATAAAAATAGAGCATGTGAATTAATAATGTGAAACTATTTAAAATTAAAAGATTAAGTAAATTTGTGTTGACTTTAATTTTATTAAATATGAAAGATTTAGTTATTAAAATGGAATATTAGAGTCTTATTAACTCTATTTATTAGTTACTTTATTTAATAGTTTCTATTTAGTTTATATGAGGGGTAATTTAGTAACTTCAAATCATTTAAAATTTAATAGTTTAAGCAAAATGTCTAAATGCTTTATAATATATATATATATATATATATATATATATATATATATATATAGGGGAGGGTTCATGCGAGAACCGATGTTAGTGCGAGAACCACGAGAACCAATCTCAGCCGTTCCTTGAATGTGGGAAGTATCATGGATGGAGAGCGTGGAGGGATAGGGTGTGGCAGGGTGCATGTGAGGAATTCATGGGTGAGCAATGACATTGAAGGAGAGGGAATTGGACGGCTTAGATTGGTTCTCGCGCTAACAACGGTTCTCACATGAACTTTTGTCTATATATATATATATATATAACGGTGTATTTCATTAGCTTGAAACTGAGTGTTTAGATCTATATTCACTAATCAAGGAGTTAACAAATAACAAGTAGAGCTAATTAAAGACTTATATGGTTGATATGATTGTTATGGTGTCGTGTTTTTATTTGCTTCATTTAGATTAAATTTACCGACATATATGTTTATCAGTCATTTTATATTAAGTTGTGGTTTGTCTTTAACAGTTAAAAAGAAGCCTTCATAGCAAATTGATCTATGCTTAATTAGGAATACCATGTGGTTTAAGTTTTCTTGACAAGATGCCAATTCTAAAATGAACCCATAGTCACTTACTAGACACCAAAATATGGCATGCCATATGACCAAGGCATATTGATGACGACACTCACATGCCAATAATTGCAGTCAAGTAATTGATGTCATACTCGTTGATGACGTAGTAAGCTTGCCATCAAAAAATGTCGTGCCTTAGGACCAAGGTTATATTGACAACGACTAACAGATGTAGCTATGAAGTTCCATTGTGAATTTCGGATCTTCGTTTTTCACAATATTATTTTGCTAATTCGTTTGCTAAATAAGCACATATATAATGAAAGTGATCTTTAAATGGGTACCGGTGACTAAAACATTGTCACTGTTGTAAATATATTAGTGATTTTTATAAGTGTTGGCCTTCAGAAAGCACATAGTGGAAGCAACTTAGAAGTTTATGACATAGTGATCAAAATCCACTCCAAGCATGCTTGTTAGATGATATCACTGCCATCTCCTGGGATCATACACATATGTGGAGATAGTGATTAAGTCAATTAGTTGACTTTATTAAAGAAAGTCAAAGTTAGTTGGTGATCTGTTACTTTGTTACTTGTTGTATCAACTAATATAAAGTAGAACAAAAATGACCACAGTTGTATTGATTCTTTCAGTAATCAATTCGGTATAGTTTTCGGGTGATCATCACAATTGTTCATATTTCGATTCTCTCATCTTGTTGTTGACTAACATCAACAATTGGTATCAGAGCCCTAGGTGGCATTCGGTTGTAAGAGATTCAGGAGGAAGGATCGAAAGATAAGAAAATTGAAGCGAGAACCACGGTCATGACTATGGGCTCGACAAGATTTGATCTCGAAAAGTTTGATGGCAAGAATGATTTCGGGTTATGGAGAGTAAAAATGCGAGCATTACTGGTTCAGCAGGGCACGGTGGCCGCTCTTAGTGGTGAAAACAACCTTCCAGCAACTCTATCGGAGAAAGAAAAGAAGGAGATTATGGAGAAAGCACATAGTGCTATAATTTTGAGTCTTGGGGATCGAGTGTTGCAAGAAGTAACCAAATAAACAACGGCAGGAGGTGTATGGACTAAACTCGAAAGCCTATACATGACCAAGTCGTTGGCCAATAAGTTATACTTGAAGAAAAGGTTGTATACTTTTCATATGGCTTCAGGAGGAAAATTAGAAGATCATGTAGATGATTTAACAAATTGGTCTTGGATCTCGAAAATATTGAAGTTATACATTGGATGAAGAAGATAGGGTGATTATTTTCTTGACTTCACTACCATATTCATATGAACACTTCATAGAAACTTTGATGTATGGCAGAGAGACTTTTACAATGGAGGAAGTTAAGGAAGAAATTAAGGAAGAATTTAGTGAAGGCTGTTTGTCAAAGGTAAATTTGACAGACAGGATAGCAAGGGTAAAGGAACTTCAAAATGGAAGACAAAGGCCAAAAGAAGTGGTTCACATGTCGCTCAGAGGATCATCTAAAGAGAGATTGTCCACAGAGGAAGAAGTCAAAAGGAAATTCAACTTGGAAAAGAAAAGAAACAGGTAATTCTGATTCCTATTCAGATGGATACGATAGTACTGAAGTGTTAGTTGTATCAGTGTTGAAAAAAACTCATGAATGGGTTTTAGATTCTGGTGGTTCTTTTCATATGACACCATGTAAAAGGTTCCTAAGTGATTTCAAGAAACTTGATGGTGGTTTAGTACTGTTAGGTGACAATAAACCATGTCAAGTTGAGGGTGAAGGCACAGTCTGGTTTAAGATGTCGAGTGGTAAAGAGTTAAAAGTAGAAAAAGTAAGGTATGTACCTGAATTGAAAAGGAATATGTTGTCACTTGGTTTTTTTAATAAACAAGGGAACAAAGTTCTTTTAAATAAAGGAAGATTGATTTAACCAAAAATCAGATGTTTCATAATCGTACCAAGCAAATCAAAGTGAGGTTACATTTTATTCGAGAAATTGTTGAGTCAGGTGAAGTGCAAGTTGCTAAAGTGCACACAGATGATAATCTTGCAGATATGCTAACTAAGCCATTGCCATTTCCGAAGTTTAGTAGCTGTTTGAAGAAATTGTCAATTGTAGACAAACCTTATTGTCTTAATCAAGGTGGAGATTGTGGAGATAGTGATTAAGTCAATTAGTTGACTGTATTAAAGAAAGTCAAAGTTAGTTAGTGATCTGTTAGTTTGTTACTTGCTGTATCAACTAGTATAAAGTAGAACAAAAATTACCACAGTTGTATTGATTCTTTCAGTAATCAATTCATTATACGTTTTTCTGGTGATCATCACAATTGTTCATATTTCGATTCTCTGATCTTGTTGTTGACTAACATCAACAACATAAAATCAAACCTAAACAAATTAATGCTACTACATGGGATTAAAGAGCTTGATAGATAGAAGAATCCTGCAAAACACAAACATCTAGACCTTCTAAAGATTTCAATTAGAAAAGCAGTCTACATGTCATAACAAATGTTTCTGATTTGATGATTATCGATGTCAAGAGTTGGGAGGGATGGAGGCCAAGGGTCGATGGGAGTCTCGATGATGCCAATAGTTGGGAGTTGAGTATTCTTTTAGGCTAATGGGCCTAATACAACGTAATGGCGGATAAGGTAGGTGTCATTACTTCAATAGCTTTTGAGTCTTCAAGATTTAACAGACGATCTCCAGTGCATGTTGAAAGAAGGCAATTTTGATGGAGATGGAGCCGGCCCTCAATCAAATGGAACTTTGTGCTCTTATGTTCAGATTAAGCCCGGCCAGATTTGATTGAACAGTCCCAGTTTTTGCTAGAAGAAGCTCTATAACAAGAAGTTAATAAATGGTATCATCTTTTCTCTGGTAATGTACAATAGTAATCATTTGACCAATTTGGAACTGATAATGAATGTCCTAGACTTGGTAGATTACAAATAATTATCTACAATCTATCTCTGTAATAGTTAAACCATTTATTGAACCTGCTGGATCGTACTTGAAAATTCAGCAACAAGAAATTCTGTATTAATGTAAAAAGCCGGTTGTTTAGGCTGCGGCAATGCCCTCTCACCACCCAACATTTGAACAACTGACGACATATCTGGCCGATCTGCAGCATTTTGTTGAACACACAACAACCCGACTTCAATTGATCTTAAAACTTCTGGTGGATTACACGATTCACCTAAAGTCGCATCCGTCAGCTCCATTGATCTGTCTTCTTTATATATATTCCATGCCTGAATATAATGTGCAAATTGAAGGCTGTTATTTTAATATTAGTTAATTTTAGTGGATGAAAATAGTTTTGTACGTGGCTAGTGAATTAGCTTACATGTCCAATAAGATTATGATTATGATCAGGATGGTTGAATCCCCTGATTTTCTGCCCACTCACTATCTCCAGCACGAAAACACCGAAGCTAAATACATCTGATTTAATTGAAAAAAGACCCTCTAGCGCATACTCAGGGGCCATATAACCACTGCACGCAGTCTCAGTATAATGCCTATAAGAACAGGACTAAAGAATTGAAAAAGGAAGTAAAAAAAAGGAATAGTTGATGGCTTACTATGTACCAACAACTCTTTGTGTGTTTGCTTGGGTCTCATTTCCTCCAAAACTTCTAGCCATGCCAAAATCTGATATTTTCGGGTTCATATCCATATCTAGTAGAATGTTGCTAGCTTTAAGATCTCTATGGATGATTCTTAATCGTGAGTCGTGATGAAGATAAAGGAGTCCTCGTGCAATTCCTTTGATGATGTTGAAGCGTTTTGTCCAATCAAGGATCATGCTTTGGGTTTTATCTGTTCAACAACTTTCTTTAAGTTACTTATGTGGATACTTCAAAGATTTGAAATCTAATGAGTTTGGATATATGATTCTTACCAAATAGAAATGAGTCTAAGCTTTTATTTGGCATATACTCATAGATTAAAAGTTTCTCGTCTCCATGTATGCAACAGCCAAGAAGCCTCACAAGATTTCTGTGCTGAAGTTTTGAAATGCAAATGACTTCATTCTTGAACTCATCAACACCTTGGCTGGACGTCATGGATAGACGCTTAACTGCTACTTCTCGTCCTTCTTCTAGCACAGCCTTTAAGATTATCATTTGAAATGTGAGATAAATTTGCAAATTTCACAACATTGTTTGGCTTCAACTGTATAAATGTCTGTTGATCTATAATTAAATCTTCAGTGGATGCTATATTATACTTAACTTTACCAATATCATATTATTATTAGTTACCTTATACACCGGTCCAAATCCACCTTCCCCAAGTATATTTTCGGTTGAAAACCCGGCAGTGGCAGTAGCTATTATCGAGAAGCTTATTAATGGTAGCTGTATCTCTTCTTCAGGGCTTTCAGACAAAGGCAACGATCCCCCTATTTTTGAATTACAACAGGCTTTAAACCAGGAGGATCTATTCAAAAGATATGCATCTGCTTATTACTCTTTGAGGATCCACCACTTTGCTTGTGAACTTATTTGTAAAGTCAATATAACAGATTATGGTTAATGAGTTGTTAGCTGTTGATTTACTTGTATAAAATTAAGAATATATGAATCTATAAAATTCATTCAATCAATAAAAAAGTTTCAACTCATTTCAATTGTTCTTGGTTTTCTTTCTCAACATCGATCATGCAATTTTCGTACCTTTCCCATGATTATGTTTTATCCGTGCACACCTCAACCATGTGGTGATAAGGCCTATAAGAAAAACCCCTGGAATGATTACAAGTAATATGATCTTAACGTTTGCTCCACCCTTCCCTTTGGAATTTGATTCAGCATCTGCATGGTATTAACAGAATAAACATAAGCTGCAAAAGTATATGTGTATATTTGAACCACAATGCAAAGACGAAAATCCTTATACATCATCACATTAACCTGTTGGCACAGAAGGTAGATCTGTTGTTAAACTTTCAGATAAATCCGTTCTTACGAGAATTTGCTGATCACCGGTAGTGTCATTGGGATAAACTCGGATGTCTTTAAATTCACTGAACCACAGCAAGCAGCCCTTTCCTCCAAGACTGTGGTCTGGATTTGCATAAGCCGTACAACTACAATTCTTTAAGCATTTTGGCATTCTTGCAATGTCATGCTCATATTAAACCAGGTACCCTCTGCGTCTGGCAATTTTACATTATTGTATCTGATAAATCCTTCTGTTCCCTTTTTGCAATCCAACGGCTTTCGCCTAACACAACCACCTGACCAGTTACCTCTACCCCAATCATTGGGGTTTTGGGGCACAAACCTTTTCTCATCCAAGCAAGTACAAGACTGTTGGATCATATTAATGCTGCTGCAGTAACTGTTAGCATTACAAATGCTGTAAGTATCACAGATGTCTCTTGGGAAGGATGCCACATTCTGCCACACATTAGTTCCTTGTTCCCACACCCAACTTTCTAGCAGCCCAGATGTGTTCACGACTGTCCTTGATACCATATTATTGTTTTCGAAAATATAACTAAAAGACCTCTCACTTTGGTTGACAACTACATCGTACCTAAACGTTAAGCTCTTACCAGATAAAGAAATCCCACTAAATTGTTGATTAGTCCATGGTCCGCCCCGAAATTTTACTATGGAACCTTGTCTTAGTTTGGTTTCAGGATAACCGTTGATGTCACCAACCAACGTGTATTCACTTGTAGCCGGATCTTCACTACTTTTCCATGCTGATAGACGCCATTCGATGCCTCTCAAGTAATCTTTCCCTAACTTCATTCCAGGTAGAAGAGTATCAGTTGGGTAATCAAAGCTCTGCCAGAGAACCTGCTGCCTTTCATTCATCACGACTAGATTTCCACTGTCACTAAGCTTTGCAGTTGCATCTCGTGATGTTATTGTTGTGTTGGATGACCAAATCCTCGTGGTATTATCAGAGAGAATAAGCATTCCTGGATCAGCTATCTTTAATTCATGTCGAGATGAACTGACAATCGGGTTATCTCTGTTGGCAACCCAAACCACCGTTCTATCAGAAATGTTCTTGTACCAGATACCAAGATATCGGTTCCCTGAGCTACCTGGCTGGAAAAACCCCAGCTCGAAGACTCTGGTTGGCGAGACCAATGTGTCTCCATCTGTTAAAAATAATGAACCTGAAATGGTACCGAGTTCAGCAGCGTAAGCTTTGTGAAAAAAAAGTAAAGAAAACAAAAGAGACAAGGCTGCTCCCTCCATTCTTTATTTTAAGCAACTAATAATAAGTATTTTGTGTTGCAAAATCATATATATAAAGGGTAAATTATCTTAACCGAACATAATTAGTTGTAGTTAAACACTTAAACTCATATCTCAGTTCAATCATCAAAATATTTAAATGACTGAAATACTATTGATTTAAGTGGTATACAAGCAAATGTACTTGAGTTAACAACTGAAATGTTCACATATATCTTTACGTTTCTTAAACGGTAAATCTTATCCTTATATTCATATTTAAAAAACGGAGCATATAGACTGGCGTTTTGGTTGACTATTTGACTGCCAGTGGTTACGAATGATCATATAACAACTGGACCTCTATTATTAAAATTTGAAGGTCTGCATTGTATAAAATTAATAATTTAAAGGCGGTCCAAGAAAATGCCGCTTCCAGAAAAAGCCTGTCTTCCATAGAAAGTTTTCTTAACTCATTCACCGCTAAATATATACCTGGCCTGTCGTAATAAAGTGTTGGAAGTGATAACACACTATTATATCGTCAATCTAGTTTTTATACCAATTAACTTAATTATTATTTAGCTCTATTATGGTAAATTATTATTTTCTAGCATATCAAATTTTATAACCCACACCTTACATAACTAACCAATCAAAGTTAAAAGAAAGTAAATACTAGAAAAATTAGTTCCAACTCCCACACCACACACCCGATCCACTATGTGGTATAAACACCACAATCCTTCCATCAGACGTTTCTTTATGAAGTGGTATCACGTCCATGGAGTGAAGGTGTGGTGTTCGAACCTTGGTTAAAGCCAAATAACGAGGGGTACGTTGTTGAAAACCCGTCACCAAGCAATTCGAACCTACACTGGAGAGGCGGGAAAGTGTCCACATTTGCCGGTAAAAAAAAAAGTCCCCACTCATCTCACATGTACGATACCTCACCCTTGTTAGCACGTATGAAGGCGATTCTACATGCAAGTAAAGGAGGTCAATGGACCTAGGCTGTTAATAGGACAGATCGCAGATCTTTAATAGTTCTGATCTGATCATAGACACATTTAATTGGATTTGGATCTGACACATAAACATTAAAAATCATTTAATTGGATTTGGATACACTAGAAAGAAAAAGGGCATTACGGGTGACATTTGTCGCGCCTAATACCCCAGAAAGTCGCCCCTAAAGGCAATAGGGGTGACACATCGCGCCTAATGCGTTGCCTCTATTGTCTCGTCGTTGTTGCCCAAAATGTCGCCCTAATTGATGTCGCCCCTAATGCCTAAATGTCGCCCATATTGGTGTCACCCCTAATAACGTCGCCCCAAATACACAAAGTCGCCCCTAATAGTGTCGCTGTTATTAATATTTCTAAAAAAACACCACTTTTTTGAAATAAATGTTGTCTATAAACGTTGTTTATTGTAATCTATATATCCTGATACAAAATCCAAAAGATTGATAGATCGATAGATCAAATGATACTTGTTTTAAGTAGCTAGTTTCACACAAAAGAAAGTATAATTTATCTAACATAAACTACGGTTCATCATCGTTATCGGCATCCTCGTTTCTTGCATTCTCCGACCCATTATCACTTTGAGGTGTCATCAATCGTAATATATCCATGATTCTCGTTGTAAATGCCGGTTGTTAAGAATAGCTTCAATATTCTCCGGCTACAAAATAAACATAAGGCATTAAATATTAAACAACTAATCACCCGTTAGAAGTAATATAACTAATACATAGCAATTATAACTCGTTACAAGTTAGTATAACCCATATATAGCAATTACGACCCGTTAGAAATGAATATAACTCATCGATACTAATTATGACCCGTTAGAAGGGAATATAACTCATAAATACTAACTATGACACATTAGAAGTGAATATACTTATACATAACAAGTATGACCCATTAGAAGTGAATATAACTTATAGATAGCAATTAAACCCACATATATATACATACATACATACATACATATATATATATATATATATATATATATAATCAGGATCAAATAAAAAGAGTTTTAAGGTAAAAAGAGTAAGAAGAATTGTGGGTTTGACATGTGTCATTTTTAAAAAAGGGTAATATAGGTATTTTAACTATAGATATTTAATTAATTCTAATTTCCTAAAATCCTTCCTTAATTCTCGTTCCCCTCTCCCAAAATACCCACGTTCACCCTAGGTCTACTGTTGATTCCGCCATATACCCTCATAAACGCCTCCTGCTCCTCCCATCGATCATACGTCCCTCTCCTCCCGTCGATCATCGCCATATCCATCTACATATTTCCGCCGCATCCCCTCCGAAAACTGCTTCGTCGCCTCTGCTCCCAAGCCGACGATCCCGTCCGTCGCGGTTGCTTTGGATAGCCACAGCCGGTGCTGTTCTCCGCCGCCCCTGTGAAGTCGCCACTGTATGTGCATCGAAGACCATCGTACGCCTGCAACTACCGTGTATGCATCATCTCCGATTTCCGAATTTTTTTATGGTGTATGCATCGAAGACCTAACAACCGCCTGCAACCGCCATGTTTACGCCAGTTTGCGTACGTTGGTGTGTGTACGTAGCCAGTTGGATTGTATTACCGTCGGCGGTTCTGTATGATATGGTGGCGTTTATGAAGCGGCTAACAATGGAGCAAAGACTGTTGGACCCATGGTGGCTGGAGAAGTTAAAGTTTCAACTTCTATAGTAGCAGGATTTGGAGGTGGGTGGGTTTAATGATGATGCTAAGTCCTTGAGAATTTAAATCTTTTTATCTTGATTCACAAGAAATGAGTGGACAAAAATCCCTCAAATTTCATCACCAAATCTACTGTGCATCAAAAATAAATATTTTATCACTTTTGAAAAGTGATTGTTGTGAATCAAAGTGATTAATATTTATTTTTGATGAATATTCACTTTAGATGGATTATGTTTGTAATTTTTTTTTGATGAATTATTGTTACGAATTATGTTTACATCAGTTTTTTATGTGTTATCTTTTGATTTGTGCATTAACTGTTGAATCTGGGTATACATCTGTGTTTTATGGATCATATTATGTCTTGTGCATCTCTTTTATACTGTGTGCATCAAAATAGTCGTGATTGTTAGGCGTGATTGTTGATTCCATATCTGTAGGAGATGGATATTTCTGAATTCTTTGATCAAAATAGTTGTGAATCAAAATGGGTCTGGAGAATGATGTACCCACCCACCCGCTTACCTTACCCACCCCAACTCTCTACCTCACCCACTACTAACCCTACCCTACCCTAACGCACCCCTACCTACCCTACCATTACCCACCCTACCCAACTTACCCCTACCCTACCCCACCATAGAATACCCCTACCCCTACCCTACCTCCACCCTATCTCCACCCCCAACCCTACCCACCCTACCCCTACCCCTACCCCTACCCTACCCCTACCCCTACCCTACCCTTAACCTACCCAACCCCTTCCCTAGGTGGTGGCGGCCGGTAGTAAGGGGAGTGGCGGCGTGAGCCATGACATGCACCGGTGATATTGTAGTGGTAGGCGGGGTGGCGATGTTGGTGGTGGCGGCTAGGGATAGCAGTTGTCACCCGATCCAATGATGATTAAAAGTTTCTCGTCTCCATGTATGCAACAGCCAAGAAGCCTCACAAGATTTCTGTGCTGAAGTTTTGAAATGCAAATGACTTCATTCTTGAACTCATCAACACCTTGGCTGGACGTCATGGATAGACGCTTAACTGCTACTTCTCGTCCTTCTTCTAGCACACCCTTTAAGATTATCATTTGAAATGTGAGATAAATTTGCAAATTTCACAACATTGTTTGGCTTCAACTGTATAAATGTCTGTTGATCTATAATTAAATCTTCAGTGGATGCTATATTATACTTAACTTTACCAATATCATATTATTATTAGTTACCTTATACACCGGTCCAAATCCACCTTCCCCAAGTATATTTTCGGTTGAAAACCCGGCAGTGGCAGTAGCTATTATCGAGAAGCTTATTAATGGTAGCTGTATCTCTTCTTCAGGGCTTTCAGACAAAGGCAACGATCCCCCTATTTTTGAATTACAACAGGCTTTAAACCAAGAGGATCTATTCAAAAGATATGCATCTGCTTATTACTCTTTGAGGATCCACCACTTTGCTTGTGAACTTATTTGTAAAGTCAATATAACAGATTATGGTTAATGAGTTGTTAGCTGTTGATTTACTTGTATAAAATTAAGAATATATCAATCTATAAAATTCATTCAATCAATAAGAAAGTTTCAACTCATTTAACTTGTACTTGGTTTTCTTTCTCAACATCGATCATGCAATTTTGTACCTTTCTCATGATTATATCTTATCCGTGCACACCACAACCATGTGGTGATAAGGCCTATAAGAAAAACCCCTGGAATTATTACAAGTAATATGATCTTAACGTTTGCTCCACCCTTCCCTTTGGAATTTGATTCAGCATCTGCATGGTATTAACAGAATAAACATAAGCTGCAAAAGTATATATGTATGTTTGAACCCCAATGCAAAGACGAAAATCCTTATACATCATCACATTAACCTGTTGGCACAGAAGGTAGATCTGTTGTAAAACTTTCAGATAAATCCGTTCTTACCAGAATTTGCTGATCACCGGTAGTGTCATTGGGATAAACTCGGATGTCTTTAAATTCACTGAACCACAGCAAGCAGCCCTTTCCTCCAAGACTGTGGTCTGGATTTGCATAAGCCGTACAACTACAATTCTTTAAGCATTTTGGCATTCTTGCAATGTCATGCTCATATTAAACCAGGTACCCTCTGCGTCTGGCAATTTTACATTATTGTATCTGATAAATCCTTCTGTTCCCTTTTTGCAATCCAACGGCTTTCGCCTAACACAACCACCTGACCAGTTACCTCTACCCCAATCATTGGGGTTTTGGGGCACAAACCTTTTCTCATCCAAGCAAGTACAAGACTGTTGGATCATATTAATGCTGCTGCAGTAACTGTTAGCATTACAAATGCTGTAAGTATCACAGATGTCTCTTGGGAAGGATGCCACATTCTGCCACACATTAGTTCCTTGTTCCCACACCCAACTTTCTAGCAGCCCAGATGTGTTCACGACTGTCCTTGATACCATATTATTGTTTTCGAAAATATAACTAAAAGACCTCTCACTTTGGTTGACAACTACATCGTACCTAAACGTTAAGCTCTTACCAGATAAAGAAATCCCACTAAATTGTTGATTAGTCCATGGTCCGCCCCGAAATTTTACTATGGAACCTTGTCTTAGTTTGGTTTCAGGATAACCGTTGATGTCACCAACCAACGTGTATTCACTTGTAGCCGGATCTTCACTACTTTTCCATGCTGATAGACGCCATTCGATGCCTCTCAAGTAATCTTTCCCTAACTTCATTCCAGGTAGAAGAGTATCAGTTGGGTAATCAAAGCTCTGCCAGAGAACCTGCTGCCTTTCATTCATCACGACTAGATTTCCACTGTCACTAAGCTTTGCAGTTGCATCTCGTGATGTTATTGTTGTGTTGGATGACCAAATCCTCGTGGTATTATCAGAGAGAATAAGCATTCCTGGATCAGCTATCTTTAATTCATGTCGAGATGAACTGACAATCGGGTTATCTCTGTTGGCAACCCAAACCACCGTTCTATCAGAAATGTTCTTGTACCAGATACCAAGATATCGGTTCCCTGAGCTACCTGGCTGGAAAAACCCCAGCTCGAAGACTCTGGTTGGCGAGACCAATGTGTCTCCATCTGTTAAAAATAATGAACCTGAAATGGTACCGAGTTCAGCAGCGTAAGCTTTGTGAAAAAAAAGTAAAGAAAACAAAAGAGACAAGGCTGCTCCCTCCATTCTTTATTTTAAGCAACTAATAATAAGTATTTTGTGTTGCAAAATCATATATATAAAGGGTAAATTATCTTAACCGAACATAATTAGTTGTAGTTAAACACTTAAACTCATATCTCAGTTCAATCATCAAAATATTTAAATGACTGAAATACTATTGATTTAAGTGGTATACAAGCAAATGTACTTGAGTTAACAACTGAAATGTTCACATATATCTTTACGTTTCTTAAACGGTAAATCTTATCCTTATATTCATATTTAAAAAACGGAGCATATAGACTGGCGTTTTGGTTGACTATTTGACTGCCAGTGGTTACGAATGATCATATAACAACTGGACCTCTATTATTAAAATTTGAAGGTCTGCATTGTATAAAATTAATAATTTAAAGGCGGTCCAAGAAAATGCCGCTTCCAGAAAAAGCCTGTCTTCCATAGAAAGTTTTCTTAACTCATTCACCGCTAAATATATACCTGGCCTGTCGTAATAAAGTGTTGGAAGTGATAACACACTATTATATCGTCAATCTAGTTTTTATACCAATTAACTTAATTATTATTTAGCTCTATTATGGTAAATTATTATTTTCTAGCATATCAAATTTTATAACCCACACCTTACATAACTAACCAATCAAAGTTAAAAGAAAGTAAATACTAGAAAAATTAGTTCCAACTCCCACACCACACACCCGATCCACTATGTGGTATAAACACCACAATCCTTCCATCAGACGTTTCTTTATGAAGTGGTATCACGTCCATGGAGTGAAGGTGTGGTGTTCGAACCTTGGTTAAAGCCAAATAACGAGGGGTACGTTGTTGAAAACCCGCCACCAAGCAATTCGAACCTACACTGGAGAGGCGGGAAAGTGTCCACATTTGCCGGTAAAAAAAAAAAGTCCCCACTCATCTCACATGTACGATACCTCACCCTTGTTAGCACGTATGAAGGCGATTCTACATGCAAGTAAAGGAGGTCAATGGACCTAGGCTGTTAATAGGACAGATCGCAGATCTTTAATAGTTCTGATCTGATCATAGACACATTTAATTGGATTTGGATCTGACACATAAACATTAAAAATCATTTAATTGGATTTGGATACACTAGAAAGAAAAAGGGCATTACGGGTGACATTTGTCGCGCCTAATACCCCAGAAAGTCGCCCCTAAAGGCAATAGGGGTGACACATCGCGCCTAATGCGTTGCCTCTATTGTCTCGTCGTTGTTGCCCAAAATGTCGCCCTAATTGATGTCGCCCCTAATGCCTAAATGTCGCCCATATTGGTGTCACCCCTAATAACGTCGCCCCAAATACACAAAGTCGCCCCTAATAGTGTCGCTGTTATTAATATTTCTAAAAAAACACCACTTTTTTGAAATAAATGTTGTCTATAAACGTTGTTTATTGTAATCTATATATCCTGATACAAAATCCAAAAGATTGATAGATCGATAGATCAAATGATACTTGTTTTAAGTAGCTAGTTTCACACAAAAGAAAGTATAATTTATCTAACATAAACTACGGTTCATCATCGTTATCGGCATCCTCGTTTCTTGCATTCTCCGACCCATTATCACTTTGAGGTGTCATCAATCGTAATATATCCATGATTCTCGTTGTAAATGCCGGTTGTTAAGAATAGCTTCAATATTCTCCGGCTACAAAATAAACATAAGGCATTAAATATTAAACAACTAATCACCCGTTAGAAGTAATATAACTAATACATAGCAATTATAACTCGTTACAAGTTAGTATAACCCATATATAGCAATTACGACCCGTTAGAAATGAATATAACTCATCGATACTAATTATGACCCGTTAGAAGGGAATATAACTCATAAATACTAACTATGACACATTAGAAGTGAATATACTTATACATAACAAGTATGACCCATTAGAAGTGAATATAACTTATAGATAGCAATTAAACCCACATATATATACATACATACATACATACATATATATATATATATATATAATCAGGATCAAATAAAAAGAGTTTTAAGGTAAAAAGAGTAAGAAGAATTGTGGGTTTGACATGTGTCATTTTTAAAAAAGGGTAATATAGGTATTTTAACTATAGATATTTAATTAATTCTAATTTCCTAAAATCCTTCCTTAATTCTCGTTCCCCTCTCCCAAAATACCCACGTTCACCCTAGGTCTACTGTTGATTCCGCCATATACCCTCATAAACGCCTCCTGCTCCTCCCATCGATCATACGTCCCTCTCCTCCCGTCGATCATCGCCATATCCATCTACATATTTCCGCCGCATCCCCTCCGAAAACTGCTTCGTCGCCTCTGCTCCCAAGCCGACGATCCCGTCCGTCGCGGTTGCTTTGGATAGCCACAGCCGGTGCTGTTCTCCGCCGCCCCTGTGAAGTCGCCACCGTATGTGCATCGAAGACCATCGTACGCCTGCAACTACCGTGTATGCATCATCTCCGATTTCCGAATTTTTTTATGGTGTATGCATCGAAGACCTAACAACCGCCTGCAACCGCCATGTTTACGCCAGTTTGCGTACGTTGGTGTGTGTACGTAGCCAGTTGGATTGTATTACCGTCGGCGGTTCTGTATGATATGGTGGCGTTTATGAAGCGGCTAACAATGGAGCAAAGACTGTTGGACCCATGGTGGCTGGAGAAGTTAAAGTTTCAACTTCTATAGTAGCAGGATTTGGAGGTGGGTGGGTTTAATGATGATGCTAAGTCCTTGAGAATTTAAATCTTTTTATCTTGATTCACAAGAAATGAGTGGACAAAAATCCCTCAAATTTCATCACCAAATCTACTGTGCATCAAAAATAAATATTTTATCACTTTTGAAAAGTGATTGTTGTGAATCAAAGTGATTAATATTTATTTTTGATGAATATTCACTTTAGATGGATTATGTTTGTAATTTTTTTTTTGATGAATTATTGTTACGAATTATGTTTACATCAGTTTTTTATGTGTTATCTTTTGATTTGTGCATTAACTGTTGAATCTGGGTATACATCTGTGTTTTATGGATCATATTATGTCTTGTGCATCTCTTTTATACTGTGTGCATCAAAATAGTCGTGATTGTTAGGCGTGATTGTTGATTCCATATCTGTAGGAGATGGATATTTCTGAATTCTTTGATCAAAATAGTTGTGAATCAAAATGGGTCTGGAGAATGATGTACCCACCCACCCGCTTACCTTACCCACCCCAACTCTCTACCTCACCCACTACTAACCCTACCCTACCCTAACGCACCCCTACCTACCCTACCATTACCCACCCTACCCAACTTACCCCTACCCTACCCCACCATAGAATACCCCTACCCCTACCCTACCTCCACCCTATCTCCACCCCCAACCCTACCCACCCTACCCCTACCCCTACCCCTACCCTACCCCTACCCCTACCCTACCCTTAACCTACCCAACCCCTTCCCTAGGTGGTGGCGGCCGGTAGTAAGGGGAGTGGCGGCGTGAGCCATGACATGCACCGGTGATATTGTAGTGGTAGGCGGGGTGGCGATGTTGGTGGTGGCGGCTAGGGATAGCAGTTGTCACCCGATCCAATGATGATCCACCCGATCCGATCCATTTGTGATGGATATGGACGAAAATTAATGGGTGAATTTTGGATATGGAGTGGATATGATGTTTATTGGATCGGATATGGATAACTATTTTCCATCCATGGATGAATCCATTAACCCGAGTTATATTTGATAAAATTATAATTAAGTATAATTACATATATGTAAATTTTAAAACTTATGTATAAAAATATTAATAAATATATATAATTGTGTAGGTTAAATTCACACTCTCTTCTATAATATTTTTGTACAGTTATATCAATTATATACATGTAATTGTTAACTTAAAGAAACTATGATTCCTACCTTTTTTTGAAAGAAAATATGTATTTATATCAATAATGATTATAAATTATATATAAAGTATGATATTTTCTTTGGGGCAAAAGTTTTTTTGACATCTAATCGATATCCATTTACTGTTTAATCCGATGGATAGGGATAGGGATGAACGAAATTAATTTAGATGGATATGGATGACGAAAAATCAAAAGGATATGGATGTGGATATGGCGTCATTCGATGCATATCCGATCCATTGTCATCCCTAGTGACGGTGGTAGGTGATTGTCGGCGGCGGCAGTGGTGAGAGTAACAGTGGTGGCAGCGGTGGCACCGGCCGGTGGCGGGAGTAACAATAGACGACGACGGTGGTGGAGAATGCGGACATGACGTTAGTGGTGGTGGCGGCACCGATGAGTGGTGTCACCCGAAGAAAACAGTCAATTACCCACGAAAATTACCCATGTACATACATTTGTGGGTATTTACACACGTAATACCTACAAAATACACACAATTTAGGAATTAAGAAATCAAATGAATATACAATCTATTTCCCATGGAATTGCCCGCAAAATTACCCGTGAAATTATATTACGTGTGCAATCTATGGTTAAATTAATCTTGCAAAAATACATCTCATGAATTACCCATGGATTTTGTAATTGTGTGTAAACATTGTGGGAAATTTTGTGGGTATTTTTACTTTACCCATGAATGAAAAATTAATTTTGTGGCGTCAGTAATTATTCATGGGAGGTTTGTGGTTGAAGAAATATATTTGATATGTTTAGCCACGTATTATGCCTCGTGGATATTTGGTCATGGGTAATTTTTTGTGGGTAATTTATGTTGGGTTTTTCAGATCACAATCCATAAGTTATCCTGATTCACAACCAGACTGGTTTGAACCAACTCAGAATTGAACTAAATATAACACAGTTATTATTCTTAAAGCATAAAGAGAATAACAAACTTAATCCTAAAACCCTAAAGGATTAATGATCTTGGCTTATCACAAGTGTGTATGCCATGTATGTGGTATTCGAAAGACATGAATATGTCCATATAGCCATTATCGAAAAATGCATCCACAACAAATAGGATTGAATTAAACTTAGAACAAAGTATACAATTAATCCAACACTTTATACTGGAAATCGGAATATGTATATACATACATATACCCTTCGATTTCTGTATAGGCACCAAGAACGGGTTTAGATGAAGGTTATACCTGAATTGCTCAATGATAGTCCACCCGTAGAGGTACACCAAGAGCCTACTAGAAAGGCGTAATCCACACTTCAAGGTTCTTGATCCTTTTGTTTTCTTAAATCACCAAATCGACAACCCCCTTGAGATGGGGGGTTCCGGCCGCCGATTTCCAAGAGAGAGGGAGAGAGAGTTTTTCTTTTGTTTTTGTTAAAGTGATTAACCTAATTGTGTAGGTTTACAACAAAACGAAGCTAAAGCAACCCTCGTAAAATGTTGCATTATCCATTGTAAAGGTTGCATTATGCCTAAAGCAACCTTTTAACAAGGGTTGCGTTAGGTGAAGTTGCATTAGACCTAATGCAACCTTTTTGTTAGAAAATGCAACTTTTTATGAAAGACTTGCATGTATTATTAAAATGCAACATTTTTAAGTTGCAACCTTTTTTTAGACATAAATGCAACTTTTGTTATAGTTTTATTTACAATATGCAACCTTTCATATATACAAATGCAACATTTTTTTGTAAAAAGATGCAACTCTTTTAACATAAATGCAACCTTTTTTTTATGAATTCATAATGCAACATTGTTTTAGTATTAATGAATTATTTTTTAATCTAAAGAAACAAAAAAACATATTTTCTAATGCTAGCGCAATATTTTATTCTACTAATTCGCCAATACCATAACAATATCCAAACTCAAATAACAAACCACAAATCCTTAGTCAACAATTGTCAATTACAATTACAAAAAGTATTTAAAACCTCATACATGATGGTTGTTGAATTTGTAAATCATACACACAAAAAAATACCATACCAAATATAAATAAAAATATTTAATAAAATAAAGTAAGAATCTTCAATGTTGTTCCATAAGCTTCGGCATCTTAGCTACCAAGTTTTCCTGTGATTCAAGATACCTTTTTGCATAGCCTTTAAGTTCTCTCGTTGGTTGCCAATATCTTTTTGCATAGCTTCTAACTTTGCCTTTTTTCTTTCATGGTATACAGCTATACATGACATACAACAAAAGGCTTAAAGTCTGAAGAATCATGATGACAGAAATCACAAATTGCAATAAAAGGAGAAGACATACCTAATCAGCATTTGTTCCAAATCATGATTGTAGTAAGTGCTTTTAAATTTACACATTTAACTTCTACACGAACAAATTCATCTTCTAACCAAATGTATTGGACTCTTGGCAGCCAAGTTAGAAACAAGAGAACTCATCTACAATTACAAATTCATATTCTATTTGAGAGTACCTGATGGTGAGTTTTTTCGATTCTTTTCTCCTTTTCCCAGCCTCTTCCAATCGATGAAGAAATCATCTTCTCTGTTTCTTTCCCTTGGCCGGCGGAAATATTTTAGTCATTTTGAATAACCAAACTTACTTCTATCTTTCTGGAAGGTACAAGTAATATATTCTAATATAAATGAAGACTTAGTTAACACTCTATACTAAGAAAAACATATGTCAAGATCACATAGGCTATCAACATGTAAAATATTACTAAAATATATTTGTCATTTTGAACAATGTGCTCATTAAAAGAACTAATCACAAGAGGGCATGTAGATACGCACCGGTAACAAGCTTGCACACACTATAAATAAAGATAAAATCTTTGGCCAAACTATGAAAATAATAGTAATTTACTACAACATTTCTCTAACAAAAGTTGAAATTGAATACTAACCAAAAGACTTATCAAGGACACTGCCAATACTAAATCCGCGCTTGTGCCTCTCCATAGTTGGCCAAATCCTTCTTGCGCATATGATCTCCACCTTTATACCATAAATTACAAAATCAAGTTTAACGCTATAAACACAAGCTTCATAATAAGACTTATTATACTTCAAATGCTTGAGTAAGATACAACTTTGGTGGTTGATCTATAAACCCACTGAACCCAAATAAATTGTAATGGTTAACATATATTACAGAGGTGCAAGTAATTCAAACCTCCTTCAAACTCTTTTCCGTGTTGTGTTTTCCTTCTTTGACAAGATCACTACATCCCACTCAAATCTTAGAAACAGTCTTAAACATTTTATAGAGAAACAAATAGTTTAAGTTGAAGAGAAAAAGAATATTACCTATTGTATGGTGCTCTTGGCTACGACCATTTGGCATCATCATCACCCAGATTTCACTTGTACAAAGAGCAACTAAAACATAGTTACCGAATTCGCTAAAACATCCACGATTTCCGTATTGGTTCGCTTCATACCGAATCGCGGTACGAAGGCGTACCAAATCGATACTGGATCGCGACTTTTACTACGACCGAAACGTGATTTTACGTCACCAGAAACGCAAATTGTAGCCAATTTAAACGTGATATGTGGTCGATTGAAACGCGAATTGAAGACCACTTGTGCGTCAAACGAATTGGCGGGAAGAAAAGCAGACGCCTCGTAAATAATACTACGCCTGTGTCTTTTCGTTTTTTCAGTCTATGACCATTAATCAATTTCACACTGCAGATTTAATAACTAATTTCACACTACAATATACTTCTATATATACATCGACAGGCTAGGTTAAAATGAATGAAATCTGTTTTATGTTTCTGTTTTATATTTCTGTTTTATGTTTCTGTTTTATGTTTGAACTTATGAATCTGTTTTGGAATTAATGAATCTGTTTTAAAAGTAATGAATCTGTTTTGGATAAACTTGTTTATTGTTGAACTTCATGGTTTTTTAAATGTGGTACATCGTACCAAATTACTTGGTACACCGTACCAGGTCGTACCGAAATGAACATACCCCCCTACGTACCGAATACGGTTGATATGGCAAACCGCGTTCCCGATCCTCGTACCCGTACCGGAGCGAACCGCGAATTCGGTAACTATGAACTAAAATCAAAAAGAGAAATTAAATATCTTAAGTTATGTGTAACAATAAATAAATTTTTAGACCGAGATCAGAATAACACATCAAAGAGGAAATGAAAACCTAGCAGAAACAGGCTTCAAAGAGGAATCAAAATTTGAACTTATATAGTTATAGAAAAACGAAAACATGTGAGTCAACATCGAAAATAAAATCTCAAGTAGGAAACCTATAAATCGCTTTTGAAAGCTTTAGTAGGTTGAACAGATTACAAGCATACTTAACAGAAAAAGGCTAAGCTCTTGTTTATATCAATCTTAGTACACAAATTACTTTTTTTAACAGCTCAAAGTATTTCTTTCATTACTTTGCAAACCCAAGCACAAATTAAGTTCACTGATTTGCTACATGATCTCAGCATAATGCGTAGTATTAAATGTGGAACAAAACACTAAGCTACTTAACTATCACCCATCATATTCGCTGCACACATCAACCGTAAAAAACACTTGCTACATGATCACAACACAATGCGCAGTATTAGTACACAAATTACTAATATTCTTGATATATAGTAGACTAGTGGAGCCACAATTAAACACTTATGCAATGACATATACACATATAAACCACACCACACATACACACGCAAAACCCACAAATTTAAAGAAAGATGGTGGTTTAACTTCTTTTAAGATAATTCATCAAACAATTGGTAGGCAGAGATGATTAGGACAAATGTTTTAACCCACTTGACCTTAAAATATAAACTAAAACACTTCTTAGAATTAGAAAGATAGAAATTATAGCTTCTAAAACTGATGCAACAGATTAAAATGTAAAGATAGTAACATGTATGATATGGTTGAATATTTAAAATTAAACAAACACCATAAAATGTTGTAGCTAACTTTTCAGAGAATTACCCGTAGAACCACCACATAAATTGAAGAAAATATATATAATTCATAAACTATAGATGTAATCGATCAACAGGGCATAAATCGTGACCTGATAAATACAACATTAGAAGGAATTACTTGTAAATGAAATATGAGATCGACAAATTGGTGCGAGGATGAGAAGCTTTTATACAATATGACAGATTGGTGTGGGGATGAGAAGTTCTTGAGAACTAGTTGCACCAAGAGAGCATCAAGAGGAGGGAAATTAATGGTTTGCGGAGAAGAAGAAGAATCTAAACCCTTTATGCTTGATTAAAACCGAGAAGATAGAAACTGAAAAATGGATTTGCGCCCTCTTTTTTGCCGATTAGAAAAGGTGGGAGGGAAATTATCTATACTAAACTTTGTTCATTCTCTAATGAAAAAAATCAACAAAATTGATAACAACAAATTATCCACATTCTTAATTCTTACCTGAAATTCTATGATGTCTCTGATGGAGAAGTCCTCGATGGCACACAAACAAGAACAAAGTGGCGTGAAGGAAATTTAGTGGAGAAGAAATTGGAGTTGATAAATTAGGGCTAGTTTTTGTTCGAGTGAGGGAACTCAAAAGTAATTCGTGAATAGAGGGAAATGTAAATTAAATTGAGATAAAATGTTGGAGGGAAATATATGAGAAACACTGCCTATTTTTTCATATTTTTTTGTATTTATAGTGTTATGTTTTTAGTGGCATAATATAATTATGTGTGATATATTTGTCAAATCTTAAATAGTATATATTTTTTTGTGTCATTATTGAGTTCGTATATTACATATTAGTGGCATAAACTAGAAAAATTCCATTAAAATCATGTTTTCTTTTTGACATATACAAAGTGACATTAAAAATGTAATATAATGGCACTAAACCTAAGTGACATAAAAAATATATGCCACTAGATGGCATTTTTTTGTAGTGTTAGGGCGATGGTGAGACTTGAGAAGTTGAGAGCGAGAATGTGTGATATGATGAGGGCAACACAAAACTAAATGGGATTATGGTTGAAGTAATTAGGGCAATTAAAATTTTGAATTTTTTTCTAAAAACTAAACGGGTTGGCGTGTCAATCCGTAAAACTGTCTTCAAACCGGAACACGACCCTTTTAATTAAACGGGTTTGTGGGTCAACCCGAAATTGACCCGAACCCTTTTACGGTAAACCCAAACCCGTTTATTTTCGTGTCGTGTCGAGAATTATCACCCCTATGTTTTACTTACATTTAACTAATAAAGTATTATAAAATAAAAAAATTAATAATATAATACTCATATATTGATATTGTATATAATTTTAAAACACAAAGATGAAATAATATCTTGATTATGCAACCTTTTAAATTAAAAGTTGCCTTTAAGTTATAGGAATGCAACCTTTTTAAACAAAAGTTGCAATTTTTAGCAAAATTTTGCAACTTTAAATAAAAAGGTTGCATATGGTATTCTAATGCAACTTTTGTATTAAAAAAAGTCATGTTATAATCAAATGCAACTTATTTAAAAAGGTTGCTTCTAAAAAGTTGCATTAGGCTCGTTTTGTAGTAGTGAAACCCCTATAAATAGATAACTTTCTAGTTATCTTTAATTAGGCAACTTTGTTTAAATAATTTATTATTAATATAAAATACATAATATATATATATATATATATATATATATATATACCTTAATATATTTTATCTCTTTAATAATAACAATTAGTAATAATAACCCTTTTAGATAATATCCAAGATATTATTAATCCACTAATTAACAATATATATTTATTAACTAATAAATATATATATTCTTGTTAATTAATTAAACCTGGTTATTTTATAACTATCTATACTGGTTTATGACTAACTGTCATAAGACTTATCTCTCATAGTGTGAATGAACTTCTTGAATTACGTACCCTAACAGGTGTGTCCCTTGAGTGTCTTATGGCATTGGGAGTGTCATCAGGGTTCGATGGTTATGCACACAAATCCTATCAAACTCCCACTTGTGATTACCATCAACCCGTAAACTTGATGATACTGGCCTAAGGGTGCTTCTAGACAAGTCCTTAGGTTAACCAAGCAATAAGAACTCTTATATCCAGGTGTAATAATTAAATCCTTATAAAACAAACTGTTTCATAATTTATAAAAGCTTCATAAAAACCCCCTGTCTTATGACGATCAGGTATACTTTAGGCTTTTCCCTCTGCATGACGATGTTTCGATTGTGAGTATGAGCATGGTGTGAGTCAACTCTGAACACTCAGAACCATTTCTCGACTATCCAACTTCGACTGAGTGATAAACGACAAAGAACAAATCAATTCGTTTGGGCATGGGCATGCACTTCTACAGTCTACATCAGTCAAGGGGCCCGGAAACATCTCTCCAAAAAGGAGGTGTAGAATGCCTCTCGAATACTTGCATTTAGCAACACGCTTTCCGCTGACACCAGATACGCCCGTTATTGCTACCCAGTTACGGCGTTAGGTGCGACCCAAATGCCTGAGGTCCACACATCCCAAATCAAATACCTTAGGCTTGAGGACAACCTATGTGACGAATACCTTTGACTCGTTAACCACGCGGTATTCCTCACGATGTCACTATCCGATCTTCACACCCCTGGTGAACTGTACAACCTTGGCCTACTCTCATGGTAGCTATCTTCAATCGCTATGAATCTCCACCAAGGATTACAATGACGTTATAATCACCCTAATCAAGGTTCCCACCAAGATAGGTAGTCACGGACAAGATTTTTGAATAATAACCTTATTATTCATGGATATTACCAAAACATACAAAATCTGTGAAGAGTAATGGGATTAATAATGTACTCTCCATATTCACCCTCCTGGAATATAGTACAAATTTAATACTGGTCTATCGTCTCAATTCATCGCGTCTATTTGTATTACTATGTTGGTTCAAGTGGACTTATCACGGATCACTTCTTGAAACCACAACATTACTATGAACTAAAAATAAGTATGCACTAACTAGTGTTCCCACTTATTTTGCTAGACAAACTGTTTTCCGCAAACCCTGAAAACAAGTCTAGTCTTTCTAATTTTATTATATTCCCTAAACTCGGAGAACTGGATTAACTCCTCGTTCCTGAATATATAAAATTATTCCATAACCATACTTGGTTATATTGTAGATGTATGGATACTTTTCTATTCCAAGAAATAGACTGAAATAATAAACCTTTTTGTTTACACTAACTCGTAAACAACATTAGACATTCGGCGCATAAACACTTATCTAATAATCTGTTTATTATTTTCAACACTTAATTCTTTTAATATGTTTAATATTGGTGACATTGAATTTCAATATATAATTATGACCTCCTGGGACTAGTCCATTTACTTGGACTCATTTTGAAACCTCAAAATTCCCGTCATTAAAATTATATACGTACTTGAATTTCAATAAAGTAATAATTTATGTGCTTCTCTAAGCACTTATTTGCTTTTACGCCGATATAAATACATGTATATCAAATTATCAAAAACCGATAAATACCTTAACGTAGGTCAATTGCTCCCACTGACTACAAAAACACCTTATTGACTTGGTCAAACTTGACACATAAGTCAAAATACTGATTTTAAGTACAAATCTAAAACTTAGATTTCGAATAAGAATCTTAAGTTAACGAAACCTTAGACTTGGATTTTGTAATATCCACTATTTCCTATTACAAAAATTGGTTTCTTAAGACTTTACATTACTACAAGTATGACACACTTGTATAGATTCTTAATTAATATCATACTCGTTAATGACGTAGTAAGCTTGCCATCAAAAAATGTCGTGCCTTAGACCACACGTTGTTGTCGACCCGAAGGCCATCGGGTAAGGGCGAGTGCCCTAAGGAACACCAAAACTTGATTTTGGGTAACTATTTCGAGTGGGAGAATCGGGTTGCATAACTCGATGGAAACCTTCAACAAACCCCACCCCACCCCCTCACAACCAATCACACTTTCACACATATTTTTTACCTTAAGGGTTACCTTAAGGTAACCCATAACGCATAGCCTTAGGACCAAGGTTATATTGACAACGACTAACAGATCTAGCTATGAAGTTCCATTGTGAATTTCTGATCTTCGTTTTTCACAATATTATTTTGCTAATTCATTTGCTAAATAAGCACATATATAATGAAAGTCTCTTTAAATAGGTACCGGTGACCAAAACATTGTCACTGTTGTAAATATATTAGTGATTTTTATAAGTGTTGGCCTTGAGAAAGCACATAGTGGAAGCAACTTAGAAGTTTATTACATAGGTGATCAAAATTCACTCCAAGTATGCTTGTTAGATGATATCACTGCCATCTCCTGGGATCATACACATATGTGGAGATAGTGATTAAGTCAATTAGTTGACTGTATTATAGAAAGTCAAAGTTAGTTAGTGATCTGTTAGTTTGTTACTTGTTGTATCAACTAGTATAAAGTAGAACAAAAATGACCACAGTGGTATTGATTCTTTCAGTAATCAATTCGGTATACGTTTTTCGGGTGATCATCACAATTGTCCATATTTCGATTCTCTGATCTTGTTGTTGACTAACATCAACAATTGGTATCAGAGCCCTAGGTGGCATTCGATTGTAAGAGATTCAGGAGGAAGGATTGAAAGATAAGAAAATTGAAGCAAGAACCACGGTCATGACTATGGGCTCGACAAGATTTGATCTCGGAAAGTTTGATGGCAAGAATGATTTCGGGTTATGGAGAGTAAAAATGCAAGCATTACTGGATCAGCAGGGCACGGTGGCCGCTCTTAGTGGTGAAAACAACCTTCCAGCAACTCTATCTGAGAAAGAAAAGAAGGAGATTATGGAGAAAGCACATAGTGCTATAATCTTGAGTCTTGGGGATCGAGTGTTGCAAGAAGTAACCAAAGAAACAACGGCAGGAGGTGTATGGACTAAACTCGAAAGCCTATACATGACCAAGTCGTTGGCCAATAAGTTATATATACTTGAAGAAAAGGTTGTATACTTTTCAGATGGCTTTAGGAGGAAAATTAGAAGATCATGCAGATGAATTTAACAAATTGGTCTTGGATCTCGAAAATATTGAAGTTACATTGGATGAAGAAGATAGGGCGATTATTTTCTTGACTTCGCTACCAGACTCGTATGAACATTTTGTAGAAACTTTGATGTATGGCAGAGAGAGTTTTACAATGGAGGAAGATAAGGAAGAAATTAAGGAAGAATTTAGTGAAGGCTGTTTGTCAAAGGTAAATTTGACAGACAGGATAGCAAGAGTAAAGGAACTTCAAAATGGAAGACAAAGGTCAAAAGAAAGTGTTTCACATGTTAGTCAGAGGATCACCTAAAGAGAGATTGCCCACAGAGGAAGAATTCAAAAGGAAATTCAACTTGGAAAAGAAAAGAAACAGGTAATTCTGATTCCTATTCAGATGGATATAATAGTGCTGAAGTGTTAGTTGTAACCATGTAAAAGGTTCCTAAGTGATTTCAAGAAACTTGATGGTGGTTTAGTACTGTTAGGTGACAATAAACCATGTCAAGTTGAGGGTGAAGGCACAGGCTGGTTTAAGATGTCGAGTGGTAAAGAGTTAAAAGTAGAAAAAGTAAGGTATGTACCTGAATTGAAAAGGAATCTGTTCACTTGGTATTTTTAATAAACAAGGGAACAAAGTTCTTTTAAATAAAGGAAGATTAAAGGTTTTCAATGATAAAGAGGTGATACTTGAAGGTGTGATGGGTCAGGCAAATAATTTGTATTTGCTGGATGGAAAGGCAGTAAGTCATGAAGTGGCAGTAGTTGAAAGCATGAATGAATCCAAAAGGGCAACTTTGTGGCATAACAGATTAGGGTATATTAGTGAAGGTGGTCTTAAAGAATTAACGAGGGCTAGTCTGTTACATGGATTAAAGGATTCAACATTAGAATTTTGTGAACATTGTGTATATGGAAAGGCTCACAGAGTTAAGTTTAACATAGGTAAACATGATACTTATGGTAAACTTGATTATATACATTCAGATCTGTGGGGCCTGCTAGAGTTAATTCTCTAGGTGGAGCAAGGTATTTCTTGTCAATAATTGATGATTATTCCAGAAGAGTATGGGTCATGGTATTGAAGTCAAAATCTGATTTGTTGAAAGGTTCAAAGAATGGAAAGTACTTGTTGAAAATCAAACAGGTAGAAAGATAAAGAGACTTAGAACAGATAATGGCTTAGAATTCTGTGATGGAAGATTTAACGATTTTTGCAAACATCATGGTATTTCTAGGCATAAGACAGTACCTGGAACACCACAACAAAATGGGTTGGCTGAAAGAATGAATAGAACTTTACTTAATAAGGTTCGATGCATGATTTCCCAAGTTGGTTTGCCTAAGAATTTTTGGGCAGAAGCAGTGGTGACAAAGATCCCCATCATCTGCAATTGATTTCAAAACACCAATTGAAAGGTGGACAGGAGAATTAGGATCATATGAACATCTTAAAGTGTTTGGATGTGTGGCTTATGCACACATAAACCAAGGTAAATTAGAACCAAGGGCTGTTAAGTGTGTGTTTGTGGGTTATCCAGAAGGTGTGAAGGGATACAAGTTGTGGAAGTATGAAGGTACTAATCCTAAGTTCATAGTCAGTCGAGATATGGTGTTTAATGAGGATGTGATGTACAAGGATCTAATTGGAACTAAAGATAGTGGTTCAGGTGTTGATGTGCTTCAACTTGAGGTGGAGCAAAAGGATGACAAATGTGAAACCAGTTTTGGGTCACCTTCAGAGGTCTCAAATTATAGTCCATCTTTGAATGATTATCGATTGTCTAGAGATAGAGAAAGAAGACAAGTGAGGGCTCCTGCTCGGTTTGGGTATGATGATTTGTCATCAAATGAGCAGTTTGAGTATGAAGGAGATTTGTCTTATGCATTTGTTGTTGCTGAGAGTTTGGAACATGGTGAACCAACTTCTTTCAGTGAAGCTATGGAATCCTCTAAAAGAGAGAATTGGTTTTGTGCTATGAAGGAGGAGATGGAATCTTTAAGGAAAAATCATACTTGGGAGTTAGTAAACAAACCTGATGAACATAAGTTGGTTAGTTGCAAGTGGGTTTATAAACTCAAAGAAGGGACTGTTAATGGTGATAAACCACGGTTTAAGGCCAGGCTTGTTGCTCGTGGGTTCAAACAGAGAGCTGGTGTTGATTATAATGAGGTGTTTTCTCCAGTTGTTAAACATACGTCCATCAGGTTAGTGGCAGCAATGGTAACTCAATTAAATGTGGAGTTGGAACAATTAGATGTGAAAACAGCCTTTTTACATGGGAACTTGGTAGAAACAATTTATATGTCACAGCCAAAGGGGTTTGAGGTTAGTGATCCAAGTCAAAGGGTGTGTTTGCTCAAGAGATCTTTGTATGGGTTAAATTAAAGCAGTCTCCACGACAATGGTACAAGTGATTTGATTCTCATATGGTTCAGAATGGTTTTAACAGAAGTAGCTTTGATAGCTGTGTTTATTTCAAGGAGTATAAAGTGGGTTGCTATATATACTTGTGCTGTATGTATATGACATGCTTATAGCTTGTTGTGATAAAGATGAAGTAAATAAAGTAAAGGAGTTGTTGAAGTCAGCATTCGAAATGAAAGAATTGGGTGAAGCTAAAAAGATTCTTGGAATAGAGATTATTAGAGACAGAGATAAAGGAACTCTTGTGTTAACTCAAAGGAGTTATGTTAATAAGGTGTTGGAAAAGTATGATATGTCACAATCAAAGTCAGTGAATACCCCTTTGGCGCAACATTTTAAGTTGTCTTTATGTGATTGTCCAAAAGATAATTAGGAAATGCAGAAAATGGAAGTTATTCCCTATGCTAGTGTGGTTGGCAGTCTAATGTACTTGATGGTGTGTACCTGATTTGGCGTATGGGGTTGGTATAGTTAGTAGATATGTATCAAACCCAGGTATGGAGCATTGGAGAGCTGTCAAATGGCTGTTAAAGTACCTAGTGGGTACTAAAGAAATGGGCCTGGGGTTCTGCAAAAGTAGTCAAATGGATAGTCCATTAGTTAATGGATTTGCTGATGCAGATTTTACAAGGGATCCAGACAAAGGCAGGTCTTTAACTGGGTACATCTTTCAAGTTTTGGGTTGTACTATTAGTTGGAAGTCAACGTTGCAGAAGGTAGTAGCTTTGTCTACAACAGAATCTGAGTACGTAGCTTTGGGAGAAGGAGTAAAAGAAGCTATTTGGCTAAAGGAGTTATTGGCTGAGTTGGGCTTTAATGATTTTGGTGTAGTGGTCTGGTGTGATAACTAGAGTGCACTTCATTTAACCAAAAATCAGATGCTTCATAATCGTACCAAGCACATCAAAGTGAGGTTACATTTTATTCGAGAAATTGTTGAGTCAGGTGAAGTGCAAGTTGCTAAAGTGCACACAGATGATAATCTTGCAGATATGCTAACTAAGCCATTGCCATTTCCGAAGTTTAGTAGCTATTTGAAGAAATTGTCAATTGTAGACAAACCTTATTGTCTTAATCAAGGTGGAGATTGTGAAGATAGTGATTAAGTCAATTAGTTGACTGTATTAAAGAAAGTCAAAGTTAGTTAGTGATCTGTTAGTTTGTTACTTGCTGTATCAACTAGTATAAAGTTGAACAAAAATGACCACAGTTGTATTGATTCTTTCAGTAATCAATTCATTATACGTTTTTCTGGTGATCATCACAATTGTTCATATTTCGATTCTCTGATCCTGTTGTTGACTAACATCAACAACATAAAATCAAACCTAAACAAATTAATGCTACTACTTGGGATTAAAGAGCTTGATAGATAGGAGAATCCTGCAAAACACAAACATCTAGACCTTCTAAAGATTTCAATAAGAAAAGCAATCTACATGTCATAACAAATGTTTCTGATTTGATGATTATCGATGTCAAGACTTGGGAGGGATGGAGGCCAAGGGTCGATGGGAGTCTCGATGATGCCAATAGTCGAGAGTTGAGTATTCTTTTAGGCTAATGGGCCTAATACAACGTAATGGCGGATAAGGTAGGTGTCATTACTTCAATAGCTTTTGAGTCTTCAAGATTTAACAGACGATCTCCAGTGCATGTTGAAAGAAGGCAATTTTGATGGAGATGGAACCGGCCCTCAATCAAATGGAACTTTGTGCTCTTATGTTCAGATTAAGCCCAGCCAGATTTGATCGAACAGTCCCAGTTTTTGCTAGAAGAAGCTCTAGAACAAGAAGTTAATAAATGGTATCATCTTTTCTCTGGTAATGTACAATAGTAATCATTTGACCAATTTGGAACTGATAATGAATGTCCTAGACTTCGTAGATTACAAATAATTATCTACAATCGATCTCTGTAATAGTTAAACCATTTATTGAACCTGCTGGATTCGTACTTGAAAATTCAGCAACAAGAAATTCTGTATTAATGTAAAAAGCCGGTTGTTTAGGTTGCGGCAATGCCCTCTCACCACCCAACATTTGAACTACTGACGACATATCTGGCCGATCTGCAGCATTTTGTTGAACACACAACAACCCGACTTCAATTGATCTTAAAACTTCTGGTGGATTACACGATTCACCTAAAGTCGCATCCATCAGCTCCATTGATCTGTCTTCTTTATATATATTCCATGCCTGAATATAATGTGCAAATTGAAGGCTATTACTTTAATATTAGTTAATTTTAGTGGATGAAAATTGTTTTGTACGTGGCTAGTGAATTAGCTTACATGTCCAATAAGATTATGATTATGATCAGGATGGTTGAATCCCCTGATTTTCTGCCCACTCACTATCTCCAGCACCAAAACACCGAAGCTAAATACATCTGATTTAATTGAAAAAAGACCCTCTAGCGCATACTCAGGGGCCATATAACCACTGCACGCAGTCTCAGTATAATGCCTATAAGAACAGGACTAAAGAATTGAAAAAGGAAGTAAAAAAAAGGAATAGTTGATGGCTTACTATGTACCAACAACTCTTTGTGTGTTTGCTTGGGTCTCATTTCCTCCAAAACTTCTAGCCATGCCAAAATCTGATATTTTCGGGTTCATATCCATATCTAGTAGAATGTTGCTAGCTTTAAGATCTCTATGGATGATTCTTAATCGTGAGTAGTGATGAAGATAAAGGAGTCCTCGTGCAATTCCTTTGATGATGTTGAAGCGTTTTGTCCAATCAAGGATCATGCTTTGGGTTTTATCTGTTCAACAACTTTCTTTAAGTTACTTATGTGGATAGTTCAAAGATTAGAAATCTAATGAGTTTGGATATATGATTCTTACCAAATAGAAATGAGTCTAAGCTTTTATTTGGCATATACTCATAGATTAAAAGTTTCTCGTCTCCATGTATGCAACAGCCAAGAAGCCTCACAAGATTTCTGTGCTGAAGTTTTGAAATGCAAATGACTTCATTCTTGAACTCATCAACACCTTGGCTGGACGTCATGGATAGACGCTTAACTGCTACTTCTCGTCCTTCTTCTAGCACAGCCTTTAAGATTATCATTTGAAATGTGAGATAAATTTGCAAATTTCACAACATTGTTTGGCTTGAACTGTATAAATGTCTGTTGTTCTATAACTAAATCTTCAGTGGATGCTATATTATACTTAACTTTACCAATATCATACT
Source organism: Pulicaria dysenterica (assembly GCA_947179395.2). NCBI lineage: Eukaryota > Viridiplantae > Streptophyta > Magnoliopsida > Asterales > Asteraceae > Pulicaria > Pulicaria dysenterica. Next base: position 12,858,336 of record OX359291.1, read on the forward strand.
ATTATTAGTTACCTTATACACCGGTCCAAATCCACCTTCCCCAAGTATATTTTCGGTTGAAAAACCGGCAGTGGCAGTAGCTATTATCGAGAAGCTTATTAATGGTAGCTGTATCTCTTCTTCAGGGCTTTCAGACAAAGGCAACGATCCCCCTATTTTTGAATTACAACAGGCTTTAAACCAAGAGGATCTATTCAAAAGATATGCATCTGCTTATTACTCTTTGAGGATCCACCACTTTGCTTGTGAACTTATTTGTAAAGTCAATATAACAGATTATGGTTAATGAGTTGTTAGCTGTTGATTTACTTGTATAAAATTAAGAATATATCAATCTATAAAATTCATTCAATCAATAAGAAAGTTTCAACTCATTTAACTTGTACTTGGTTTTCTTTCTCAACATCGATCATGCAATTTTGTACCTTTCTCATGATTATATCTTATCCGTGCACACCACAACCATGTGGTGATAAGGCCTATAAGAAAAACCCCTGGAATTATTACAAGTAATATGATCTTAACGTTTGCTCCACCCTTCCCTTTGGAATTTGATTCAGCATCTGCATGGTATTAACAGAATAAACATAAGCTGCAAAAGTATATATGTATGTTTGAACCCCAATGCAAAGACGAAAATCCTTATACATCATCACATTAACCTGTTGGCACAGAAGGTAGATCTGTTGTAAAACTTTCAGATAAATCCGTTCTTACCAGAATTTGCTGATCACCGGTAGTGTCATTGGGATAAACTCGGATGTCTTTAAATTCATTAAACCACAGCAAGCAGCCCTTTCCTCCAAGACTGCGGTCTGGATTTGCATAAGCCGTACAACTACAATTCTTTAAGCATTCTACTTGGCATTCTTGCAAAGTCATGCTCATATTAAACCAGGTACCCTCTGTGTCTGGCAATTTTACATTATTGTATCTGATAAATCCTTCTTTTCCATTTTTGCAATCCAACGGCTTTTGCCTAACACAACCACCTGACCAATTAGCTCTACCCCAATCATTGGGGTTTTGGGGCACAAACCTTTTCTCATCCAAGCAAGTACAAGACTGTTGAAACATATTAACGCTGCTGCAGTAACTGTTAGCATTACAAATGTTGTAAGTATCACAGATGTCTCTTGGGAAGGACGCCACATTCTGCCACATATTACTTCCTTCTTCCCACACCCAAGTTTCTAGTAGCCCAGATGAGTTAATGATGTTCCTTGATACCATATTATTGTTTTCGAAAATATAACTAAAAGACACCTCACTTTTGTTGACAACTACATTGTACCTAAACGTTAAGATCTTACCGGATAAAGAAATCCTACTAAATTGTTGATTACTCCATGCTCCGCCCCGAAATTTTACTACAGAACCTTGTCTTAGTTTTCTTTCAGGATAACCGTTGATGTCAGCACCCCACGTGTATTCCCCTGTAGCTGGATCTTCACTACTTTTCCATGCTGATAGACCCATTCGATGCCTCTCAAGTAATCTTTCCCTAACTTCATTCCGGGTAGAAGAGTATCAGTAGGGTAATCAAAGCTCTGCCAGAGAACCTGCTGCCTTTCATTCATCACGACTAGATTTCCACTGTCACTAAGCTTTGCAGTTGCATCTCGTGATGTTGTTGTTGTGTTGGATGACCAAATCGTCGTGGTATTATCAGAGAGAATAAGCATTCCTGGATCAGCTATCTATAATTCATGTCGAGATGAACTGACAATCGGGTTATCTCTGTTGGCAACCCAAACCACCGTTCTATCAGATATGTTCTTGTACCAGATACCAAGAAATCGGTTCCCTGAGCTACCTTGCCGGAAAAACCCCAGCTCGAAGATTCTGGTTGGCGAGACCAACGTGTCTCCATCTGTTAAAAATAATGAATCTGAAATGGTACTGAGCTCAGCAGCGTAAGCTTTGTGAAAAATAAGTAAAGAAAACAAAAGAGACAAGGCTGCTCCCTCCATTCTTAACCGAACATAATTAATTGTAGTTAAACTCATATCTCAGTTCAGTCATCAAAGTATTTAAATGACTGAAATACTATTGATTTAAGTGGTATACCAGCAAATGTACTTGAGTTAACAACTGAAATGTTCACATATATCTTTACGTTTCTTAAACGGTAAATCCTATCCTTATATTTAAAAAACGGAGCATATAGACTGGCGTTTTGGTTGACTATTTGACTGCCAGTGGTTACGAATGATCATATAACAACTGGACCTCTATTATTAAAATTAATAATTTAAAGGCGGTCCAAGAAAATGCCGCTTCCAGAAAAAGCCAGTCCTCCTTAGAAAGTTTTCTTAATTCATTCACCGCTAAATATATACCTGGCCTGTCGTAATAAAGTGTTGGAAGTGATAACACACTATTATATCGTCAATCTAGCTAGTTTTTTATACCAATTAACTTAATTATTATTTAGCTTTATTATGGTAAACTAGTTTATAGACCCGTATACATTCGGGTATTACAAAAGTAAATTTAAGATGTATCAAAATCCAATAAAAAAATGTTCGAAGTATACATACACAAAAACTTTCAAATACGTATGTTAGAAACCAAACGCTTCCTTGTTGTCTTCAAATAAAGCAAAGAGACAAGGTCTCAAAAGATTTCAACTCAATAATCAAATGATGATCTTAAAGCTAGAATAAAATAAAAAGATATGTTTGTTTTTATTTTATTTTCTGTAGGTTCATCTTTATCTCTAGTTTTTTAATTATATGAAAAGGGCATATTCTATAACTTTAAAATGCATTTGGTTGAACTTAACTAAAATTTTTGAATCACTTTCATTCTAGAAATGTACATAATAGCATAAACATTCTTGCCTGAGACGATCTTTGTCTCGATAACATGTGTATCGAATTAAAATATTTGAAGAAATATTTAAAAATTGAATGACACTAATAAATAGTTTCAGGGTCATCAAGAACAAATATCTTTATATCTCTGAATTTGAATTTTTAAATATATAATATATCATCTTTTAATGATATATTTTATTTTAAACCATATTTTATAAAAGGTTACATACATCTTTCTAATAAGATTGAAAATGTTTTAAAAATCAATAACTAAATACTTTGAATTACATACTCAAGTTGACCAATCAGCTCATCATCATAATCCCTAAAAAAATCACTTGGCTAAACAAAAAATTACATACCCACTACTATTAATGGATAACAAAACGTTAAGAATATACTAATGTTAAAAAAGTGTCATATTACAATAAATATACTAATATAAGATGGTTGCAAATATATAATTATTTTTTCTCTATATATAATATATCACAAGTTACTAATCATAATTTTTAAACAACATATAATTAAATACATTAATATATAGTTTTTATAAAACTCCGTCATATTTTCTTAAAAGTCCTTCACATGTTTCATAAAACATCCTCACAATTTTCATCTAGCTCCCTCCCAATTGATTTATAAGTTATAATTGAATTCGTTTAGGCATCTTTCTAAAATTGTTTTGTAAAATTGAATGAATTTTGAAATTGAAGGTTGTGATTAGTTGATAGAAGTTGATTTAATAAGTAAAAATAGAAATAAGGTAAGCTTTTTATATATATTTATAGATTATTATTTTCTAGCATATCAAATTTTATAACCCACATCTTACATAACTAACCAATCAAAGTTAAAAGAAAGTAAATACTAGAAAAATTAGTTCCAACTCCCACACCACAAACCCGATCCACTATGTGGTATAAACACCACCATCCTTCCATCAGACGTTTCTTTATGAAGTGGTATCACGTTCATGGAGTGAAGGTGTGATGCTCGAATTTTGGTTAAAGCCAAATAACGAGGGGTACGTTGCTGAAAACCCACCACCAAGCAATTCGAACCCACACTGGAGAAGCGGAGAAGTGTCCACATTTGCCGGTCTAAAAAAAAGTCCCCACTCATCTCACACGTACAATACCTCACTCTCGTTAGCACGTATGAAGGCGATTCTACATGCAAGTAAAGGTGGTCAATGGACCTAGGGCTGTTAATAGGACAGATCGAATCAGATATTTTATAGTTCTGATCTGACCGTAGACACATGTAATTGGATTTGGATCTGACCCTTTAACATTAAAATTCATTTAATTGGATTTGAATACACTAGAAAGAAAAAGAGCATTAAGGGTGACATATGTCGCGCCTAATACCCCAGAAAGTCGCCCCTAAAGGCAATAGGGGTGACACGTCGCGCCCAATGCGTCACCCCTTTTGTCTCGTCGTTGTTGTCCAAAATGTCGCCCTAATTGAGGTCGCCCCTAATGCCTAAATGTCGCCCATATTTGTAATGCCCCCAATTTTTTTATTTTTTTATTTAAAGTTCACTACAAAATCCCATTCGAGTGAATATATAATAAAATTTAAAGTTATTACAATCATCCCATTAAATATTAAGTCTCAGTAGCAGAAGTTAATAAATAAAAGTTTAAATAAAATAAATATGAAACGGAATCATCTCGCACTGCTGTCACGCTGGTGCCTTGCCCTTATCCTTCATCGATGGTCCTGAAAAGAATTAAACAACGGGTAAGCTAGAGCTTAGTGAGAAACACATCACCCATACCTCATGCTATCACACAGAATCACGTATCTGCACATAAGGCCCACTCGGCCACGATGTCTAAAGACATCCAAATAAGTTGGTCCCCTCGACCTTGATACCTTAGGCATCAGATAACCCCCTCGGTTATCAAACAACAAATAAACAGATATCACATCAATTAACACATACACGTTTACACATATATCACACATATACATATACATCATAAGATAAGAGTTAGTGAAACTCACCTGAATAGCAGCACAAAAGCACAACACAGAAAACAGTAAATATGCGAGTCACAACAGTTCACCGATAACAACAATTAAGGTTACATCATTTTAAGTGTAAAATATAGTTGGTAAGATTAATCAAGACCTAATTAATCCCTCAAGATACTCTAAGTATGCTAGTAATTCACATTGAGCCCAACACGTCACAATAGGCCCAAGTTAACTCGGCGACCCACCGACCCAATTTATTTCTACCAAAACTTTACCACCAACTTGTCTCACTAAATTCATACTAGAATGCAAGTATACTCCTTAGAAATCTTCCCGAAAGATGACACCAAGATAAAAGTTCTTTAATGACCAAAAGGGTCAAATAATCACAACTTTGACTCTAACGAATCGAGCCCAAAACGACTTTTTTAGATAAAACTTTCTAAAGACAGCTTGTTCCCTTAACATGAGGAGTTTATCTGCAAAATTTGAAGTCCTAACTCCAAAAGACAACAAAAGTCAAACTTGCAACTATTTGGGCAATTTCAGCATCTTGATCCGAATCTGGTTTTCATCACTTGCACTCTTATACTTTTAGTCTAAGAAACATATCTAGGTCATTGGATAGTGCAAAGACCAATCACCTAGTTAATTCGCGTGTTTCTTTACTTAACAGGTCCGGTTTACCCGTTTCAAGAGAAGTTACATAAATCAACAAATTACCGTCTTTTGCATTCAAAAGCGACACTCCATTTTGTAACTCAAATGCAAGAATCTAATCATTCCCAAGTCAAGCACTCCTATTTAGTTAGATTTTAATCAGTTTACAATCCTCAAAACAACATCATTGTTCTCGGTTTCTATCTTCTAACTCGACAGTCACAAGAATTCAAGAATCAAACGATTCGATTCACAAAACGAATGCCAACTATCTGGAGGGTCTAGAAACACCGACCTTATACTTCTCATTCAAGAACTAGACGAAATGGTGAAGTAACTTCTTCTCTCTGCTGGAACAGCCCCGAGCTTTAATCGACCGAGGGTTTCGGTTTCTCGAACTTCCCCTGCCCTTGCTGCACACTACACGAACAGCCAACCCAATTCAAAACTCTCTAAAATAAAACCATTTTAATTGATTACATGTTCCTTGGTTTGCTAACACCAAAAAGATTAGTTCTAGTCTTTTAATTGCAAAATACACAAAATATGGTGGGCTAAAATTACCCTTTTGTTCTCGGCTGCCCTAGAAACCAAACCCACAAGAGCAGCCAATCATTACCGATCTGTTTGATTGTTTCTTGCATTATCTAGGTTGCATAAAGCCTTAGTCATAGACTAGGTGGGTTTCTAGCCCATAAAACTCGATTTCTTAAGCAAAAATCCATGCATGGTTCGACCACACGCACACAAGAACAGAGGACGACTCATCGGCTTTTTCTACCAAGATTTCGACAATAAAGAGTTGTAATGTCGAAACGCATGACTCAACCAAAGGGCAAGGGGGTTTCCAGTTAAACTTTCTTATACAACTAATAGAATAGGCCCAAAGATAACTCTCTTCTTAGTTCCTAATACAAATTATGTAGGCCCAATAAAATCCTATCATTAAGTTAGTAAACTAACGTAGGCCCAACACTGAAAATATACATTTATATATACACTTACGCATATATAATATATAAAATTTGAAACCGGGTATTACAATATTGGTGTCGCCCCTAATCACGTCGCCCCAAATACACAAACTCGCCCCTAATAGTGTCATTGTTATTAATATTTCTAAAAAAACACCATTTATTTGAAATAAATGTTGTCTATAAATGTTGTTTATTGTAATCTATATAACCGGAAATATATAATAAATTTGCATATATTATAAAATAACCTGCAAATTCCTCATACAAAATCCAAAAGATTGATAGATCGATAGATCAAATGATACTTGTTTTAAGTAGCTAGTTTCACACAAAAGAAAGTCTGATTTATCTAACATAAACTACGGTTCATCATCGTTATCGGCATCCTCGTTTCTTGCATTCTTATCACTTTAAGGCGTCATCGATTGTAATATATCCATGATTCTCGTTGTAAATGCCGGTTGTTAAGAATAGCTTCAATATTCTCCGGCTACAAAGTAAACACAAGGCATTAAATATTAAACAACTAATCACCCGTTAGAAGTGAATATAACCCATTTATTACAATTATAACCCGTTACAAGTAATATAACTAATACATAGCAATTATAACCTGTTACAAGTGAGTATAACCCATATATATCAATTATGACTCGTTAAAAGTGAATATTACTCATAGATACCAATTATGACCCGTTAGAAGGGAATATAACTCATAAATACCAACTATGACACATTAGAAGTGAATATACTTATACATAACAAGTATGACCCATTAGAAGTGAATATAACTTATATATATATATATATATGTATATATATATATATATGTATATATATGTATATATATATATATATATATATATATATATATATATATATATATATATATATATATATCACACAACACAGAGAGAGAGAGAAAAAAAACTGAATAAACTCACATACTGAAACACACACATATAAATCACAATTAAAACCCCTAATTAGCAACATTCTAACAAGAATTAAAATCGAAATTAAAATTACTAACATTCCATAAAATTACTAAAAACACAATTAATACCATATATAAACATACCTGTAGCAGCGGAAGTACGGTGGTGGTAGCACAATCGATAAGTGGAGTTGCAAAGGGGAGTCACAAAGGGAGCAACGATGGTGGCGGTGGTTAGCCCCAGCAGAGGTGCAGTTGTCGCGCGGGATTCAGTGCCAGCAGGAGAAAACGTCGACAACCAAGGGTGACGGAGGGAGAGTTCTTACAAAAGGGGCGATCGACAGAGATGGGAGAGTTTTTACAAAGGGCAATAGTGGCGACATATCTGGGTGTCGCCCCTAACGCCCTTATTTCGTGTAGTGATACTAGGGCGACCCGTTTAATACTAATTATTTCCAACCTCTATTACGCCACTCTACCCCCACCCACCCCTACCTTACTCCACCTACCCCCTTACCCTACCCACCCTACCTCACCCATCACCCGCTTACCTTACACACCCACCCGCTTACCTTACACACCCACCCGCTTACCTTACCCACCCCAACTCTCTACCTCGATCACCCACTACCAACCCTACCCTACCCCAACGCACCACCACCTCTACCTTACCCTTACCCTACCTTTACCCACCCTACCCAACTTACCCCTACCCTACCCCACCCTAGAATACCCCCATCTCTACCCTACCTCCACCCTATCTCCACCCCTAACCCTACCTCTACCCCAACCCTACCCTTAACCTACCCAACCCCTTCCCTAAGTGGTGGCGGCCGGTAGTAGGGGAGCGGCGGCGTGCGGCATGACATGCACCGGTGATATTGTAGTGGTCGGCGGGGTGGCGATGGTGGCGGTGGTGGTGGCGGCGGCGGCTAGGGATAGCAGTTGTCACCCTATCTGATCCATTTGTGATGGATATGGACAAACATTAATGAGTGAATTTTGGATATGGAGTGGATATGGATGTTTATTGGATCGGATATGGATAACTATTTTCTATCCATGGATGAATCCATTAACCCGAATTATATTTGATAAAATTATAATTTTATATAATTAAGTATAATTACATATATGTATTTTAATTTTAAAACTTATATATAAATATATTAATATATATATATATATATATATAATTGTGTAGGTTAAATTCACACTCTCTTCTATAATATTTTTGTACAGTTATATCAATTATATACATGTAATTGTTAAAGCGAAAAAAACTATGATTCCTATATTTTTTTTTGAAAGAAAATATGTATTTATATCATTAATAATTATAAATTATATATAAAGTATGATATTTTCTTTGGGGCAAAATTTTTTTTTGACATCTAATCGATATCCATTTACCGTTTAATCCGATTGATAGGGATAGGGACAAACGAAATTAATGTAAATGGATATAGATGACGAAAAATTAAAAGGATATGGATGTGGATATGGTGTCATCTCATCCATATCCGATCAATTGTCATCCCTAGTGGCGGTGGTAGGTAATGGTCGGCGGCGGCGGTGGTGAGAGTGATAGTGGTGGCAGCGGTGGCACCGGCCGGTGGCGGAAGCAAAAATAGACGACGACGGTGGCGGAGATGGTGGACATGACGTTGGTGGTGGTGGCGACGACGATGAGTGGTGTCACACCAAGAATTCAGTCAATTACCCACGAAAATTACCCACGTACATACATTTGTGGGTATTTACACACGTAATACCCACATAATACACACAATTTAGGAATTAAGAAATCAAATGAATTTGCAATCTAATTTCCCATGGAATTACCCACAAAATTACCCATGAAATTATATTACGTGTGTAATCTATGGTTAATTAATCTTGCAAAAATACATCTCATGAATTACCCATGGACTTTGTAATCGTATGTAAACATTGTGGGAAATTTTGTGGGTATTTTTATTTTACCCATGAATGACAAATTATTTTTGTGGCGTGAGTAATTATTCATGGGAGGTTTGTGGTTGAAGAAATATATTTGATCAGTTTAGCCAGGTATTATGCCTCGTAGGTATTTGGTCATGGGTAATTTTTTGTGGGTAACTTATTAGTATATATATACTCATAATTTCACCCACATTTTGCTTTGTGGCAATTTTATTTTGAATTTTTTTTGGGGAAGTTTTATGTCTAAATATATACTTGTGAAATTAGACATGGTTTGTTATTTTAGGGTATTCAATATTTAAATGTGATTCGTACATATCGAAATCCGATCCGAACCGAATCGAATTCGAATAATCTAACTTAATTGGTTTGTTTGGTTTTCAAGTTAGCTTTAATCTGAATTCCAAACTCGATGCCAAAGACATCATTAAATGGAGTTGTGTCATTTTCGGGTTCACCAGTCAAGTCGTATAAAAACGGGTAGTGTTTGAGTTTGGTAGCAGGTTTGTGGGTCGACCCGCTAACACATATATATATTTTTTATATTTATTTTTCTATTTACCATTTTATTTCTCATGTTTTATTTTTTCTCATACTTTTCTTTAATTTATTCTTACCCTTACAAACTAAATTAGAAACAAATCCATGGCTCCAAAGCATGTGATTTTTATTTGAATTCATGTGCTAATTCTAATGCAACAACTTTTAAGCAAGATGAAGGATGGAAGGAGAAGTATTTGACAATGGAAAGGAAGTGCATGAAGCTAGCTAGAAAAATGACTTCAATAAAGCAAACGCTAAAGATCGTATGCACTTGCGTTGGTGTTCATACTCTTGATTTGGATAGTGAGAATGAAGATAGCGACGAAGATGAAAATGAAGGAAAGACTCAACAAAACCCAAATGCTAATCATTGTGAGGAAGGTGCAAGTAACGGGGATTATCATTATAGTGCTATTTAGATGGTATCGCACATGAACTTTAAGCTATGAAGAACTTTTAAAATTATTTTTATTTAGTTTAAGATACCCCTGTATTTATAAATGTTTTTGCTTTATAGATATGAATATACAAAAAAAAATGGTTTTGTTACAATAGTTTTTTCATTTAATTATTTATATATCATGCAATAGTATATTCATGTCATTTAATAATATATAAAAAAATCGGAAAAACTTGACACAAAATCATGGTAACTTGGTTACGCACTTACCCACGGGTTATTATGGGTTAAAAAATTACCCTCGTACGGTAGAAATGGCTATACTCGTGAGTAATCATTGACATTTACAAAGGAAACATTTTTGTGGGTTATTTTTAACCACGAATTAAGTAAATTGGGAAAATATTACCCACAAAGTTTACACATGACTATATATGTGGGTGAAATTACCACTAAAATTGCCTACGGATTATTATATGTAAAGTCGAAGGTAATTACGTGAAACTACTACCCACGAATACATGTGTGGGCATTTTTACCCACAAAAACCCATAAGCACATATGTGGGCATTTTTGTGGTGACATACATAATATGGTCAAAGATTTACCCGCGACCTTAAGATAATTATCAACATAAAATTGTCGTGGGTAAGTTACCTATGAACCAAAAATATCATGGTTAAAAAAGTACCCACGAAGGTTTTACCCATGAATTAAGATTGGTGTGTAATTCGTGGGTATGAGCCAATTACCCACGAAATTTAGCATTTTACCCATGAGTATAGTCCGTGGAAAAACCATGGAATTCTTGTAGTGTGGTTTGCGGCGGGGGTGACGGTGGTGGGAGCGGTAACGGGCGGCTACAGCGTTGGCTACGGCGGACGTGACGGCGGTGAAGGAGGCGTAGGCGACGGTGACTAGTGGTAGGCGGTAGCGGTGACGGTGGTGGTGGCGGCTAGTGGTGGAAGCGGTAACATGCGATGACGGTGTTGGCGACGGCGGATGTTACGGCAGTGGTGGTGCACGGCAAAGACAACCATGAGTAGTGGGCTGGTGGCGGTGACGGTGGTGGTGGTGGCGGCGGCTGATGGTGGGAGCGTTAACGGTCAGTGGTGGTGGCGGTGGGTGGTGGTTGGCGATGACGGCAAGGACTGTGGTTACGGCGCCGGTGGGAGCGTTAACGGGCGGCGGTGGCCGCAACGACGGCCGTGACGGTGTTGGCGACGGTAACAGATAATGGTGGTGCAGTGGTAGTGGTGATGGCGTGTGATGATGGGGTGGTAACTGGCGGCGGCGGCGGTGGTGACGGCGGTGGTGGTGACGGCGGTGGTGATGGTGGTGGCGGTAGCGGATGGTGAATGATAAATTGATGATAGTTGGTGGTTGTTAAAATATTGGTTATATGCACCGAAATGTAATTAACTATGATCACTTTAACATTGTACGTAACAAACTAAAATTTCTTCCCTAAAATACAATGAACTATAAAAAATTTACAATTTATGTAATTTTGACTTGCAAAGCAGGTAATTGCTGACGTGTACCGGTAATATATTATTTTATTCTTTTTTTTCTAAAGTATTTACAAATGAGATTAAGTATGTCATTAACTCATTACTATTTTTATTTTTATATTAGTAATTGATGTGCTACGGACTGCGGGTTTTTCTTGTTATAAAATCTTGTGACACAACCTCTTTTTAAATTTATAAAAACGATGTTACTAAGCAGATACTACACACGACACAGACAAGTATAACCTGATCAATAGCAGTATAGACTTGGTAAGACCGGATATCGTTCCACCAGGACATGAATCTACCAATACTTAAGTCTCATTGTTGTTTGATCAGTAGAATTAATATTAAAGCAAGTAACATAATGAACTAAATTAATCAAGAACTACAGTAACTAATACAGACTAACACCGAAGGCAAACAACAGGATAACAAATCACTCAGGCTTTCGAATCATCGAGACTAATCATGACAATAACATAATACAATACATAATATGAAGACTTGAATAGATTGAGCGCATAACATGCTGTTCTAATACTCAACAAAACCACATTATCATGCACAAATCATCACTCGAGTTATCAAGACTCAGATTCAACACTTAAACATGATTAAGCAAGCAACGACATATCATAATTCAACTACAGATCCACCAGATCGCGTCCTAATCAGACTACCAAGACAAACATCTTTTCAAATGACATGTCCAGTAGTCCTTAGAACCCAAAAAGGTGTCAAAGCAGTTAAATGGTTAAAACAAGCAAAAACAGCACACTATGGTAAAAATGCCTCCTACGGCTGTAGTAGATATAACCTACGGCCGTAGCAGGTTGTACTGTCCTACGGCTGTAGGAATTTTTTCCTGCGGCCGTAGGAACCAGTACGACAGAACAGTCAGATCTAACATAAAGGCATTCAACAACAAATTACAATATAGACTTTAATCTCAGATCATAAACACATGCAAATTTGTACAATGGGGTTACAAACTCATCTAAACTCAAACCTCACAATTAAGGGATTTTTACTGTTTAGCCACATGATTTCTAAAGATATGAACATGTTAAACCTACCATTTCTAGTATAGCCAACACTTCTTAAAACATGAATCATGTGATATGCACATTGAACACCAAGACCAGCATAACAAAGGCATACATGTGAGTTCATTTCACCATCTAAACATACCAACAAGCATCTTTGTGAATCCTTTAATCATTAGTAGCATGTTTGACCCATAAATACACCAAATGACTAGATTTTCATCGGATATCATAAGGCATGCATAAAATCAACATATGAATAACATGACTAATAATGGATGAACCTGAAATGATTCAAAACATATCCCAACAATGATATCTAATGACAACCATGCAAGATGTATCATTTCTAATAACAAGCTTAACATGGAATTAATAAAATCAACCATCATTCTTGAATATCCACATGCTTAAACATGAAGGAGTTATCCTATACACATTATCACACATGAACATGGTAAGATTAAACATACTAAGTTGATAAAACACATTTGTATTCAAGATCAAGCATGCAAATTTGAATCAAGTCAACATAAAAGTCAAATATATTGCCATAACTAGCCAAGAATCATCTTGGCCCAAGTGAAATGAGTTTAGTTATCCATATACATCAATATTAATACTACAACATCTGGAACACATGGGTACATGATTGAAATAAGAAATGGAAAGAGTATACCCAAGCTAAGCAATGATAAATCTAAGGAATCCAAGCTCCAAGATGTTGTTCCAAGCCTTCAAATCCAAGCTCTCCTCCTTAGAATCACCAAGAGAAGTTCCCTGGAGTGTTAGGGTGTTTAGAGAGAGTGTTTGGAGGTGTTGGTCCAAATTGTGGTGAAAAATTGTCACCCTTGTGCAAATGACAGATTCTGTCATTTAATCTGCTGTAACAGAACTTCCTACGGCCGTAGGAAGTATCCTCTACGGCCGTAGGATGGCTGGAACGGAGTTTCTCCACACGTAATATTCTGCTACTTATCCGACACACGCAAGAAATCTGCCAGGAAATGATTACTACGGATAAGGGGCTCCTACGGCCGTAGGGATATACATCTACGGCCGTAGGGTGTCTTTTTAACACTTCTAGAAGAATAACTCTTACGGCCGTAGGAAATACCTACTGCGGCCGTAGGATGTCTTTTTCACCAATCTTTATTTTTCTGCTATTCTTCCCTTGTTTTGCCCCTTTATCTTACTTAAAGCCCTTTTTAACCTGCATGGTGAATGTTAAGCATATTAGATCAATAATAGGAGTAATCACCTTGTATTTGGGCTAAGTACGGGGTATTCCAGCATGTAAAACATGCATAAAAACGCATATATCAGTAATAGTATTATTTACTATTATTATTATAATTATTATTATTATTATTATTATTATTATTAGTAGTAGTAGTAGTAGTAGTAGTAGTAGTAGTTTAGTTCATGATCTTCAATACCCAGTTCTTACCATCACCACCACCTTCATCTGCCACCACCGCCACCTCCATTTCAACCACCACGACCACTGCCACCATCTCATTCAACCACAACCATCAACTGCCATCAATTCAAAATCGATGATAACCCTACAATCATGTCTGCTTCAACTAAGAGGAAAATAAATCTAAAACACCCTAGATCGAAGATCAAAACACCCAAACAAGATCATCGGTGAAGCAGATAACAAGATCATTTGTGAATATCAAAAAATCCGAACAAGTTCGTTTTCATTTTCGTTTTTGAGTTTGAAGATTAAAACACTCTGAACAAAAAACCCTAAAGAGAAGAAAATAAATCTAAAACAGATCATCAACTAGGAAGAAAAGAAATCTAAATCTGACATTTAGGGTTTTCTCACCTTTGTGCAAACAATCACCAGATCTGAGTTTGCGATGACGGGGTTTGAACAAATCAAAAGGCTTGAACAAATTGGAGGTGATGGCAACCGCGGTTGAAGTTGGAGGCGATAGCGGCGGCGGTTCTTTTCTTCAAGTGGCAGTGATGGTCGACAGCGGCGTCAGTTTTGGAGCGGAAGTTAGCGGCGGCGCGTTGTCTTGTTCTTCTTTCGCAGCGGCCCGTCAGTTTTGGAGAGGAGGCTAGCAGCGGTGGTGGTCGACGGCAGGGGAGCAAGATCTGGTCGAGTTAGGGTGAAGTGTTCTAGGGTTGAAGTTGGTAGAGGAGGGAGGAGGGCAGGAGGCGGCGGTGGGTTTTGAAGGTGGTTTGTCGCGGTTGAGGGCTTCTTAGGTTTTTATGTACACATCAATTCCTCCCAACAATACTGTAGTAGCAGTAGTAGTAGTAGTAGTAGTAGTAGTAGTAGTAGTAATAATAATAATAATAATAATAATAATAATAAAATGAAAAACTTATCCTATGTGGGGTCCTATGTGAAGCATTTTTTTTAAATGCCAAGTGTATCAAAGGGTAACGGGCAATCTTTGATAATGGGTAAAAATTACATTGAATGTAAAAAAAGGAGTTGAGGTTATTCTAGGGAAGAAATTTTAGTTTGTTACATACAATATTAAAATGGGTATAGTTCATTACATTTTAGTGCATATAACCCTTAAATTAAAATTGAAATTTACTATTAAATTTATCGACACAGACAGATATTGGATCGACCAATGTGTTAGACCAATGTGTTATGGTCTTTTTGAATAGGTCGACCTATTGGATCTCTTAGTGGGTAAATGGATCTAGTTTCACTCGGCGGATCATATAAACGTAGTAGATCGGATCAGATCTAAATAAAGATCTATTAAGATCTGACCCATTGACACCCGTAAGATTATGGACCCTAATATTTTGCAAAATTTTCATGCTAATAATAATAAAATAATTCACTCTCCTCCCCACTAAAATTTTAATTAGGATCCATCTAAAACGAGTACACAATTATAAAAATAAAAAATAACATGTCAATTTTCTAAAATTTAACCTCATATTTTAACAATAAATTGCTTTCCTATCCTTACCAAAACGTCGCAATTTTTGGTAAGATTATTTATAACTTCATACTTTTATATAACTTTATATTAATCACTTTAATTAATGGGTTAAAATTTTTATATTTGTTATCTTAACAAGGTCTTATAGTAATATAATTTTTTTTTGTGGTTCAAAAAACAGTTTTAAACACTTTATTTTTACTCTATTTGACTGTAATAATAAAATGAAGGCAAAACAGTGAAATAAATTATTTTAATTGGGGAAGAATTATAAGAGGTGCAAATAAGAACACTACGAACACCATATCTATATCTTATATAATTTAACTAGAGTAAACTCCCGTGTAATACACGGGTTATTTAAAAAAGATAAATATAAAAACTAATAAAAAAATACTATATAATTATAAGACGCAAAAAAATACTACGAACACCATATCTATTAAGATCTGACCCATTGACACCCGTAAGATTATGGACCCTAATATTTTGCAAAATTTTCATGCTAATATCAATAAAAAAATTCACTCTCCTCCCCACTAAAATTATTTTTACTCTATTTGACTGTAATAATAAAATGAAGGTAAAACAGTGAAATAAATTATTTTAATTGGGGAAGAATTATAAGAGGTGCATATAAGAACACTACGAACACCATATCTATATCTTATATAATTTAACTAGAGTAAACTCCCGTGTAATATACGGGTTATTTAAAAAAGATAAATATAAAAACTAATAAAAAAATACTATATAATTATAAGACGCAAAAAAATTAAGAATGATAAATAATGCTATTTTATCTGTAATCTTTATCTTTAATCTTTATTAAAATATAGAATTATGATACACTCATCTTTATTGTTAGAATTTTTTTGTTCCAGTTATATATATTTATTTTCTAAATGCTTTGGAATTATAAATAGTTAGAGATAAGAAAATCAAAGTTTAAATAACGTCATTTAAATAAGTATAGATAGTATTAAATTAATGAACGTCAGTTTGAAGAGTAATTATGAATTATATTAAAATAATCTTTGTTTTCATTAATTTCATTGGATGCAAGTTTAATTTTTATGGAAAGTATAATCTTTGTAATTTCTTTTTGAAAAGTAGTTATGAATTATTGTTTATTAATGCACGTAATTCGTATTGGCTTAAATGTTATTATTATCTTAATTCATATTGTTTATTATTATCTTAATATGAATTATTGTTTATTATTAACTTAATTCATATTGGTTAATCACATTAGTTTGACTCTAAAAAGTCAAAATCAAAATTTTAAAATTAAATGAATGAACGGCTTAGATTAAATCTTTTATTAAATAAAGGGTCGGGATCGTCTAATAATTTTTTCCTAATTAGTCTTTTATATATATTAGAAGATTAGAAGATAACTTGAAAATCCTATATGACATGTGTAATTAAGTTTCAAATTTGAAATCCAATGTAATTAGATAAGGTCTAAATATGATTTGACACTCAATTAGGTGATTTTTTGTCCCACATAAGAAGATACAAAGAGATACACATGAAACCAGTTGACTGTTTATATGTCTTCTCATGAGTTTGACAATTGACCAATTGGGTCAAGCAAGATGAAACCGTGATATTTGGCCTATATGAAAATTCCGAATTAATTTTTAATTTATTAAAATAAATTCAGTTTTTTGGCAGTTAACAAGGTTAATCAGTTAACTAACTGTTTTATGATTATTGTAAATATATGTGTGTCCTACGTTCTGGGCAAAACAGAAAAGAAGACCACCCTTAAAAACTTGAGTTTTTCATACACATATCCATCATGAAACATACATGGCTCGATAGATTCGAGTTTTTTTTAAACCCGAATTGATTGTTGTATCCTCAAGGCAGATGCATACCCGCGCAATTTGATGTATGTATTGTTTCCCAACATATATTAGGAAGCTGATCATCATTATTTTGTAAATATTTTTTCCATTCATTAATAAGTTAGATAATACAATCGAATTAAAATGCACAAAATTTAGACTTTATCAACAAAAGGAGATACGATGAGCTTATAGCTCAGGTTTTGAATAACTTGGGTACTAACCTATGCATCATTTAATAGGTAAAAATTTCTAAACTAGACACACTAGGCTATCGTTGAAAGCATCACTAATTTTAATGTTCGTATGAGGTTTTGTTTTCAATTATTATATTTTGTTGATTAAGTTTTTACAGATATTTTAGATATAATTGATCAAATACTAAAATTACAAAATTTATTTTTTAAAAATAATTAGATAAAATATTCATAAAATAAAACCTAAAATAGAATCCGCTTATTACAAATAAATTGAGAGTTATCTCATACACCTAAATCGTAACATTTATCAACATCAAGATCTGACACCAAAAAATCTATCACCAACAGGATCAAGATCGGCAAGATCGTCATCCAAAGCTATATCAACAAACTATTTTAATGCCAACAATATTATTTCTCCCTAAATAAAATAAGAATGTAGCGCAACCCATTGACGACCCTTCTTCTTTCCTTATATCGCCGTTGCATCCTTCTTCCATCCATACACCAACGGTCAGTGGTTTGATCAGTTATCTTTCATCTGTTACTGTGTTTTCAAGGTCGATAATCTTGGATATCTATCATAGATTTTGACTAAGCAAGCAATACGGCTCATGGATAATTCGATTCCTGAGTGCTTGAATCTTTACCTGTTTACTCAACTCTTGATACACAACCACAGAGGTGAGTTTGTGCTGTTTTCTTAACATTTTCTTGGATTTATTGAACATACTCATGCTTTAACATTTGTAGTATGTTAATTTCTAGTTTATTATTAAGAATATAGCAATTTAACAATAGCATTTGCTTTGTGATTGGTTTAAATGTCAACAATATTAGATACACCCAATATTTGTTGCTCATTAGATTGTCTTCCCTTCTTTCAGAATGGTGAATGTTTAGGGTTTCCAAGACCTTTGCAATTTGAAGTAAGAACATTAAAACATCCACCTTTGTGTACTGCATAAGTACATAATATTTTTATAAGATAAAAAACTTTTGGGTTTATGAAACTCAACCATTGGTTAAACAATTTCATACACTTATTCTATCTTTGCAGTTAGTAGGAAATCTTTGGAAAGAAGGTCTTATAGTTATCAACCTTATAAATATTCATAGTTAGAGCCTCTAGCTTTAGGGAACTTGGCAATAGATTCTGGGAATTTCTTTCTTGATGATATAAACAATTTGACCTTAAATTTGTTATGCTCTGAAGCTGAAGCAATTGCTCCCAAGAACTAGTTTCTGTTGTAGATAGAACTATATTTTTGTGAAGAATTACCCTAAAAATGAAATTATGATATGAGTAATTTCTTACTAGCTTATTAAGTTGAAATAAGTCTACGAGCTCTCTTGATCCGAAACAAAGTAACATAATGGTTATCTTACAAACATACAGGGAGAAATATCAAATGATCACAAATGTTATAGAAATAACATGAGGAAACAGGGCACACAGTGAGAACAAAGATATAACAAGAACCAAATGATAAAAAACGTTATGGATACCTAACAAAGTGGTATAATTATTCATTTAAGATCTATATTCCTGATTTTTAAAATCATGAATCCAGAAGATTGATAGTCCTTCCTTTCGTTTGCTATGTGGTATAGAAATCCTGCATACAATGAGCCAAATTTAAGTTGAATCTTCTTGATATTCGCTAATTACTGAAACGACACGTTCTGACATTATTATTATAGTTTTAAATTACTGAGCATTCGAAATTTCTTCAACTTTAATCTTATCTGAATTTCTTCAACTTTAATCTTATCTGAATTTCTTCTAAAACCTGGATATGTGTTCCACTGTTCCTCTGGCATATAACAGCATGTATTTACCAATAATTTCATTTATATTTTCTTACACCTTTAAAATTATAAAATCTGTTTTAATTTCAGTTGCTAGAGTAGCTCTGTGCCGAATTGATTCATGGAGTTTTAGAGGAAGCTACAGTAGTTTAGTGATCAAACTAAAATTTGTCAATTATGCATATCTTTTCATTCATTCCTGCCTCTTGTTTCCATACATAGTCAAAAGACGCAGACATAATTTTAAATTTTTAACTTGCCATTAATGTGAAAAAGGTAAAACGATTCATTTTATTCCTGCGACAGTTACTTATTTAAGAACTCTGGTTCCTCTGTTCTTTGTTTTCCTTCTAAATGATTTAAACTTTCGGTTATTGTGTGATTTGTTGGAATTGGCATATTTCAGCCATTTACTTATGAATGACTCGTATTTGGGCGTGTTTTATCTGAAACGGATCTAGTTAAAAAAGGTTTAAATTGGGTTGAATTTGACCCATATTTGACAGTGTCTTAAAAGGGGATGGGTCGAGAGTCGTCCAAAGTCTTTATTTATAGCATACCTTTTCCTATAACTCATTTTCATTTGAAGATTTAGACTTTGACCTAGCAGTAGTTTTCTTCTTTAGTTCTTATCAAAGGTATCATATTCGTTGTAGATTAGAAATGTACAAAAAGTTATCAGAACTGTTCATCTTTAACTACATTTTATGTATCATTTACTGCTATATATTATATACCTCTAGCAATTGTGTGTGGATTATTCTTTGTTTTGGGTTGCAATACTACCTATGAACGCCTATAAAGTAAAAAAAAGGTTTAAGCACTATTCTGCTAAAATGTTTCATATCTTTTAGACATATACTTGACTTCGAGACCATTGGCATTATGGAAATGCAGTTTTCTCTTTAATATGTACCTCTAGTTTTCTTGCTTTTATCTCCACAGACCTTATTAGACTTTGCAACTAAAATGACACTTAGTATTATTATTTAAAGAAATAGAGTTTGAAATAAATCGATGTTCATAATCAAGACAATTGAACTAGAAAGCATAAGTATAAAAAGATTTAACTACACTATTCATCACTTATAACAATACAAGCATGTGGTGATGCCCATTCAAAATTCTTCACCATATCCGCTTCACGAAGTAGAAGAACATCAGTTATGCCAAGATCTAGTGTTTTCAGGAGCCTTGAATGTTGAAGTAAAAATTTTAGAATCTGCAACTCCATCGCTTGTCCTGTGAAATGACAAATTTTAATTGTCTTCAATGACTTTTGCAAGCAGCCAAATGACTTATCTTGTGATTCCCAATAGTTTTCTTCTTGAAATTCAAAAACATTTGGGACAAAACCCTCCTGGAATGAGAAATAAATATTAGACAATAGTCATGTATTTAGTCTTAGCAATTTGTCGTAAGCTTTTGAAATGAAAGAATTGCAAATGTCTTACCCATTCAACAATTAATGGCTTATATTCACGATCGAATGTTAAGGTTTGTAAATTTGGACAACTTCTTAACAAGTAACATATACCGGGGAGTTCTTGCTTGATCATAGACACCTCTAAATATAATTCCTTCGTATTTTCAAGCTGATAAAATGGCTCTGAACCACCACCTTGTCTTGTTGCTAGAACCTAGAAACATGAAAAAGAAAATGACTACAATCTCATCATTAAGGATTAACTTCTTTTTTTCTTATTTTTACCTGAAGACACCAACTATTTAGAAATAAACGGTGACAATGGCGTAGATCCTTTAGGAGGGAGCCCAAAAGATCCCCTTGCGGCCTGTTTGCACTTGAACAGGTAATGAAGATATACACATCCTTCAACTTGTTAGCTCCACCTATGGAACAACTTTCTAGAAAGTCTCCACAAACTTGGAACCTCACCAAGTTTGGTGCTGTTATATGTATCGGGAATATCCACCTTCTTGTTACACAATGGTCTAGATTTAGAACCCTGACTTTGACTATGCTGTTGGTTACAAAAAACATGTCTTCAAATTCACAAGATTCCATGTACAGATCGGACAATATAGGGAATTTTGACAGCAAATGTCCGACTGTGTCGTCAAGCAAGGTAACATCTATTAGATTTAAGACACTTAGGTTCTCGAAAGTTCCTAAACTTGATGCTTTGAAGTGGCATGCATCGAGTGTCAAAGTGGTGAGTACATTGGAGGAGAAAGGTTGGCACGGCATTGCATATGGCTTTAAACCTAGGTTTTCCGAGGAATCAAACCTCAATGTGACTTCTATAATGTTTCTTGTCATCGCAAAACCGACCCATGTGTCAACCATCGAGGCAGACAAATTCTGGAGTTCATAGTAATTAATTGAAAGGTTGAATCTGGTTAATGTGGATCCCGAGTGTAAGCTTAGTATTCGATCTGCCACTTCTACAAATTTCAATCTTATAACTTCTGCACAGTCTGGATGAGGAAGAGAACCATAGTGATACTCGCCATGTTTTGGACAAATGTGATTTTCCATGATTTTGTCTTCTATCTCATCCTGGTCAAAAACGAGAAATGGTATACGTGTCCAGAGGTTTTTATACCTCTTGGAAACTGTGCTCATGGTTAGCCATGACTCTAAAGGCAAAAAGTAGAAAATATGGAGTAGAACATCAATTGGCAACAGGCTAAGATAATCAGCTTCAGATCCATGCTGTCTTTGTCTTCTTCGTCTATCACTTTCGTTGCTGAGTGTACCATGAGCAACACTTCTCATTTTCTTGTAGGTATTTTTTTTATCTGTATTCAAGTATAGTGAATACATTAATCAGTTTGACATTGGTTTTTCACCTTGGATTACTGTAAGTTTGGAATAAATACGTAGAATGGAACTATGGGTACAAACATATTTAAACTCATCAAAAGACAAAGTGAGGTAGTAAAGTCAAAGGGAAGGTGAACGGGTCGACCCAATTCCACCACAACCTGTCATTCACGTTTTTGGGGACATATGAGATATTCTATAAAACCGGTGTTAAAAAATGTTTATTGGATATCCAGATTACATACAGACATCACACAAAGAGAAATCATCTTTAAACATTTAATTTATGTGGGTGCAGATTAGTGGCTGAAATCTGCATAAATTTGGAAGTTGACAACAATAGAAAAATGGTTGTGACACATACACAATTATTTCCAAGCAGGATATATCTTTACAGGTTGCACACAGTAGATTGCTATGGAAGTGGGATAAACAACCGTTCACTAAATATAACTTCTAAATAAATGAAATTGAAACTAAATATCAAGGAATGTCACAACTTTCCTCATTTCTTTTGCAAAGGATAGACAATGCTTATATCCCTTTTTTGAATTTTCATCTCCTTTCTAAAAGCTTTCTTCCAATAACACAATTGATTTTCCTTTACAGAACACAGTGGAAAAGAGGGTGGTTCTATTTTATTAAATATCCCCTTTCTTTTAACAAGGCTTGGAGTTTGGAGTTAGAACAGTCAATGTAAAGTGCGTGGAGTAGATATCTAAACGACATTGAACTAATTCATAAATACACACAAATTCCATTAAAGCTCACTAATTAAATTACAAGTAACAAGTTTTACCTTAGAAAACAAATTGAATTTCCAATCTAGTCTTTCTTGCATTAGCAATAATGGCTTGATTAATTTTTATCTAGGATTTTGATAAGGGAAAACTTAATTCTATCGAACAAATTCTTATCTAGGGCTTGAATTTGGGGGCAAACAGCAATATTTTGATCTTAGATTATAATATTTCCGATAAAGAACATATTACATACCTTGGGATCTTAGAAAGAAAGTTAGAAAAGCATCGATCGTTGTTTTGAGGTAAAGTGATGGAATGGAAAGGAGTTGGTAGACGCTTTACAGTTTGAGATCTGCAACGCAAGCGGCTAAAATGAGAGAATAGTAGGGATGAGAGTGGAAAAGAGATGGCCCGTATATAAATACCCTTTTTTGTTATCAAGTGAGAATTAATTGCGGCCTCATATGAGTCTAGATAGCTCAATCTGATTGTGAATGATTGTAAATTCCATAGTATGCTTGTCAAGTCATGAATTAATCCCCTTCCTTTTATCTTATTATGTAAATGGGGAGGGTTCATTCGAGAACCGTTGTTAGTGCGAGAACCATGATAACCAATCTTAGCCGTTGATTTGATAAGTGAAATTCATGGATGTAGAGCGTGAGGAGATCAGGTGTGGTAGGGTGCATGTGAGGAATTCATGAGTGGGTGATGACATTGAAGGAGGGGAAATTGGACGGCTCAGATTGGTTCTCGCGGTTCTCGCATTAAGAATGGTTCTCAATGAACTTTTTCCTTATGTAAATTTCACAACAATATTAATAAAACTATATAGTAGTGATAATAATAATAAATAGTCATAAAATAATAACAATTAGTAATAATAATTTATTATTTAGTAATTAAATAGTAAATAAATTAATAGTAATAATCAAATAATAGTAATAACAATATAATGTATTATTTTCAAAATAAGAAAATGGAAAATGAAGTTTGTAGAGAACAATTCAACCAAACATGTTTTTCATTTTTTCATAGAAAATGAAAACTCCACCTTTCATTTAAACATGTTTTCCACTTTTCTTAGAAAATAAAAACTCTATCACTTCTCTTAGAAATCTGAAAAAATAATAGTAGAAAAATTTCTCTAGCTTGAGAACTTCAATTGGTCAAGTCACAAGTTAATGACCTTAACTGGAAATCAAGAAAATTAATTCATGCTCACTTCAACTTGGCCCAATTAATAAGTAAAATTTTGATCAGATGCAATTTTCCTCATGGAGTTTCCTGTTTTATATTTTGTTATCAAAGAAGAATAAATCTAAAGACTTAAAGAGTTTCTAACCAATGTGGAAATTTTTATCCCTAATCAGGCAACTTACAATAGTAGAGATTAGGATCCCAAAAGTAAGATCTTTCTTATGTGTATCAGTGTGTGTATATTACTCTTTATAGCATCAGTAAAATTACAACTTCATACCTTGTAGTTAAACATCTATGAAGGAGAATATTTAGATTTACTATACTAGAAACTATCTAAAAGTAAGCAGAATACACACCATCTCCCTGTATTCATTGCCTTGCCAAGTTTTGCTTCCAAGGTAGTAACCACTTTAATGCTTTATGGATGCTGGTTCAAAGCATTCTATTTTAGATGTCTGGATTCTTGTTTGATAATGTTGACTTGTTTTACAATATAATTGAGCATGGAGTTTTGTTTATTCGAGGACAAGTTCTTTTTAATTGATGAAGTGTTGGTTAAGATTGTAAATGTAAATAAGATTATATTAAAGAGATTTTTAGGATATTGAATCTTGAGATATCTCTTCTATATAGGATCTCATACCTGGATAAGAAGTTTCTTTTACAATTGTTCTTTGATTACATGTATTACAATGTAAGTTTTTCTTTTGTTCAATTAGGGTTTGCATTAGAGCTCCCCACCACACACCATCATCAGCTTATCAGGCTTCAGATCATGAAACCACGTGCCACACTGTCCAGCCTGATTTGATTTCTACAAGGGCGCATTGATTAATGTCTAACTGATTAAGTCCTTTTTGAGCGAATTCTTCTTTGTTGTCTTGATTATGATTCTGCTTTCTGTTTCATTCTGGTTATATGTTCTGATTTTACTTCACATTTCAGATTTGATTTTTGTTGGATGTGGACCATCTCTAGTTTGACCAAGACTGATTTGGCTGACTTTCTACTTCAAGACTTCTTTTATTCTATTTGGCCTTGTTATTTGATTTTGGGTCTTGTGGCTGGTTTTTAGAGCCTTCTGTTTCTTGTTTCAAGCTCAGCATCACAATTTCTATGTTTGAGTTTGCTCGACTTACAACATCTTTGAGACCCTTACTCTTGGTGTACTTATGCAGAACCTCAACGTCCTAGAAGTTCCACTAGCTTTTGGTTGAACCCCTCAACAAATTTGAGGCAAATCGTACTTTTGACTCCGGTGCATAATAGCTGGTATGAAAAGAACCTTCTACTTCGCCAAGCCATTGATAACTCACTATAGGATCCGGCACTCCCTCAAAAGTAGGGGGTTGACAAGCTGCAAAGTCCCTAAAGGTACACTCCTTCCTCCTTCCTTGTTGTACCACAGGAGTTGCTTGAGTCACAGTCACATTTCAGGAAGAAATTGCAACATCTACTTGTTGTTGTACCATAGATTGCATTTCAGCTGTTATGTGTTCCATCATATTAGAAATTGCATCTTGAAAGATTTTGATAACTTCCCTAACTACCACTTCCTCCATACTGGGCATTTATGGAACCTCCTCTATCACCGGGTTGGGGGGGGGGGGGGGGGGGGTTAAGATCATTGGTCACACTTGCTTCTTCCCCACCACGGGGTTGAATGGGACCCACTCCCTGTGAGCATTGCGTCCACTTCTGGTGTACACCATTCTGAAATTATATAGTTCCAGTATAAAGCAAGATACAAACAGGTTTCGTACTTATACAATTCTAGGATAGCTATAAGCAATTAGCATGCTTTACACTTAATTAGCTATACGTGTACTAATCTCCACCATTAAAGTAACTCACACCTTCTATCTATCACCTATTACTTGATTCACTAGAACCTTTCGTGACTAAGTTGAATTTGACTTGTATCATGTGTTTGTTATAGTACGGATCCCGTTACTATCTCAAACAAACTATACATATTTATTCAAACTTCTATCACTAACCTTCCACATTCACATGTGTAGGTCAGACATAAATTTCCTAATTTCAAGTTTTCTCAGATAAGTTCAGGTGATAATACCACATTACTACTATATCTCAAACATATCACATAATTCTTTATCATGAAGTAACACAGTCCATCAATTCATTATCAGTACATATATTACTCACCACCTTCCATGCTTTAGCTGATAGCTTCCTTGATACCAATTACCATGGTTTAAGTCCAGATATTTCACACAAACATATCTGAATCCCTTAAACCTTGGCCCTAATACCAATTCTGTAATGACCCTATTTTTTCTTAATTTATATAAATATTAAATAGAGTTTGTTTTCCATATTCATATTAAAATGTACAAAAATGGTAATTGTTTAAGTTCATCAATGTTTACTTGTGAAATACCATACATACATGGAAAACACATTTACTACAAAAATAAGTTTTTTAGGAAGCATTGCACTGTCGGCTCAAACTGGCTCTTTGCCTTTATTCTTTCCAGAAGAATCGGGAATACCTGAGATGATCAACAACTTGTAAGCTATAAAGCTTAGTGATTACATACATACACCATCATTTATACAAAAAATGTACAAGATAAAACCAACAATCACATATTTGCCACACAGGTCACAAGTTGCCACCCATACTATTACAATTAATGCTACCGAGGCAAGTTATAAATAATGCCACCCAGGCTATTTGTAGAAAATGCCACCCAGGCTATAGCATACATAATTAAACATTTGCACATTTTACAGATAAGTTAAATGGGTCGTATGACTCACCTGCTCGACATGATTTACCAATTACAGTCTCTTACGAACAACATAAATCAAAAGATTAAATCTTTAGAAAATACCTACGTGCGGAAATGAAAAGATACATTAAACATTGACCTAAACACTGCCGTACACGGCCTGCTACATGGCCGTGTTACAATACACGACCATCAAAACGGCTACATTGCCCATGTTGAGTTCTACCCTACATGACCCAAGTAGGTTGGTACACAACCGTGTAGGTTTTGATTACACGACCATGTTATCCTTACATATGGTGTGTCCGTTTAGCCCTACGCGGCCCGTGTTCCCTTGAACACGCCCGTGTTTTGCATGCAGACAACATTAGTTTGACAGAAAATTAGCAACTCTTTACCAAAACAACTTCACTACTCATTTCCAGTGATTCCTATCTCTAATATCAGTTTTACAATGACCAAACATAACTATAACACCGAATAAACATAGCAATTGATCAACCTATGATCAATTTTACAATTTCAAGAATTCTTGACCCATTAACACAACCCAAACAAAATTATAACCTAACACTTCATAATTTCAGCATGCATAGGTCGAATTTCAGTTCATAAATCTTTAGAATCTTGACTGAAACACAAACTACTAGGAGAAATGGATTCCATGAACATATCATCTTCTACACTTCTAAATTCTTCAAGAATTAGCCTACATAGATAGAAAATCATACCTTCAATCTAGGATGATTATCAATTACTTCAATTTAACTAATAATTCTTCAAATCACATATCTTTGGTTCCTTCTTCTCCTTCACGTTTCTTCAAGCCGATTCCACACACATACACCTCCAACTTTTGACTTCAGTCAAAGACTCTTCACTTTTATATACCTAAATTCAAGCTTTTACACAAATAGTCCCTCATCTTTCATTCTTTTGTTATTTAATTACTTTCTTTTAATTCAGATTCATTTAGTTTTTTACACAATTAACCCCTCAATTAGTATAAGTGTAAACATTTTAGTGCTCTAAATTAATTAGGATAAAAGATAGTTCCACAATAATCAAATATAATAATATAAGTTCATTAAATAAAATATAACTCACTTGGGGTGTTACATAGTACAGTGTATCCATCGTACCTACATCACCTGTATGGCAACCCATCTCTTTCCAGGTTGAGAAGATCGTGCCAAGTTTATCGTCATTATATTAATTAGATTGTGAGTCATGTCAGTTAGGGAAACATACTTGTGGTGTTTTTCCTAAACATGTCAATAATCGTGTTGGTTCTCCTTTTTCTCTTATGCACACAGATTTTGCTACGGAAACATACTTGTGGGGTCCTAGTAGAGTTTATCGATGATTACTCTCATTCAACTTGGTTGATTCTAATGAAAAATTGTTGTAAATTTTTTACCTTATTTAAAGATTTTTGTGCCGAAGTTAAAACACAGTTTGGTCATCTATTCGTGTTGTTTAAAGTGATGATGCTTTGGGTACTTCCATAAACCTTTCAAGAGTTTATGTCCTGCAATGGCATTTTGCATGAATCAATTGTCCTCAAACCCCGCAACAAAATGTTGTTGCTGAGAGAAAAATTGACATCTCATTGTAATAACACGCATTTTGCTATTACATGCCAACAATGGCAGCATGTTATATGGTCAATCGAATGCCATCTTCTGCCTTACAGAATCAAGCTCCTTTCTCTATCTTGTTTCCACATCAAAAGCCATATCATCTTCCTTTACATCCCGTTGGTTCTATATGCTTTGTTCATTAACTAGAACCAGGAAGAGATAAGCTTTCTTCTGAAGCAGTCAAGTGTGTCTTCCTTGGATACTCTAGACTACAAAAGGGTTACAAATGTTACTCTCGAACCCTGGACAAATATTTCATGGTTACGGATGTCACCTTCTTTATTATTAACCCTACTATTTTGCTGATCCTCACGAGAGATTCAGTGTTGAACATGTCCACCCTGTTTCTGTTCTTCAAATTCGTTCGACTAATAACATATCATCGTCGTCCTCACCTTAACCTACTCCTGTCGTGAAATCAAGCTGCCCTTCACATTGCTTCGAATCCAGTGTTTCATGAGAGGACAAAACATATTGAGATTGACGGTCACTTCGTCAGGGAAAAGCTATTGGATGGTCTTATCGTCACTGAGTTTTTTAAACTCGAATGAGTGTAAGTATGTATGTATGTGTGTATATATGTACTTACGTACATACGAATACATACATATATACATACATTCATATATGCATGTATGTACGTATGTATGTTTGTATATATGCATATGCATGTACGCGTGTATGTTGTATGTATATCTATGAATGTACATATGTGTGTATGTCTATATGCATATGTGTTTATATAACCGGGTTGACCTGTTGGTTGAATGGGTCAAACAATGATCTCCTCATCACACCCGGTCAACTAAATAACTGAATTTCAAAACACTAGGGTTATGAATTAAGGACAAGAGTGCATTTCAGATCTAATGTGAGAATGTCTTTTTTTTAAAAAGAGCAGGATGGAAAAAGCTGTCCGGCTTCGTTTCTAGTAGGAGATCTTCGGCCACTTTATTTTTTTGGCTAAAATATAGAACCAAGAGATATGATTTTATCTGGGTCACGTGGGTTTGTAACCCTATGTCTATTTTCTAGTTATTGTAAATTTATATCTAGTATCTTGCTGGTTGAATTAGTAAAATTTTTGAGATTTTTAGGTGATGCTTATGCCAAAGCTCCTTGTCTAGTTTAGTTGTTCAGAAACAATAAAATAGCACGTTCTTATTGAGAATAATTTATTTTGAAAAATCCCAACTAAAACAACATGCCAATAGTACCACTGAAATAATCAATGTCGTAGGTGCCTAGTTATAAGGATTGGACAGATAGCTTTGTACGTGAAACATAGTAAGACAAATACGAAAACAAACCCTAAAATTGAGGTTATCAATGTGCTTTCTATCTACCAGCTAACTCTGTAATAGTTAAATCATATGTTGAACTTGTTGGACAAGTGCTGGAAGAGCAATCTGCAGTCTCAAGTAAGCTCTTTTCTCTGAAAAATGCTGGCTGCTTTGGTTTCGGCAATACACCTGAGTTGCCCAACATTAAGGCAACGGATGTCATGTTAGGCCTGTCTTCTGGACTTTGTTGAACACATAACAACCCCACTTCAATTGATCTTAAAACTTCGGTCGGATTGCACGATTCATCTAAATTTGTATCAATTAGTTCCATTGATCTGCCTTCGCTATGCATTGTCCATGCCTGAATATAATATGTTAATAGTTATTAAGCACTAAATTATTGCACTATGTTTCCGAATCAAGGGAGTAGCTTGTGTCATGTAAACTTACATGTCCAATAAGGTTATTTCCATGCTCATGATGAATGAATCCCCTATTTCTCTTCCCACTGATGATCTCCAACACTAAAACACCAAAGCTAAACACATCCGATTTTGTTGAAAAAAGGCCATCTAGTGCATACTCCGGGGACATATAACCACTATACACGCAAAATTCGAAGAAGAGTAAGAAAAGGTTAAGAAAATATATAAAATTAATACACACTAGGAGTCCATATCTTACTACGTGCCAACAACTCTCTCTGTGTTTGCTTGAGTTTCATTTCCTCCAAATGGTCTAGCTATGCCAAAGTCTGATATTTTAGGGTTCATATCAAGATCTAATAGAATATTGCTAGCTTTAAGATCTCTATGGATGATTCTTAAACGTGAATCTTCATGAAGATAAAGTAGTCCTCGTGCAATTCCTTTGATAATATTGAAACGCTTTGTCCACTGAAGCAGTGTGCTTTTCATTTTATCTGCAAACATATGCGACTGTTCAGTTTTAATAGTCTCAATCCATGAATAGTAATAAATGGCATTTATATGATTTTTACCAAATATAAATGAGTCTAAGCTTCGGTTTGGCATATATTCATAGATCAACAATTTCTCGTCTGCCTCTATGCTACATCCGAGGAGCTTAACAAGATTTCGATGCTGAAGTTTTGAAATGCAAATGACTTCATTCTTGAACTCGTCTAGTCCTTGGGTCGAAGTCTTGGAGAGACGCTTCACTGCAATCTCTTGCCCTTCTTCTAGATTGCCCTGAACATTAGTATTTCTGATCTAAAAAACTACACAAACTGAAAATGTACTTCCTTTCATGCCTTTTTTATAAGTTGCTTGCTTATTATACTCCATAGATTCTTGTTATTGACAACTTTAATGAGTTATAGTGAGACCTCGTTACATCATTAAATATTATCTCTAATCTCAATCGTATGGGATATGTTGAATTATACATGTCAAAGTATATGAGAATTACAAATATATACCTTATAAACTGGTCCAAATCCACCCTCTCCAAGTTTATATTCTGGTGAAAAACTAGCAGTAGCTTTAGATATCGTAGAGAAGCTAAAGAATGGCAGTTCCATGGCTTCGTTTTGGCTTTCAGTGACTTGTGATGATCTCCCTATTTATCAGAAAGAAATATGACAGACTATAAACAGATTGAATATGGTAGAAGAATACTTGTTACTTGACTTTCTATGTTTATGGGATTCCCATTGAATCACTACTTAAAGTGTGAATTTGCTTACCTTCCTCCATTGGTTGTGCCTCGTACCTTTTTCTACATCCATACCAGAACCATGAGCTTAAGCTTATTAGAAGAACTCCCATGAAAACTACTGGTAAGATGATTTTGATGTTTGCACCCCCATTGTTTTTGGAAGCTGCATGTTGACCAACTTTTGTTACTGTACGACAATAGCATAATCTTGCAGATAAATAAGAACCATTAAACAAACTAGTAGTTTTACATAATCCGGATAATAAATCTATTTGTATAGAAAATAGATCTTTCAAAATCATTTTAAGGTTACTTTTTTACAGTATATATTATACCTAACTAGCACTGTACCCTCGCAATGCTGCGACAGTAAATAGTTTCTGTTTTGCAACATGTCGTTTTCAAGGATGTAACGCGTAATTCAATGTCACGAAAAAAATTTCAGCAACATGTCTATTTTTCTTCAAATTTTCTTATACTTGTATCGACTATTTTTAAAATTTTAAAAATAAATTCTAAATACATTAAAAAATTAAAAAAGATTATATTTATGAAATAAAGATACATAAGTTAATAAGATTTTGAAAATTATATTGATGTGGTATGATAATTGTGTTTGTGTAAGAGAGTGTGTTAGTGGGAGAATATATTTTAAATAGATAAAAAGTTAAAGTCTATTAGGAGAGAGAAATGATTAAAATTGAGTGGATGAGATTAATTTAGATAAAAAGAAGGGTGGTGATTAGAAATTGACATAATTCTAAGACGTTCTTTTAAGTTAGAAGGAGAGAGAGTGTTAAATGGTTTATATAATAGTATAGATATTGATTAATTGTTTAGCAATCTGTAGAGAAAGTTACCTAATTCAGAGGAAGCCATTCTGACAAATATATCCTGACCACCATTTCCCTCATAGTATACTCTGATATCTATGAGATCATTGAACCAAAGCAAGCAGCCACTTCCTTCATCTCTAATATCTGTATTTGCATAAGCCATACACGTAGAATTTTGCAGGCATTTTATTTCACATTCCTTCAGGGTCATGCTCTTGTTAAACCATGAAGTTTGTGTATCAGGCAGTTTTACATTGGAATACTTGATGAATCCATCTGAATGACTATTCCAATCCAGTGGTGTTCTCCTAACACAACCACCAGAAACATCTCCCGTCTCCCAACCCATTTGGTTTTTGGGAACGAATTTTGTCTCATTCAGACAGGAACATCTCTGTGTGGTCATAATGCTGCAGCTCCCATAAGCACCACAGACGTTGTATTCCTCACAGGTATCTCTTGGTAATTTCAAAACAACCTGCCATTTTTTACCATCTTCTGCCCACACCGAACGTTCAAGGTAACCAGAAGAATTCAAGGTAAACCTCGATATAACAGAAATGTTTACAAGATTATAAGTATAAACCACCCCCATTTCACCGATAATCATACTGAAATTAAAGATCTTGTTGCGGGTTAACTCAGAAGCCCCACTATATCGTAGACCATTCCATGGTCCAGCCCGGAACCTGACAGCTGCACCTTGTTTTAGTAGGTTCTGAGGATAACCATGTGTGTCAATACTATAGGTATACTCACCTGGAGCTGGATCTTGACTACTCTTCCATGACGATAGATGCCATTCTTTTCCTGTCAAAAAATCTCTGCCGAACTTCATGCCAGGTAGAAGAGTATCAGTTGGATAATCAAAACTTTGCCAGAGAATCTTTTTGTTATTCGGGTCTCGCAAGACTAGGTTTCCCGTGTCATCAAGCTGTGCAATGGTTTCTGCTGGTGATGTTGTGTTGGATGACCAAATTACGACTTCATTAGTAACATTTACAATGGCAAGGTTTCCCGGTTGCTCAATTCTTAACAAAGCTGATGCTGGATCAGTGAGTGGATTGTCTCTGTTTGCAACCCAAACGACGGTTCTTTCTGGGATTTTCTTATACCAAAGACCAAGGTATGTATTCTGAGAGCTTCCAGATGGCCTGAAAAATCCCAGTTCAAAAGTTCCCAATGGAGAGACCAACCTGTCTTCTTCTTTCAGGAACTGCAAATCTGAAATCATGTCGATATTGGCGGTGTAGGTTTTATGAACGTGGAGCGAAACAAGTAAAATAACGAATATTGTTAATTCCACCATTGAATTTTCTTTCCTCCAAGCTTCTCCTTCTTTGCATTATGTCTAGATTCTAATGTAGCGGGTCTTTCCACCAACCATTGTACTGGGTGCCAGTGGCTATTAACTAAGAAGTGAGCAATTATTAGCTGGGCGGGGTTGCATTCATCTAGATTTTTACTTTATTTTTGTATATATTTTATTTCATTTATATGTTAAATTTCACATGCAGTAAATAGAAGAAGTATGTATCTAAAAATACTGTCCGTTTACTTCGAGGTTTAAGGCAATAGAGAGGAATCATCTGCTCATATTGTAATAGAGAGGGCCACACAAGAAATGAGTGATACAAAGTGGTTAGGTACCCTGTCAACCATCCCCTTCACAGCAAGTGTATTGGTCTCTGTCAAAGACAACCAAATAAGACCAAAACTGTCAATATGGTGATGGGAGAAGATGATAACCCCATGAGTGGATAAAAAATCAATAATTGAACTACAATGAATGAGGATTCAACTTGTTTACTCAAGAATGGATCAGCTCCAGAATCAATTAAACCAAGTACTATTGATGTTACAAAACAAGGATCCAAGTGACACACCGCAAACTCAAATGGCAAGTATATTTTCATGCATTGCATCTTATACATTTAAATATAAGGGCACTTGGGTAATTGTAACGCCCCTGTTTTTTATTTCTATTTTTTTGACAAATATCGGAGTAAAAACAAACATATATTATTACAAAATCGAAGAAGAGATCCGGATCTGAACTACACGTCATAATACAACTTTCAAATATCCAAATTCAGTAAATAAATACTCAAAATTGTTTGAAATAAATTTGCGGAAAAACATTCTTTGGCTATGAGCTACCTTCGCTGTCGTGGAGAGCTCTCGGCCATGAAAGGGATAAAACCAACATCCGTAAACATAAAACTTGGTGAACACACATACATACACGCCACATTAGGAATGTACAAGTTACACATATATACAACAAGACCACCATGATAATAACATAATACCAAACCAGTGCACCTAAAACACTTTCACTCTTTATGTTCACAGTTGCCTATCCAAGGTAACCATGGGTTTTACATCTTTTGACTACCCAAAGTGTAACGCCACCCCTAACGAGCTTAAAATTAGAGTTAATTTAAACTTTTTAAACAACGATTATCAAAAGCATGCAGCGGGAATAAACACCAATTACAAAAGCAACATGGTTTGACTCAGCTAATTAATTACACTAAAAATTAAGCCAAGTTTGTTATCTACAAGCGTTACCTACTAGTTTCCGACCATCGGATCCATACATATAACGACGTGTTCCCCAAAATGTATTTACAACAAAAACTACCACCAGTCCCGCCTCACCAGGCATCTAGCATCAACCTGCGAAAAAGGTAAATCTTGAATCGTTAGCTACAACTAGCTAGTGAGCACCAATTACACATAAGCAACAATAAGCATGCTATCATGTATCAGAACAGCACACAGGGCTATCCTGTCACATTGCGGCGAGCCAGACGTGTCAGCAGGAGTCGTATATTGCAGGGGAGCCAACCCCGCTCAACAACCCAACAGCAGCCCACGTGGTACACCATGCCTTTCATGCTGGTTCCAATATATCAAGGAACCCAGTTCCATAGAGGAACGGCGGCTTACAGAGCCCTACCCAAGTGTTTACTACTTGAGTACCGTTAGTTCCCTAATCCGTAGTCCCTAAGGACCCTGGGAACCCAGCCAGATACTAACACCCGTCTACCTGACTGACCTCCGTGTTCTCCCGTTCAATGTCCGGACATAACTTCATAAAGAATTAGCTGATCCAATAAGGATCCAGTTCATGCGCGCATATAATCACAACAATATCTTTCATATCAATAATAAGCATGCTTGTACAACTCTATCATAACATACCTCCATTTTCACGTATCAATACACCAATCACGTGTCAACAAGTACCACAGATAACTTACCTACTGAGACTCATGGGAAACCGGTAGTCACCTCGAGATTACAAGAGGCAGATATGAATGCGGGAATCCCAAGAGCACACAGAATCGTCCGAGTCACCTAACACCAATAGACACAGATTAAACACTACTTAGTATCCACTACATTAGACTGCACTAACAACTGTCTCAACAAAAGGTCAACAAGGCTTCTGACAGCCTCCTACGGCCGTAGGATCATGTTCCTACGCCCGCAGGACATCTTTCCAACACGTACTACGGCCGTAGTAGATATATACTACGCCCGTAGAAGTTCTTTCCCAAGAACCATGTCCTACGGCCGTAGGAACCATATCCTACGCCCGTAGTAGGTATCCTTTGGGTAACTACGGCCGTAGGTTATATACCCACGCCCGTAGTCTTATTTCTATCACCCATAGGTGGTAATCCTCTTAAATTCAATCCTACG
The DNA here is from genome assembly GCA_947179395.2 of Pulicaria dysenterica. Lineage (NCBI taxonomy): Eukaryota > Viridiplantae > Streptophyta > Magnoliopsida > Asterales > Asteraceae > Pulicaria > Pulicaria dysenterica. The sequence goes on from OX359291.1 coordinate 12,894,645, forward strand.
GCCGTAGCAACCATTACCTACGACCGCAGTAATATAAACAACACCCTACGGCCGTAGTAACATTATACTATGCCCGTAGGAACAACACTTACATTGTGTTCTTGCTCTGTTCGAGCACAGCAACTGTTCACACTCGTTTTCGACTCAAAATCGACTTAAATCCGTATCCAAGTGTTTATACAACATTTCTAACATATATATGATCTTTGTAACATGTATTTGACATCAAACTCACATCAAAACCCATTTGAATCCATCAAAATGGGTCTTTACACCATTAACACACAAGAACTAGGTTTTACAAGAAAAACTTACAAAAAGATATGAACTCAGCTACAAGGATCAACAAACCACGGATTTCTACTTCAAATTCTGAATCTAACTTGATCTCCTTCTTCAAATCAACAAGGGTCTATGTGTGTGTGTGTGTTTCACGTATGTATGAATGTGTTGTATGTGTGTTTTAGCTTATCCAGATAAGTCATAAAGACTTAGGCCGACTTAGTTGGCTAATACCCCACACGGGTATTTTGTTCTCCTATTCAACTTAAATCACAACTTAGGTTTATCCGTTTCAACTAACGGAGATATTTTCAGAATCATTATCCAAAACCGTTCAACTATTCGTCTATCTGGTCAACTTATGACACTTTTCATAATACTACATTTTTATCCACATTTAACACCAGTTAACACCAATTAGCACCAATTAACACCATTTCACGTTTAAAACACCAATTAACATATAATACACCATTTAACAACATGTATACTATATTTAACAACAAGACACCAATTAAAGTCAACGTACAACTAGTTGAGCTACATGTACTACAGTTCACAACTAGGCCCCATTTTGGGGTGTTATCTACCCCCTTAAGAAGATTCCGTCCTCGGAATCTGATCGTCTACAAACAAGTTAGGGTATCTAGCTTTCATGTCGTCTTTCGTCTCCCAGGTCATATTCGAACCCAGGTTATGCTTCCATTTGACTAACACCATTTTAATCATCTTTCTGCGCAACTTCTTGGTTTTAAAACCAAGTATTTCAACAGGTTCTTCAACTAGGCGCTTTGAAGCGTCAACCTTCAATTCCTGCAGAGGCAGAATCTGGTTCTCCTCCACCTTGCACTTACGCAGATAACACACGTTAAACGTGTTGTGAATTCCAGATAGCTCTGGAGGCAACTCTAGCGTAACAGTCTAATCATTTACTTTGCGAATGATCCGAAATGGACCAATGTAACGTGGACTCAACTTGCCCTTTCTACCAAAACGAATCACCCCTTTCCAGGGAGAAACTTTCACGAACACCCGATCGCCCTCCTGGAATACAACTGGTCTGCGTTTAGGGTCAGCATATACTTTCTGTCTATCGCGGGCTGCTTTAAGCTTTTCCCGCGCAATCTTCACTTTATCTGTCGTAATATGAACAATCTCAGGTCCGGCAAACTACTTTTCACCGGGCTCTAACCAACACGTGGGAGTACGACAACGCCTCCCATACAACATTTCATAAAGTGGCATCCCAATACTGGAGTGGTACGAGTTATTATAAGCAAACTCGACCAATGGCAAGTGATAATCCCACGCACCACCAAATTCGAGAACACATGCGCGAAGCATGTCCTCCAACGTCTGGATCGTTCTCTCTGACTGGCCATCTGTCTGTGGGTGATACGCCGTGCTCAGATGAACACGTGTACCCAGTTCACGTTGCAAACTCTGCCAAAAATGTGAAGCAAATCTCGCATCACGATCAGATACAATCGAACATGGCAACCCATGTCGTGACACCACTTCTTTCACGTACAACTTTGCTAGCTTTTCTAGCGGAGTAGACTCGCTGATAGCTAGAAAATGAGCGCTCTTGGTCAATCTGTCGACAATGACCCAAATAGCATCATGACCCCTAAGGGTCTTTGGCAACTTTGTCACAAAATCCATCGTAATGTGATCCCACTTCCACTCAGGGATCTCTAGTTGCTGCAAACTGCCATAAGGCTTCTGATGTTCTGTCTTAACTTGCGCGCAGATCTGACATTTTTCCACAAAAGAAGCAATATCTCGCTTCAAAGTAGGCCACCAATATAATGCCTTCAAGTCATGATAATCTTTGTGCTACCCGGATGAACCGACAGCCTAGACTTGTGAGCTTCCTGCAGTATCAGCTCACGATTATCACCATGAAGAGGCACCCACACGCGAGACTGAAAAGTCTTAAGTCCGCGAGTATCATCAACAAGTTGATCTTTCAGCTTTTTCATCGTTTCTGCTTTGAGATTATCATCTTGCAATGCCACTTGCTGCGCTTCCTTCAATCGAGCAATGATATCGGGAACCACAGTAAGTTTCATGAATCTAGCATCTACTGTAGAGCTCTTGCGACTCAATGCATCCGCCACCACGTTGGCTTTACCAGGATGGTAGCGAATTTCACAATCATAGTCTTTTATCAACTCGAGCCATCTGCGTTGCCTCATGTTGAGCTCTTTCTGTGTAAATACATATTGTAGGCTCTTGTGATCCGTACAGACCACACATTTGGTGCCATAGAGATAGTGTCTCCACAATTTCAACGCGAACACCACCGCTGCCAACTCAAGATCATGAGTCGGATAGTTGCCTTCATGAGGTTTCAATTGCCTTGAAGCATAGGCAATTACTTTATATCACTGCATCAATACACACCCCAATCCAGAATACGAAGCATCACAGTAAACAACAAAGTCTTCCGATCCCTCTGGCAAGGAAAGTATTGGAGCTTCGCACAGTAGCTGTTTCAAAGACTGAAATGCTTGTTCTTGAGCTTCCGCCCAAACAAATGCAACGTCTTTGCGAGTTAGTTTAGTTAACGACCCGCAAGTTTAGAAAAGTCACGGATAAACCGCCGATAGTAACCAGCTAAGCCGAGAAAACTCCTAACTTCAGAAGGAGTTCGAGGAACTCCCAAATTCATAACCGCTTCGACTTTTGCCAGATCAACTTTCACGCCATCGCTGCAGATCACATGGCCGAGAAAATGAACTTCTCGCAACCAGAACTCACACTTCGAGAATTTAGCGTAAAGCTTCTCCCGTTTAAGAGTTTCAAGAACCTCTCGCAAATGCAACTCGTGTTCAGCTTCAGTCTTAGAATAGATGAGAATATCGTCAATAAACACAATCACCGACTTATCAAGAAATGGACGACAAACCCTATTCATCAGGTCCATGAAAACAGCAGGAGCATTGGTTAAACCGAAAGGCACACCAAAAACTCATAATGACCATAGCGGGTACGAAAAGCCGTCTTTGGAACGTCTTCGTTAGCAACTAACACTTGGTAGTATCCAGACCGCAGATCAATCTTTGAGAAGCACGTCGCTCCCTGTAGTTGATCAAAAAAATCATCTATTCGCGGCAAATGATACTTGTTCTTTACCGTTCGCTTATTCAGCTCCCAGTAATTAATACACATTCTCATCGTTCCGTCCTTCTTTTTCACGAATAGCACCGGAGCACCCAAAGGAGAAGAACTCGGGCGAATAAAGCCTTTGTCAAGCAACTCCTGAATCTGCGTCATCATCTCGCGAACCTTGGAAGGAGCAAGACGATAAGGAGCTTTAGCCACAGGGGTAGCCCCCCGGAACAAGATCAATTCGATACTCAACATCTCTGACTGGCGGCAACCCAGGCAACTCGTCAGGAAATACCTCTGGATAATCGGTCACCACGGGAATATCACAAACAACACGTTTCTCCAATTTAGCGTCGATCACATGGGCTAGATAACAATCGCAACCTTTCGAAACCGACTTACGAGCTTTCATAAGAGAAATGATAGGAACATCGGACTTTCGCCTTTCGCCACGAGCCACGGCATATGACCCGTCAGGTAAAGGAACTTTGATCAACTTCTTGGAACAGAAAATCTCAGCGTTCAACTTGCTAAGCCAATCCATCCCAATCACAACATCGAATCCCGCAATCGGCATTAAAAGAAGAGAAACAGGAAAACTACTCCCGTCGATATCAATAACCGCTTGAGGGACATTATCTACCACTGGACCTACTTTACCACTAGCAGTCTCTACTCTTACGGGCTCAGACAACACAGATATAGGCATTCGCAGTTTATCACAAAAAGATACAGACACAAAGGAATATGTAGCTCCAGAATCAAACAGTACACATGCTGGGGTAGAGTTAATAAGAAAAGTACTAGTAATCACGTCCCCAGCACCCTTCGCCTCCTCTTTCGTCATCTGAAACGCCCGCCCTTTAGCACGGGGAGCGTTGTCTTTCTTCTGCCCTGAGGCAGATCCTCCAGCTCCAGCGTCTGTCTTTGACCTACAATCGGAGATCCTGTGCCCAGGCTTGTGGCACTTGTAGCAGACATTCTCTTTGAACTCGCACTCATTCACCGAGTGCCCTTTCTGACCATACCTAAAACAACGGGTAGTGGCCTTTGAACAATCACCGGTATGGTAGGTGCGACACAGAGAGCACCACGAACCCTCAAACTTAGCCTTCTTCGACGAATCAGGCTTTCCACCAGTCGACGACTGCCCCTTGGAAGTACCAGATTTCGAGAACTGCTGAAACTTCCTTTTCTGACCCTCCGCAGCGTGATCCCCCTTACCCTGGCGTCTATCCCCATCAATTTGTCGGGCTATCTCAAACGCCCGATCCATAGTAGTCGCAGCTCTCACATGAGCGCGATAATCAAGTGGCAGCATGTTCACAAACTTGCGTATCTTGGCTTTCTCGTCAGTCACCAAATGCGGTATTAATCTCACCTTATCTGTAAAAGCGTGGATAAGGTCTTCTACAGGCTTGTCCCCCTTACGGAGACTGCTAAACTCATTCTCCAGTCGCTCTAGATCATAATCTGTATAATACTTCGCTTTCAACTTTTCAGAAAACTGCTCCCAAGTCAGAGCATCAATTACCTCCGGGCTCAACGTGTCTTTCACTGTATCCCACCAATCCAGAGCTGGCCCTTTCAACATCCGAACAACATACTTGACGCGGAGTTCACGTTCACATTCACAAGATTCGAAGACTTGGTCTGTTTCACGTAACCAACGGACAGTCTCAGAGGGATTATCACTACCCTCGTAAACTTTCGGCCCGCAAGACAAGAACTTCTTGTACGAGCACTTTTCTGGCTTCTTCCCTGCCAGAGCGTTTTGTAACAGCTCCCTCGTCAATCGGAGCTCCTCCTCTAACAATCTAACATATGCCGCCTGATCTGGATCGTGTCTTGGCGGCTCCACATTGTGCTGAGAAGCCTCGTCCTCAGCTTCCCGTCGTTCACTTGAGGCCTCGTCCTCCATTCTTTTAAGAGCCTCTTCTGTCGTAGCTCTATGCTCAGCCATTTCTACTCAACTTACTATCTAAACGTAGACCACAGTTAGTACACCATTTATTCGACAGTTATTATTACTACATTTAATCTATCACATAGGACAGCCTCATAACGCTCAACTCAACCCCAATTACCCCGATAGGAACACTTAACGATGGTCGGGCCCGAGCTTGAGATTGAATACTTCAACGAGTACCCAATTCCTCAAACTTAGGCTCTGATACCTACTTGTAACGCCACCCCTACCGAGCTTAAAATTAGAGTTAATTTAAACTTTTTAAACAACGATTATCAAGAGCGTGCAGCGGAAATAAACACCAATTACAAAAGCAACGTGGTTTGACTCGGCTAATTAATTACACCAAAAATTAAGCCAAGTTTGTTATCTACAAGCGTTACCTACTAGTTTCCGACCATCGGATCCATACATATAACGACGTGTTCCCCAAAAGGTATTTACAACAAAAACTACCACCAGTCCCACCTCACCAGGCATCTAGCATCAACCTGCGAAAAAGGTAAATCTTGCACCGTTAGCTACAACTAGCTAGTGAGCACCAATTACACATATGCAACAATAAGCAGGCTATCATGTATCAGAACAGCACACAGGGCTATCCTATCACATTGCGGCGAGCCAGACGTGTCAGCAGGAGTCGTATATTGCAGGGGAGCCAACCCCGCTCAACAACCCAACAGCAGCCTACGTGGTACACCATGTCTTTCATGCTGGTTCCAATCTATCAAGGAACCCAGTTCCATAGAGGAACGGCGGCCTGCAGAGCCCTACCCAAGTGTATACTACTTGAGTACCATTAGTTCCCCAATCCGTAGTCCCTAAGGACCCTGGGAACCCAGCCAGATACTAACACCCGTCTACCTGACTGACCTCCGTGTTCTCCCGTTCAATGTCCGGACATAACTTCATAAAGAATTAGCTGATCCAATAAGGATCCAGTTCATGCGCGCATATAATCACAACAATATCTTTCATATCAATAATAAGCATGCTTGTACAACTCTATCATAACATACCTCCATTTTCACGTATCAATACACCAATCACGTGTCAACAAGTACCACAGATAACTTACCTACTGAGACTCATGGGAAACCGGTAGTCACCTCGAGATTACAAGAGGCAGATATGAATGCGGGAATCCCAAGAGCACACAGAATCGTCCGAGTCACCTAACACCAATAGACACAGATTAAACACCACTTAGTATCCACTACATTAGACTGCACTAACAACTGTCTCAACAAAAGGTCAACATGGCTTCTGACAGCCTCCTACGGCCGTAGAAACATGTTCCTACGCCCGCAGGACATCTTTCCAACACGTACTACGGCCGTAGTAGATATATACTACGCCCGTAGAAGTTCTTTCCCAAGAACCATGTCCTACGGCCGTAGGAACCATATCCTACGCCCGTAGTAGGTATCCTTTGGGTAACTACGGCCGTAGGTTATATACCCACGCCCGTAGTCTTATTTCCATCACCCGTAGGTGGTAATCCTCTTAAATTCAATCCTACGGCCGTAGCAACCATTACCTACGACCGCAGTAATATAAACAACACCCTACGGCCGTAGTAACATTATACTACGCCCGTAGGAACAACACTTACATTGTGTTCTTGCTCGGTTCGAGCACAACAACTGTTCACACTCGTTTTCGACTCAAAATCGACTTAAATCCGTATCCAAGTGTTTATACAACATTTCTAACATATATATGATCTTTGTAACATGTATTTGACATCAAACTCACATCAAAACCCATTTGAATCCATCAAAATGGGTCTTTACACCATTAACACCCAAGAACTAGGTTTTACAAGAAAAACTTACAAAAAGATATGAACTCAGCTACAAGGATCAACAAACCACGGATTTCTACTTCAAATTCTGAATCTAACCTGATCTCCTTCTTCAAATCAACAAGGGTCTATGTGTGTGTGTGTGTTTCACGTATGTATGAATGTGTTGTATGTGTGTTTTAGCTTATCCAGATTAGTCATAAAGACTTAGGCCGACTTAGTTGGCTAATACCCCACACGGGTATTTTGTTCTCCTATTCAACTTAAATCACAACTTAGGTTTATCCGTTTCAACTAACGGAGATATTTTCAGAATCATTATCCAAAACCGTTCAACTATTCGTCTATCTGGTCAACTTATGACACTTTTCTTAATACTACATTTTTATCCACATTTAACACCAGTTAACACCATTCAAGGTTCTAAAAAACGTAAGGCGTGGCGTGGCGGCGAGGTCAAGCCTCAAGCTTTACGAGCTATGGCGAAGCCATGGCGTTTTTTAAGGCGTCACTTAAGGCGGCAATTTTGTATATATTTTATAATAATATATGTCCAATCTATCATTATTAATATACAATTTACACAAATTTACACAAATGAGGAGCAAAGTAACTTATACAAATTAAAAACTACAAATTTATAGAAGTTCAATACACGCGATCGTAAAATGTATATAAAAAAGACCATTTTTTTAAAAAAAAGTTAATTTCTGCGCGCCACGCTTTAAAAAACTCGCCATTTGGCGCGCCTTATCACGCCTTATCGCGCCTTATCCCGCCTTGTCGTACGCTACGCCTAACCCCACCGCCAAGGGCTGTTTCTTAACGGCGGCCTCGCGCCTCGTGCCTTGGCGCCGCCATGGCGCGTTTTTTAGAACCTTGACACCATTTAACACCAATTAGCACCAATTAACACAATTTCACGTTTAAAACACCAATTAACATATAATACACCATTTAACAACATGTATACTACATTTAACAACAAGACACCAATTAAAGTCAACGTACAACTAGTTGAGCTACATGTACTACAGTTCACAACTAGGCCCCATTTTGGGGTGTTACACAAGGTACCCCATGGATTTTACGTCTTTTCTATGTCCGTGTTGTGTTTTCACTTTATTCACATAACCCTTTACTTCACATCAACAACACATAAGTTACACGGTCACATAATTATAACAGGTACATTTCACACTAATTAATATAATGAGAAAGTTAGTGTACTCACCTAATTGTAGCACTACAGAAATAACAATATATTTATGTCTCCGAGAGAATCGCGTCAAAATCACCTATAGTATAGATTCCCACAAGATCAAATATTTCCATGGGTCATAATCCTTGTATATACTAGTATTGTGTCCGCGCAATGCAGCGGAGATGAATAGTTTGTGTTTAATAATATGTCTGATTTCAAGAATGTAATTTTTAACTAATTAGAGAGAAAAATATTTTAGTTTTGAAAATTTTGTATATGAGTGCTTTAACCAAAATTAGATTAATTAAATTGTTGGTGTCATGTTTAATGAGTTGTTAAAAAAATAACCATAATTAGTTGAGATAATTAAGGAGATAATTAATTGAGCTATTGCTTCAAGGGTTTGTATTATTTGCATAAAAAATGTACTACTCAAAATTAAGTAATCTTAAAAATTTTAAGTGAGAATGTTAAATGTTTTATAAGATAGTATAGATATAACGGGCTTACCAAAAGTTAATTTTGCAATAATTGAGACAACATGAAACACAATCCGAACCCAACACGAAGTAGAGCGACACCAATTTAACCTCGCACAAAATTAGTTGAAAATGGCATGGATTCACAAATTTAGGTTAACATAAAAATGATATGACCTATTGACTCAAACCCAACTCCTTTTGAAGTAACGCCCATTTTTCTTTCTAAAATGTGCAATAAGGAATTTATAAAACTTTATAAAATTAGGCTACAACCGGCACAGTTAAAATTAAAAACAGTTTTCCTTTGGTGTTGCACAAAACATATAGCATGTCCACGTGGAAGCCTCGTCTGCCACGAACCTGGAAAAGAAAAACAACGGAGAGTATGAGCTAGAAGCTCAGTGAGTAACTCCCCAAAATACCCAAATGATAATAATTAACATATAGTTGTACTCTTGACATAATGTATTACGCAAGTCATATAATGTCATCTCAATCATAATACCCCATCTCAGTCATATATTCACATAAGTTACCTGATTTGCCAATAGGGTATCACGCATGCCTTATAGGTTTCATACTATTGCCTCGTAGGCAATCATCATCCGTGGATATAGTACTACAATCTTGGCAACGGCTCACTAGGCTAGATGCCGTAGATAGACCTATCCCGCACGAAGCAGTAGGCTACCTCACCATTATTTGTGTCCCCTTTTGGTCACATAATATCATCATCATTTTGCCGTGATTTCCCAAGGTAAAATCATACACAGTTCAATTACACGTGTTCACATATACATTAGAGCAATACTTATAACATGTAAAAGCATGCAATAAACTACTTGTATCTTTATAACGTGGTATATTCAAATCAATCATCAAATACTACATGTTCGCATTCTTTAATAAACCAATGACTGTTAACCTACAATTATTCTAAAAATATGTAACTCATAAATTAGTAATTATTCCTCATCATTAATTCAAACCTAGTTCCCAGAGTTTAATGTAATCCGAGACATTCAATATTCACATAACATACATCTCAGCTACGTATTTCATATTACTTATGTAGTCAATCGTATATTTACTAGTCAATAACTGATAATAGTCTGCTCGATATCATCATATTACTATCAACATGCAATAATCCCCATATTATGCCGACTACATATAATTATAAGCAACTACTATATCTAAGTATCAAGTTGAGGAACTCATTTCAAGTCCAAGCTTAGTCAATGAACAACTATATATATACTTTGTTAGCTTTCCAGTGAACCTGAAATAATGATAGGTATCAATGTATAACTCTAACTAAGATTTTGAAAATTATATTGATGTGGTATGATAATTGTGTTTGTGTAAGAGAGTGTGTTAGTGGGAGAATATATTTTAAATAAATAAAAAGTTAAAGTGTATTAGGAGAGAGAAATGGTTAAAATTGAGTGGATGAGATTAATTTAGATAAAAAGAAGGGTGGAGATTAGAAATTGACATAATTCTAAGACGTTCTTTTAAGTTAAAAGAAGAGAGAGTGTTAAATGATTTATATAGTAGTATATATATTGATTAATTGTTTAGCAATCTGTAGAGAAAGTTACCTAATTCAGAGGAAGCCATTCTGACAAATATATCCTGACCACCATTTCCCTCATAGTATACTCTGATATCTATGAGATCATTGAACCAAAGCAAGCAGCCACTTCCTTCATCTCTAATATCTGTATTTGCATAAGCCATACACGTAGAATTTTGCAGGCATTTTGTTTCACATTCCTTCAGGGTCATGCTCTTGTTAAACCATGAAGTTTGTGTATCAGGCAGTTTTACATTGGAATACTTGATGAATCCATCTGAATGACTATTCCAATCCAGTGGTGTTCTCCTAACACAACCACCAGAAACATCTCCCGTCTCCCAACCCTTTTGGTTTTTGGTAACGAATTTTGTCTCATTCAGACAGGAACATCTCTGTGTGGTCATAATGCTGCAGCTCCCATAAGCACCACAGACGTTGTATTCCTCACAGGTATCTCTTGGTAATTTCAAAACAACCTGCCATTTTTTACCATCTTCTGCCCACACCGAACGTTCAAGGTAACCAGAAGAATTCAAGGTAAACCTCGATATAACAGAAATGTTTACAAGATTATAAGTATAAACCACCCCCATTTCATCGATAATCATACTGAAATTAAAGATCTTGTTGCGGGTTAACTCAGAAGCCCCACTATATCGTAGACCATTCCATGGTCCAGCCCGGAACCTGACAGCTGCACCTTGTTTTAGTAGGTTCTGAGGATAACCATGTGTGTCAATACTATAGGTATACTCACCTGGAGCTGGATCTTGACTACTCTTCCATGACGATAGATGCCATTCTTTTCCTGTCAAGAAATCTCTGCCGAACTTCATGCCAGGTAGAAGAGTATCAGTTGGATAATCAAAACTTTGCCAGAGAATCTTTTTGTTATTCGGGTCTTGCAAGACTAGGTTTCCCGTGTCATCAAGCTGTGCAATGGTGTCTCCTGGTGATGTTGTGTTGGATGACCAAATTACGACTTCATTAGTAACATTTACAATGGCAAGGTTTCCCGGTTGTATAATTCGTAACAAACCTGATGCTGGACCAGTGAGTGGATTGTCTCTGTTTGCAACCCAAACGACGGTTCTTTCTGGGATTTTCTTATACCAAAGACCAAGGTATGTATTCTGGAGCTTCCAGATGGCCTGAAAAATCCCAGTTCAAAAGTTCCCAATGGAGAGACCAACCTGTCTTCTTCTTTCAGGAACTGCAAATCTGAAATCATGTCGATATTGGCGGTGTAGGTTTTATGAATGTGGAGCGAAACAAGTAAAATAACGAATATTGTTAATTCCACCATTGAATTTTCTTTCCTCCAAGCTTCTCCTTCTTTGCATTATGTCTAGATTCTAATGTAGCGGGTCTTTCCACCAACCATTGTACTGGGTGCCAGTGGCTATTAACTATGAAGTGAGCAATTATTAGCTGGGCCGGGTTGCATTCATCTAGATTTTTACTTTTATTTTTGTATATATTTTATTTCATTTATATGTTAAATTTCACATGCAGTAAATAGAAGAAGTATGGATCTAAAAATACTGTCCGGTTACTTCGAGGTTTAAGGCAATAGAGAGGAATCATCTGCTCATATTGTAATAGAGAGGGCCACACAAGAAATAAGTGATACAAAGTGGTTTGGTACCCTGTCAACCAAGTGTATTGGTCTCTGTCAAAGACAACCAAATAAGACCAAAACTGTCAATATGGTGATGGGAGAAGATGATAACCCCATGAGTGGATAAAAAATCAATAATTGAACTACAATGAATGAGGATTCAACTTGTTTACTCAAGAATGGATCAGCTCCAAAATCAATTAAACCAAGTACTATTGATGTTACAAAACAAGGATCCAAATGGCAAGTATATTTTCATGCATTGCATCTTATACATTTAAATATAAGGGCACTTGGGTAATTGTAACGCCCCTGTTTTTTATTTCTATTTTTTTGACAAATATCGGAGTAAAAACAAACATATATTATTACAAAATCAAAGACGAGATCCGCATCTGAACTACACATCATAATACAACTTTCAAATATCCAAGTTTAGTAAATAACTATTCAAAATTTTTTGAAATACATTTGCGGAAAAACATTCTTTAGCTATGAGCTTCCTTTGCTGTCGTGGAGAGCTCTCGGGCATGAAAGGGATAGAATAAACATCTGTAAACATAAAGCTTGACGAACATATACATACACGCCACACTAGGTATGTACAAGTTACACACATATACAACAAGATCACCATGATAATCACATAATACCAAACCAGTGCACCGAAAACGCTTTCACTCTTTATGTTCACAATTGCCTATCCAAGGCAACCAGGGGTTTTACATCTTTTGACTACCCAAGGTACCCAATGGATTTTACGTCTTTTCTATGTCCGTGTTGTGTTTTCACTTCATTTACATAACCCTTTACTTCACATCAACAACACATAAGTTAAACGGTCACATAATCATAACAAGTACGTTTCACACTAATTAATATAATGAGCAAGTTAGTGTACTCACCTAATTGTAGCACTACAGAAATAGCAATATATCTATGTCCCCGAGAGAGTCGCGTCTACTGAAAATCACCTATAGTATAGATTCCCACAAGATCAAATATTTCTGTGAGTCATAATCCTTGTATATATTAGTATTGTGTCCGCGAAATGTAGTGGAGGCAAATAGTTTGTGTTTAATAATATGTCCGATTTCAAGAATGTAATTTTTAACTAATTAGAGAGAAAAATAATCTAGTTTTGAAAATTTTGTTTATCTAAGTGATTTTACCAAAATTAGATTAATTAGAATGTTGGTGTCATGTTTAATGAGTTGTTAAAAACAATTACTATAATTAGTTGAGATAATTAATTGAGCTATTGCTTTAAGGGTTTATATTATTTGCATAAAAAAGTTTACTACTCAAAATTAAGTAATCTTAAAAAATTTAAATGAGAGAATGTTACATGTTTAATAAGATAGTATAGTTAGAACGGGCTTACCAAAAGTTGATTATGCGTTAATTTTGCAAAAATTGAGACAACGTGAAACACAATCCGAACCCAACACGAAGTAGAGCGACACCAATTTAACCCCACATAAAAATGATATGACCTATTGACTCAAACCCGACTCTTTTTGAAGTAACGCCCGTTTTTCTTTGTAAAAACAGTTTTCCTTTGGTGTTGTACGAAACATATAGCATGTCCACGTGGAAGTCTCGTCTGCCACGAACCTGAAAAAAGATAAACAACAGAGAGTATGAGCTAGAAGCTCAATGAGTAACTCCACAGAATACTCAAATGATAATAATAACATATAGATGTACTCTTGACACGGTGCATGACGGAAGTCATATAATGTCATCTCAATCATAATACGCCATCTCAATCATATATTCACATAAGTTACCTAATTTTCCAACAGGGTATCACGCATGCCTTATAGGAATCATACTATTGCCTCGTAGGCAATCATCATCCATGGATACAGTACAGCCATATTGGCAACGCCTCACTAGGCTAGATGTCGTAGGTAGTTTTATCCTGCATGAAGTAATAGCCTACCTCACCTTTATTTTTGACCCCTTCCTGTCACATCATATCATCATCATTTTGCTGTAATTCCCCAAGGTCAAATCGTAGGCTACCTCACCTTTATTTGTGACCCCTTCCTGTCACATCCTATCATCATCATTTTGCTGTGATTCCCCAAGGTCAAATTGTACATAATTCAATTATCACGTGTTTCAAATATACATCGGAGCAATACTTGTAACATGTATGAAATAAACCACTTGTATCTTTATAATGTGGTATATTCAAATCAATCGTGCAATACTACATGTTCGCATACTTAAATAAAACAACAAACAATTATTCTGAAAATATGTAACTCATAAATTAGTAATTATTCCTCATCATTAATTTAAACCTAGTTCCCAGAGTTTAATGTAATCCGAGACATTTAATATTAACATAACATACATCTCAGCAACGTATGTCATATTACTTATGCAGTCAATCGTATATTTCCTAGTCAATAACTAATAACAGTCTGCTCAATATCATCATATTACTATCAACATGCAATAATCCCCATATTATGCCGACTACATACAATTATAAGCAACTACTATATCTAAGTATCAAGTCGAGGTACTCACCTCAAGTCCAAGCTTAGTCAATGAACAACTATATATATACTTCGTTAGCTTCCAGCGAACCTGTAATAACAGTAGGTATCAATGTATAACTCTAACTATGTTAAAATCACAATACAAGACTAAAGCACCCTAATAGCTGTCACATACCTAATGGCTGTTGGCTCTGAGCTAAGGGTTGTTAGGTACCTAAGGGGCTGTTACTGTTAGCTTTTAGATAACGGGCGTTAGCCTATGAACACAGCTCCAGCTTTGCAAATTCATACCCTATTCTTACAAAAATCCATCCAAAACCCCAAAAACTCATTTCCAGATGCTTAAGATCATTTAGAATGATCATAGAGGACTTATAACATCAAATAACATCATTATGCATCAACCACAACCCTCAAATTCAACGTTTGATCTTAAAAACACTTACAATCTTAAGCTCCACTCCCTCAATTGATATATGTTAATCCTTCTTTGTAATCCTCCAACTTCAATTCCAATTACAACAAATTGAAGAGGTGTGTGGTGTGGGTCTTTTAGATGAATCAAGAAGAAGAAATAAGGAGGGAAATAGAAGAAACAAAGAAACAAAAGAAAGAAAAGAAAATAAGGAAAGAGGTTGCCGCCTCTTTCGGGGGTAGTCTTCGTGGCGAGTATGTCGCTCCCCTTTTCGACTTACAACTCATCGATACGATATCCGTAAATCCCAACGAGGATATATTTGGAACCATCGCTTATTTAATCGCTTATTTGGTACTTAATTTTTCTTTGTTTTCTAGGTTTATTGCAAAATACAACAATCTTTATCGAAATAAGTTATCTATATATTATCTAACTTAAAACCTAAGAAATCCAATGTGGCATGTATGGTTGTTCTCTGAATTTGAAATCAAAGGTAAATAGCTATGCTTAGAATCTTACGTGGCATTCAATTGGTAGATTGGGCTTATTCGGCCTTAAATACAAATTTATTGCAAATTGGGTTTTATTTTGAAGCAGGATGTTCAGATCCTTCGTATACGAGGTTCCCACTCCTTATATATTGTTTAGTATGTTTTCCTCCATGATCTTACAAATATACTCATGCCTATTTTGGACACTTTAAAGGGGACACAAATTTCTGGTACATTGAAGAGAGGTTTGCTTTCGAAGTTTAAAGATTTAATTTGCGAGGGAAGTGTTTACTCCATATGCAACTTCAGCCTTGCGGATAATAATAGCCGCTTGAAGCTGACAAGCCATCCTTATCATTTGAACTTCCTACCAAACACACGTGTCAAAGAAGTAAAGAATGGTTTCCCACTTGAACTAAGCATGTACTCCTTTACCAATTTCGAATCATCATTGAAAGGAATATTGGGGAAGACCAAGCAATAGGTATGATTCTTGACTATTTACCGCATCCTTTGCTGGATCTTATAAGCATGAAATTTTTACCTTGAACGCGATGTACAAAATTTGATGCCATTTAATCTTTTATAATATTTGTTATGTTTGTTGATAGATGTTGTCGGCGTACTAGGCGGGTACACAGATCTTATTGATACTTCAAACGACGGCCGTTCTACACGTAAAGTTTGTTTCCAGCATCTGAATGAGAAGTATGTCTAAACCGTCTAAGTAGTACTTTATACTAGCATGATTTTCTATATAATGTATTACGTATGTTCCCTGCTGTTTTCTGAATGTTACACGCCTAATTTTTTAATGTTTATATGTGTTGGCTGATATCGCGGTTTTTAGATATATTTTTAATGCAATATTTAATTGTTTTTGATTAAAAATCATGGAATTACAATTAAAATGTGTTTAATATGTTTATTAATTAATTCCAGGTTCAAAATTCGGATTAATAAAGATAAAGACGAGATAAAAGAGGATGAACTTGGAAAATTCGGAAAAGCCAAGAAAATAGCCGCCCAAGACGTGTCGCGTCACGAACCTGGCGACCGTCGCGGCGCGAAGTCAGTGTTAGCGGCGCTAAAGTGCAGATTTCAGCCTATAAATGCGATTTTCGATTTCTTTCGGGAATAATTACTTTTCTCCGACTTTTTCACCACCACAACTCCAGAAAACTTCCATAAAACATCCAGGTAGCTTGGGGCATGATCTTGGAGCATTGGAGCTTAATTTTGAAGATTAAAGTGAAGCTTTCGGCTAGAACAATTCGGGTTTTACGGTTCTCTTCATTCTTGTTCATCATGTTTCTTTTTATGAATGATTTCCAGAGATTTATTATGATTGTTCTTGGCTAGATCTTCTGTTTTCCTCCCTAGAGGAGATGAAACTCATGTAATGGTTTATTGATTCATGGCTTTGATACTTAATTCATGTTTAATTCTTGTTTAATTTAATCTTAGTTCATCCATGCTTAGTAATCTGTTTTGGTTGTTGATAATCTGAGTTTTGTGATTTAAAAGACCATTTAATTCATAAAGCTTTAGTCTTGATTGTCTAGGACCAATAGATGATTAAAGAGATAGTGATTGATCAAATCCTAGTGTTAACCAACTTTAAATAGATGATTTTGCATGTGATTATACATATAATGACCTTTATGTGTTAGTGGTGTTTTGTTGATCATATGAAACATTAAAGGTTGAGTCTTTACTTGATAATCGAATTAATTAGCTAATTATCCCTTTTAATCGCGCTTTTGACCATAAAGGTTATTAATTGGTGTAATTAGACGGTTATAACTGGTTTTAACTAATTTAGTAATCGATGCATGATTATTCAAAGTGTCTTTAGCTCATCTTGCCATGAATTAATCTCCATGAAAAGGGTTGAATTGAATCTAGGGAGGGAACATCTTCATATATATATATTAAATTCTCCGAGTTAATTGCTTTCTTGTCTTCTTTGCATGTTTAGTGGTTTTCTAGGTGTTAGTGGTAGTTAAGTTGGTTGAAAGTTATCATCTTTACCATAAATCCCCCCTTTATTTTATTGCAAGTAGTTTAGTTAGTTTAATATTTAAATTAATATAATTTTATCAAATCAAACCCGTTCCCCTTGAGTTCGACACCCGTACTTATTTTCTATACTATAATACGATTAGGTTCACTTGCCTATTTTGTGTCATAGTCGTACGTAAATAAAAACGGTTTTTATAAATAAAAAACTGGTACGCTTTTAGAACATCATTGTCAAACGTGTCTGCATCGATAAAAATGGGCAAAAAAAGAAAACAACGTCTCCTCTGTATCCTTTGGGCTGAGCATGCCAACCATTTCATGGATTCCGTACCACAATGTGACGAAGCCGCCCATGTAGTTGTTGTCTTGCAACTGGTGAAATTCCGCCCTTGGTTAGGTAATCCGGTTACTTCTTAACCCGTGTTGGTTCTCCCCTTTGCAATGTTTGTTTCACGCGTTCTATTCCACAATTACTTTGAATGTTTTAGGCAAGCCTGGCGTGTCAAATTGTTTTTTTGGAACAAAGGTGATCTTCGATTCTAACGATGCGGCAGTTTTGAGTTTCAAAAACCGGTACATGTCCATTACTATAATGACCATGGGAAAAATCAAAACACCGGGTTATTATCATATACCATCTTTCTGAAATTGTATGACTGGATTGTCTTCCTGTCATAGTGTTATAGCTAATCCTAAAGTCCCAATAACACCCGAGAAGTACCCAAACATCGATCGACTGAATATAGAGTATACGTTGAGCGAGTTTGCGCCAGGTTGTAAGCATGTTTTGGTAAACAGCCTGCGTGATATTTGCGAGGTAACTCCTTGACACAAAATTAGTTTCACGGTTTGTGTTAGGCTTTTTACGTTTCACACACTAAACCTTCCATGTCTAGCTTTGGTATTATGTTGGTTGTAGCAAATGTTTTCGGACCGTTCCTAATGACACATTTGATGAATATTCCATATAAGATTGTAAGGCATGGAAGTGTGACAAATGTGCGGAGAAGGGTTTTGGCTTTAATACAGGTTATGTTAACTTATCAACTATATTTGTCCTTTTTAGCTGGTGCTATAGTTATTCCTGACATATCTATACTTCTATATAAACCATTTAACACTCTCTCCATCAACTTTTAAGAACTTAAAATTATGTCAATCTCTGATCTCCACCCTTCTTTTTATCTAAATTAATCTTATCAACTTAATTTTTAACCATTTCTCTCTCATAACAAACTTTAATTTTTATTATTTTAAAGTATATTCTCTCACTAACACACTCTCTGACACAAACACAATTATCCATCCATATCAATATAATTTTCAAAATCTTATTAATTTTTCTCTCCTTATTTCATAAATATAAATCTTTTTGAAAATTTTAATGTTTTTTAGAATTTTTTAAATTAATAATATAGTTGATACAAATATAAGAAAAATTGAAGAAAATAACGTACATGTTGCTAAAAAAATTTCATGACATAGAATTACGCGTTACATCCTTGAAAACAACATGTTGCACAACAGAAACTATTTACCGTCGCAGCATTGCACGAGTACACTACTAGTTCCATGTTATTTACTGTACATACAAACTGCAGATACGTGTTAAGGACACGTCCGGGTCCGTGTCTCTTACCCTCTTCCATCGTGACGTTGAAAAGCTTATCGGGCATAGTGCTTACGAGCTTTACAGGTCACTTCGCCAGATGTAGAAACTGATACATTCCCACAAGAGTTAGATATAATTTTCGGCAAGTTATATGAGTTTATGTTGAGCACTGCTGAGTACAACTTTCCTATGGAAATCGAAATGCTGAAGGTAACCTAGCTGTTTACATTTCCTAATTAATTTCTGCAAAGTACACACAGATTGCGCTCAAAGCCAAATTTAACATTTTTGATTTTCAAATTGCATTTAGGTTAACAATCCACGCAACAAAGATGTTGCCGACAGTGAAGATTGTGAGGTTATTACTCCTGATGTATCCATGAAGAAGAGTACCATGCGCGGGATCATCCGGGAAGTGCCGTAATGCCAAGAACAAGGAAGGAATTGTGGAAGGAAGTACTGCTAAAAAGAAGCTTGTCTTTGTAAAGAAGGAGAAGCGTAAACGAACCAAGTAGGCCGTAATTGAGTACCAGATCTTTGGTTTATGCAACTTTTTTAAATAATTTGTTTTCCTAAAATGCTACTGTTTGGAAACAATATCTTTTGGGTGTTGGTTTTTAAATTGGAATTATCATATTTGCTATTATAAACATGCTTGGTTTGTGTGTTCTTACACGCTTGAATGTTGTTTATTGAAATTCCACACGCATGGGCGTTTCACTAATCATGCACCCCCGTATACAATCCAAAAAGCACATGAATTAAAATAGAAATGCATGTAATCATGCACCCCCGTATACAGCAGGTGGTATTGTATACTTAATGTGAGGAGAGACGATCAGGATAGATTTAGAGTAATCATGCACCTGCTGTATACAGCAGGTGGTATTGTTTTCCTTTTGTTATAGATTCTAATTTTATATAGTCGGTATGTGTTTACCATCAATAAAACCAACGGCCCTTCTAGTTTAAACATCCGCACATTAATTTTCCCCCTGTTAGAGCAATTTATTTTACTGAAGTTATAAATATGGAAACTAGAAAATGAAGAAATTTAAAAGCGGTCATGAAATCATCCTTATATTGCTCACCTGTTTACAAGTTTTTTATAAAAAAAACTTGGTGCCTCGATGCATATAGTGGACGTTTATATAATTTTTATCGAGCTCATTTTTGCATAGTTTATTTCTTAGTTTTATTCCGTTTGCTAAATGCAAAAATCAAAATACAATCTGTCTATGGATGAGTATACATTTTACCACTCCACGATTTTAAACGTTGTATGATAGTTACAATACTCGCATGAATTGCATATACATTTCCTTGAATATTATCGTCGACAATCTACATTTAGTGTTCCGTTTATAACGCCTTCTTTTATTTCCCTAAAGGTATAAATCTAGATAGTCATCAAATAAGAATGTGGGCAACTTATGTTAGTAAGTTCCATTCGATGGTTGCACGCCAAAATAGGAAAATATTGCTACAACATAGAAGGACAAGAAAGCAATTATACCAATCAACTTTGTTTGATGTTCCAACAACATATGAACAAGATGCTTTATCTGGTATGTAATTGTGTTATTTATAATTGTTTTCATACCCTACTTTTGTCGCTAGAATACTTATGAGTAATTTGTGTGCGTTATAATTATGCACCAGAAATATCTCATACGTACATAGAAAGAATGGTATCAAAGGATAATAGACACAAGCGGGCGAGAATTCTACAACAAAAACGATCAAAAAACAACAATAAAATACATTCATATCCTACTGAACAAGGTAGCTCATATGCTTATTTCAATAAATCTAAATTCACACACAATTTGCTTATTGTCTTACACGAGTTTGGTTTTGTCACTAAATTCCCATACTAATGTATATTTGCTTTTGGTAAATGTCAGCAGAAAATCAATTGCATGAGGTTTTTGTTGCGTATGATTGGAATAATGTTGAGACCAGACAAAGCACATCCATAGGCAACAAAGAATGTTTATCGGGCTTTTGAAAAGGTCACA
Source organism: Pulicaria dysenterica (assembly GCA_947179395.2). Lineage (NCBI taxonomy): Eukaryota > Viridiplantae > Streptophyta > Magnoliopsida > Asterales > Asteraceae > Pulicaria > Pulicaria dysenterica. The sequence goes on from OX359291.1 coordinate 12,915,795, forward strand.
AATCATTCCCCCATAGCTTACATACACCTATTGTATTTTGTGGTTTCACTTATAGATAAACTTCTGCCAGATTGTATAGCTCTATTAGTATTACACACAAGATTGGTTCTTAAAGAATTTGTAAAAGTACTGCACAAAGATAGTAAGTATTTTCAAATTCATATTTGCTGGCTTGAAAATGATATATATTAGTTGAAGTATAACTATAAACATTGCCTACAAAAAGTGATTATCATATCTATATGGTGTTAACAATCTCTACTTTGAGAAAAATACATACCTCTTTATATGTATTCTTTCTTGATGTGTTTTCTTTAACAACTGCATTCTTACATTATTCTGATCTCTGTTCCTCTTTAGTAGCTATTAATAACCTCTACTTCTGAAAAGTACATATGTCTTTATGTGTATTCTTTTCTTGGTATGTGTGACTGAGATCATATTGGTTGATTTATTTAATATGTAAGACTATCAAATATGTTTTCACATTTGTGTTATACTGATATGAGGTAACACTTAGAAAGCATACACATTTACATTATTTCGAGATCCATTGATGATTGGTTGACGACAAACAAAAATTACACTTCTTGTATCTTAGTGTGTAGACTCTTTGTTGCTTGTTGTGCCGTGAAATACATCACAGTGTTCTTAGCAGGCCATATTATTCTGAGGTTATCTTGAGAAAATAGTACCTTTCAAGTTAAAACAATCTCTGTCTTTGTAATAGCATGAAACAGAATTATTAAACTAAAGGAATTAACAAACCTTTGATCAACAGTAAGATTTAAAAGAAATGCATACTCTATCCTCAAAGACCTAACATAGTACATTTATTGCAACAATAGCATCATACAGCTAATCTATTATGCTTCTATTCATTATTAAGATATAATATTAGCATTCAATTTTACATGGTCTAACTGATACATCATATCAACAGGTGAGAATGGAGTTTCTGTGTGAGCCTGAAAACGAGATAACCACCAGATTGGTAACGACACTTTTTGTCTCAAAAACCTTTTCTAATCAACTAATTACTATCTAATTAAATTATACCATATCCGCAGGATTTGCCAATCGAGTTAGCGTATGTATTGGGAAAGAACAAACCAGCGGACAAAATGAATATTCAATTGATGTGAAGCATGTCCACTAGAGCCCAAACCAGTGGGTATTGTGTGGACCACAATGGCGACAGTTAGCTGAAGAAAACTCCCTAATCCGCTCTGAGGTGCTACATTTCCAGGTAGAAATTGATGGCCCAATTCGGGTGATGCGTAGCAACGCTTTCAACATGAATGCCCACCCGATATACAACGCTACTACAGGGCGCAAAATGGTATTTGCATATGCCATCGTCACGGATGATTCAGATGAGTACATGTTAGGTCCTAAATTGTGTTCAATAATATTTTAGTGAAGCTTAGTTTACATATGACATTAGTCATTGTTAAGAGTAGTTATTGTAAATACCCAAGGGGTATAAATACAAGTTTGTAAGCCCTAATTCATTGATGGCCCAATTCGGGTGATGCGTAGCAACGCTTTCAACATGAATGCCCACCCGATATACAACGCTACTACAGGGCGCAAAATGGTATTTGCATATGCCATCGTCACGGATGATTCAAATGAGTACATGTTAGGTCCTAAATTGTGTTCAATAATATTTTAGTGAAGCTTAGTTTACATATGACATTAGTCATTGTTAAGAGTAGTTATTGTAAATACCCAAGGGGTATAAATACAAGTTTGTAAGCCCTAATTCAATAAGCAATTCATATGAGTTTCTATGTTCTCGGTTCTCTCTTCATCGACAAACCTACAAAACCAAGATATCATTTTGTTGATTGCTTCGATTCTTGATTGATACTTGATACAATTGGGGTCCTACAATTGGTATCAAAGCCTAAGAGTGATTTAAAGGTAAGTGTTTCTATATCTTTGGCTCGACAGAAGGTTTGTTCATTGACTAGGGTTTGATTGCGGTGATTCTACATTAGGGCTTTAATTCATATTGGTTTTGATGTTTAATGTGATTTGATTGTTAGACTTGTCAAGTTTGATGTTTATTTGGTATTTGGGATTGAACATATTTGATTTGATTGTGGTTTTGAGATGCAAATCGATTAACAGGTCCTACGTCTCGCCTTTTTCGTTTAGGGTTCTTCTACACTTCGCTAAGTGACTTCGATAACTGCACTTCGCTACCTCACTTAGCCAACCGAACTTCGCTACTTTACTTCGATAAGTGTACTTCGCTACCTCACCTAGCCAACCTTACTTCACGACCTCACCTAGCCAACCTTACTTCGCTAAGTTTGCTTCGCGACCTCACCTAGCCAACCTAAATTCGCCAAGTTCTTTAGCCAACTATTCCTAGCCAACCTTAATTCGCTAACTTCTTTAGCCAACCATACCTAGCCAACTGTTCTAGCCAAGTGTTCCTAGCCAACCTACTTAGCCAACCTTACTTAGCCAACCTCATCTAGCCAACCTTACTTAGTTAGTTTGAACATTCACCTTATTTCTCACTCTAAGATCCAAGTTTTCAAGTATCAATATTTTTTTCATGATGGCGACTAGTGATAGTGATCAATGTTCTTCATATAGTTTTGAGGTTAGTACTACTAATTCTCAATTCATTGACATGATTCATGCTTTGCAAAATCAGATTTCTCAATTAGAAAAAGATAAAGCTCATTGTCAAATCTTAGAGGCTAGATTAGCTAATAACAATTACAATGAGTTACTTCAATGCAATCGAGAACTGTCATCAGCAAATGATCAGCTGTCTTATGACAAAGTAAGTTGAAACTTTGTGAAGAAAAGGTTGAATATCTCACTAAAGTCAACTCTGAAGTTATTGTCAAATTAAAGGATGCAGAAATTTAATGAAAAGATAATGATGCTGAGATTGATCATTATGTTAAAGAAGAACCAAACTGTATTCCAAAGTTAGAGAACTGGAAGATAATCTTTGTAAACGTGGTCAATCAGAACACACAATATTTTTGAATAAACCAAGATACACTACATTTTACGACGTAAAAGTTTAGGGTTTCGGGTAAGAAAAGGTTGGGGTTTCCGTCTGACTGCAGTGTGTTAAACAAAAGTTATGAAAATGTTGAAACTTCTTCATCAACTGAATCTCCCACTACTTATTATTCTAAAGTATTTAATCAAAAATCAGAAAATCTTTCTGAAAAACCCGAATACTCTAATCTTTCTATTCCAAGTTCTATTTTGAAAAAAAAAGTTTCTGACCTTCAAGAAGAGTTAGTTAAACAAACAACATATTTCAATAATGAAAAAGATATACTACTTGATAGAATAGATTCTTTAAAAGACCAACTCATTTCCGCTGTCAAAAATAAAACTGAAAAGGTCTCAAACTCTTTCGTAGACAAAGGAAAATCTGTTGTTGACATAATTTTGATGAGTTAATGGAGTCTGTGTGGAGAAAAAGTCTTTAATGATCAATATAGCACCTCTCAGCATAACCAATACGTTAAATTTCCTAACTAAGATTGGAAGTGATGACCGAGAAAACATTAAGTAAAAGGCAGACCAAGAGAGCATTGTGGCATGAAAAATGAAAGAGTTTTCTAGAAGTCAGGAAAAGGCAATTTCAAGAGAATAATGTTGAAAATCATTCTGGTTCTAGTGATTATAAGAACAATCTCGATCATGTACACGGAACAGCTTCAAAAGCTAGAAATAGTTCTCATTGTGCAAAAAGTAATGTTTTAAAAGAGTTTGGTTTTAATTCCAATGTTCATGCACATACTAATGTTAGGAAGTATGAATCTTCTACTTTTGTTAATTCTTGTTGGGATGTTATTGATAAACCTGATGTGAAATATCCATTTAAGGTGTATTCTATTAAACATCTCATAAGTTTATCTAACGAGAAAATTTGTACCTCTCCTTAAAGAGTGAACACATTTTTGGTAAATCATAAAATTCAAAAGGAGAAATTGAATTCTAACTACAAGTGAATTCCTAATAGTGAATCTGTAGTTAATACTCCTAATCCACCTAGACCCAAACTCAAATGGGTACCAAAATCTGCATAATTTTTTTTGCAGATAAACCTAGAGACATTCTGTGTTGGAAAAATGATCTCATCAGTTTGAATTTGATGAGACAAAGTTAAGTTTGTAAGATGAGTTCTACATATAACTTAAACAGAATTATGAAGCTTAGTCAGACTGAACACTTAGAGTGATTCAGACTGAGTATAAGCTGAATATAAGCTGAGCATATGTTGATCAGTTTATATTATACCTTAGTTTGTTTATTAATATGTTTAATAATCTGTGTATGTCACATAAGGTATATATCGAGTAATCAGCTTGATGTGTTTCAAGCTGAGTGACTCAGCTCAAAAGCAGTGTCAGCTCGACAGAGTTGCTAAATATGTTTTAGTCAACTAAGTTAGACTTCTAAGGATGAGTTTATCAATGTACGTGTTAGTTCATGTATGAATTCGGATTTGTTCTCGAAGAACTTAGCTTGATGAGTTTCAAGCTGAGTAACTCAGTCCGAGTGAAGAAGTCAGTTTAAAGATAATTTAAATATGTTTTAAATTCATCTTTATCTCTCTCTATATCTACGGCGCGGATAAGAAGACTCCAGAATCAAGATTGAAGATAGAAGATTCAAGATTCAAGATTCCGGATTATCCGAGAGTTAGTTAGCGAATTAAGTTGAGTCTTAGTTTGTTAGGAACCGTAGGCACAGGATTATAAATACTTATCTCCTGATAAGTTTAGAGGTACGAATTTGATACAAAAACAACTAAGTGTTGCAGAGCCAAACCTCACCTCACCGTATGTGTTACGAATCTTGATTACTGTTTGTCAGTTCAACGTGATCAAGAAAAACTCACAGATTGCCCAAGTGTTCGTGTGTTCGAACTATCACATCAGTTGTGATATTGGTAAGTTGTCAATCTGTGTGAAATCCTGTTTAGAGAGTCGTCAGTATCTATAATCATAAGTTGATTGTAGATAGCTAAGTTTGAGAGATTGAGAGATTTATATTAGGTGGTTATATATCAAGAGTTGCTTACTTGATAGTTATTGTAATCATCTTCTTATTCAAAGCATTGTAATCATCTTCTTAATAAAAGCATTCGATTAATTGTGGTTTGATTTACTGTGTGTAACACTTTTATTTGATTTGTTCAATTTCCGCAGAAAGTGTATTCAACCCCCCTTCTACACACCTGTTACTTGTTGTTACTCTCTCATACAAGGGACAAACAACTGGTATCAGAGCAGGCTGAACGATTTCATTAGTTGAAAGTTCTAGATTCTGAGAAAGTTGACAATGTCTACAAGCAACAATTCTTCAAACTTTCCACAGATGTCTGCCAAAGGCTGTCCCATATTTGATGGATCTGACTATCCTATGTGGAAGTTCAGAGCCATGCTGTTCCTCAAGTCCATTGAAAACCGTATGTCGGATGTTGTCACTAAAGGGCCAATTATCCCCAAGATTCCTACCACTGTTAGTGATTCGTCTCCTGGCAGATCTGAAAAGGAAACAAGAAAGCCTGTTGCATCATGGACTGATGAAGATTGGAACCTTTTCGATCTAGATGATAAGGCTAAAAGTGTTCTAGCGAATGCCCTGTCAAATGAAATCTTGCATACTGTGACTGGGTGTCAAACTGCAAAAGATATCTGGGATACGCTGAGTGTCACGTATGAAGGCACTGATCTGGTCAAGCAGCACAAGAAAAATCATTTGAATAGATCCTATGAAAACTTCTTTTCAAAGAAGAATGAAACCTTGTCAGATTTGTTCACAAGGTTTCACTGCTTGATAAATGACCTACTAAGTGTGGGTGTAAAGAAAGATGAAGCTGAACTGGTGCTGAAATTTCTGGATGTGTTACCAGAAAGGTTTAATGATGTAACTACGGCACTGAGGGCTGGAGGAACACTACACGTGTACAACCTACATTCTATCTATGGGTTCTTGCTGAATCATGAACAGATCACTGAACACAAGAAATCTTCTCAACAACAACTGAAGGAGTCCTTGGATAAAACTGATATTGCATTAGTTGCACAGAAAAAGAAGAAGAAAAGTCCCAAGGCACTTGTTGTTGAATCTGAGACTGAGTCAGAATCTCAAGCTGACCACTCAGACTCAGACTCAAGTGATACTGATGATGTTCAGAATATCACTGAGCAAATGGCAATGTTAGCCAGACGTTTGAGAAGAGCTCAAAGGGGAATAGGAAGATCTGATAGGGGCAAAGGAAAGAGTTCTTTTGATCCCAAGAATGTTGTGTGCTTCAATTGTCAGAAAAAGGGACACATTGCTGCTGAGTGCAGATCAAAGAAGGTGGAATCAACATCAGTTCCATATCTTTGGTTCAAAATGCTATGTGCTGAATCAAAGAGATCAGCTCCATAAGTTGGAACCCAAAGCTGATCCTGGAATATTTGTTGGTTATTCCTTAATCTCCAAATCATACAGAGTATATAACTCTAGGATAAAGGCCATTGAAGAATCAATTCATGTTTCATTTGATGACGACAATATTGATCAAGCTGAGAAAAGTCAAGCTGACTCCGTTAGTCTGAGTGAGCTTGAAAGGCCAAGGGAGATCAACATGTCAAATCATATGTATGTCATAGGAGATGATAGTGATGATGATGTGTGTTCATCAATGAAATCATCACAAGCTTCAAAGGATTCTCAAGCTGAGAAAGATGATGAGTTCGTCAATCCTTTTGGAGCTGAAGTCACTCAGACTGAGAATCTTAGTGACATTCAGTTTGTTGACAATGCTGCTATTGAGACTGAGGAGATAAGTTCACCTCGAGGTCCTCAACATCACTCAGATTCAGAACCATACTCTCCAACTACCACATTTTAATTCCTCAAAGATCATCCTCAAGATCAAATCATTGGAAATGTCCAAGAGAAAGTCATGACCAGATCTAAGGCTACCGCTAACTATGCTGCTCACTTTGGTTTTCTGTCTCAGATGGAACCAAAGAAGACTGAGGAAGCCTTAGCAGATGAGGATTGGATTGATGCTATGCAAGAGGAATTAAATGTTTTTGAGCGGAATAAAGTCTGGACCCTTGTCCCTGCCCCTGAAGATCATACAATTATAGGCACTAAGTGGGTCTATAGAAACAAAATGGACAAGGATGGAGTGATAGTTCGGAACAAAGCCAGGCTAGTAGCACAAGGGTATAGGCAAGAAGAAGGAATTGATTATGATGAGACCTTTGCCCCTGTTGCTAGAATTGAAGCTATAAGGCTGTTCCTGGCTTATGCAGCATATAAAGACTTCAAAGTCTATCAAATGGATGTGAAAAGTGCTTTCCTGAATGGAAAACTTCAGGAGGAAGTCTATGTGAAACAACCTCCTGGCTTTGTAAGTTCAAAGTTTCCACATCATGTCTATAAGTTGGACAAGGCTTTGTATGGTCTTAAACAAGCTCCAAGAGCTTGGTATGATACACTGTCCACTTATCTAATATCCATGAATTTCACCAGAGGCAGTATAGATAAGACACTCTTTTTTAAAAAGAGTAAAGGACAGATAATTCTTGTACAAATCTATGTGGATGACATCATTTTTGGCTCTACAAATGAGTCTCTGTGTGATTGGTTCTCCAAAATAATGTCACAAAAGTACAAGATGAGTATGATGGGTGAGATGACATATTTCCTAGGCCTACAAATTCAACAAAAGCCTGATGGAATTTTCATCAATCAAAGCAAATATGTTTTGGATTTGATAAAGAAATATGGTTTTGATTCAAGTTCAACCATGAGAACACCCATAACACCAGCTGTCAAGCTGAGTAAAGACTCAGATGGTAAGCCTGTGTGTCAGTCTACCTATAGAGGAATGATAGGTTCATTACTCTATTTGACAGCTAGTAGACCTGATATCATGTTTGCTACATGTGTTTGTGTAAGATATCAGGCAGATCCTAAAGAATCACATCTTTTAGCTGTGAAAAGGATCTTTAAGTACCTTAAAGGTATACCAAATCTAGGTCTTTGGTATCCAAAGGATTCTGGATTTGAGTTAGTTGGTTTTTCTGATGCTGACTATGCTGGGTGCAAGTTAGATAGAAAATCAACCACTGGAGGATGTCAATTGCTTGGAGGTAAATTAGTAAGCTGGACTAGTAAGAAACAGAACTCAGTGGCTACTTCAACTGCTGAAGCTGAGTATGTTGCAGCAGGGAGCTGTTGTGCTCAAATCTTGTGGATACAGCATCAGCTTCAGGACTTTGGGATGAGTTTCAAGAAAACTCCTATCTTCTGTGATAACCAAAGTGCAATAGCCATCACTTACAATCCAGTATTTCACTCAAGAACCAAGCATATTGAAATTAGACATCACTTCATAAGGGACATCATGGAAAAAGGTCTGATGACCAATTAGCAGATATCTTTACTAAGCCCCTTGATGAAAAGATGTTTATGTATCTGCTAAGTAAATTGGGTATGCTCAACCCCTAGCTAAGTGTCTAAAATTTGAGTTCTCAGTTTGACAGAGACTAAGTGTCTTAAGCTGGGTGCACAGTTTATAAACAAGTTTTCATAAACTGATCTATATGTCAAACTGAATAATGAGTTCACACGTTTGGTCAGTTCCAAACATAATTTAACTACTCAGTGTGGTTGAAATGTTAGTTTGAGTTAGTCTCGAGCAAAATGACTAAGTGTCATTGAGTCTGAGCTATGTGCTTAACTCTCACTGTGTGATTGGTTCACACGTTTGGTCAGTTCCAAACATAATTCAACTACTCAGTGTGGTTGAAATGTTAGTTTGAGTTAGTCTCGAGCAAAATGACTAAGTGTCATTGAGTCTGAGCTATGTGCTTAACTCACACTGTTTGATTGGTTCACACGTTTGGTAAGTTCCAAACATATTTTACCTACTTAGTGTAGCTAAAATTACATGTTTAAGTCAGTCTTAAACATAAATGACTAAGTGTCATTGAGCCTGAGCTGTGTGCTCTACTCAAGCTGAGTATCAATCTCAATTTGAGTGCTCCACTCAAGCTGAGTGCTTGAATCAAGCTGAGTGCTTGACTTAGACTGAGTAATATGTTTACTCAGCTTGGTGTGTCCAATCTATGAATTAATTACTAAGTGTTATTAATTTTTCTTTCCATACGTATTTGAATCAGTTTCAATTTGTATCGTATATCAATTGTGTATTGATATATTTACAAAGTGGTTATAATCTTATTATTTGTTAATATTATTATTTTACACTTGTATCCGTTGGAGAATGATGTGTTTCTACCCTCTAACTGTTACATCAAGCCGTAATTTTTCGATGTAACGGATTAAAAAGGGATTCCAACGGTAATTTTTCTCTCTCCTCGGAAAGGTATATATATCGATCATAGTCGATTTAGCGAAGTTACGCTTTCAATCCAGACTTCTCACATACTAAAATACCTTTCACTTTCTTTGCTAAGTGCAAATTTCTGTTCCATCGAATTTGAAACCCTAACTCGCTCGGTGCGAAGATCATTGCTCAGTGCAACGAAATTAGTTACTCAGTGTAATCTGCAATTTCATCGATGGAAGGAACCACTCTCATTCTCAGTGATCGAATGGTTCGTGGTGCTGCGTTGAAAAACAACGGATTACCGCTGATCAAAATCAACAATCAGCATGCATGTCTTGATATCCCTGCGAGGAAACAGGGGAGAGGATATGAAGCATGGGTTGCTTATATTCGGAAATGCCCTTTGGCATTTGCTTTCATTGGAGCGCCTGTTCACATCATTCCACAACACCTTTTGGAGTTCTGGTACACGTGCACATTCAACCAGAACAGAGGAGAGATCATTGGCACTATTATTAATGGCGATAGAACAGTGGCCATCACGGTTCAAGGGCTAAGGGATGTTCTTCGACTCCCTGTTCAAGATGTGTTCGAGCTCACCGTGACTCGACAAGTGGCGAGGTCAGTTCTACCTCAGACGGGTCACCCTCAAATTGAAGGGGTGATTAAGAAGGCCACTTTTCCCACCAGCTGGGACTTTATGGTTTCCACAGTGGTTCGTTCACTGGGAACGAAGGTTGGAGGCTTGGATCAGGTGAATGAGTTCGAAATGCAGCTGCTGTATAACATGTTCTTTGATCACCGTATCGACTATGCACAACTCATTTTCAACGAGCTCAAGGTCCAAGTACTGAAGACCACCAGGGATCTTCATGTGCCTTTCATAAGGTACTTGTCCCTGGTGATTGAAGCTGAGTTGGGGGACTTATATGAAGCTGGATGGGATGTGTTCCCTGTTCCTACTCTCAGTTTTAAGATGTTTAACAATGACATCTTTCCTGAGCAAGAGGGTCTAAGTGGTCCAATGCTCTTGGTTGCTGAGGGAACTTCATCGGAAAGTGAAGAAGAGGAATCAAATCAAGGGGGAGCTTCTCAAGCTGACACAGAAGTTCAAGCTGAGCACTCTGCTCAGGCTGAAACAGTTTACACTGCAGCCACCTCAGGTAAGACCTCTCTACTTTCTCTTTCTTCTCACTTTTCTCCATCTACCTTTGGAGATAAGACTGTAGTGGAACCAACTCAGTCTAACTCATCTCCACCACCTTCATTCCAGCTACAATTCCAATCTGAAGCCACCCCTAGTATGCCCACTGCTACTAGGGAGAATATCCATACATACCAAAGAAAAACTGCCAAAGGTGGTGCCACTCCTAAAGGCATCACTGGAGCTGAGATCACATTGATCCCTCCGGCAGGAGTTGAGGGGGAGATGCCTACTCTCAAGGTGTCAACCTCAAGGCTCTTTAAAACCCAACAGCCTAAACCGGGTGTGGTGTCTACTCAGCCCACACTTACTCGTGCCATTGGAGAGCCTACTTCTGTGCCTGAACAGACACATTCAGGTTACATTGAACATATGACCAATCCCCAGGGTTAATCACTCCCCTCTATACCCAAAAGCCAACCACCAACCCATACACTTCACGTCTCGAGCCCTATTCATTCTTTTCATTTCTCACACTCTAGTGCACGACCTGTCAATGTTTCATCTTCAAACCAGGGTGATTCACAGGGTCAAGACTCTGGTGCAAATGAGTTTGAAGGTATACACCAACCTTTGGATGATGCACCCAAAGACTCTCCTCCAAATGAAACTGCCTCCTCAGGCATCCAGCAGCTGAAGGACTACATTGCTGCTCAATTTGGTCTGTTCCACCTAAAGCAGAAGAAGCATAAATGTCAAATCAATCAAAGGCTTGCGAAGCTGACAGAGGATGTTAAAGAGATTGCCTCTGCAGTTGCTGCACTCCAACAACAAAGGACTTCAAACCCTATTGATGATGACAAAAAGGGGGAGAAGGTTTAAGCTGATACTGAAGCTGAGCTAGTTCGAGCTGAAGCTGAAGCTCTTCTAGTTCTAGCTAAAGGAGCAGAGAGGAAGACTCAGACTGAGGGGGAGTCAGAAATGAACAAAGAGGAACCTGCAGCTAAAAAGCAAAAAGTGATAGAATATGAATCTGAAGCTGACAGTGTTTCTGAAACTGAGGAAGAAACAAAAGAGGATAAAGCCACAAGGCTTATGATTGAAATGCTTGAACAGGAGGAAGCCAATGAGTTGGGCATTTCTCTTGAAGAGCTGAGAAAGAGAAAAGAGAAGGAAGTAAAAGACCAAGAAAAAGAAAAAGAAAAAAAAGCTTTGGCACAAGCTGAAGCTACTTACATTGGTCCAAGACCTGATCCTATTTCCTACTCAGATGCAGAATTGCAAGAATGTTACTTTCGAAGGAGCTTCAACAAAGAGATCAGAGGATTGACATTGAGCAGAGCAAATGGAGCCATCATTCTCACTTTTGAGCTAAGTGACAAATCAACTGTGGGAGTGGACCTGAGATATGTTTACATGATGGGTTACATTGAATGGCAAAGAATAATGATGCTGCTCAGGAAGTTCAAACGGAGCCAAATCATACAAGAAATTCAGTCTGAGGTCTCCAAGTTGATTGCTAGAGCTGAAGAACTGAGGTATGTCCCAGTTCCTGGTCTGCAGTGGGAAAATTTGTTCGACATGCCTGTAGGAGTAGAATTCAGAGAAAATCAAAGCATCAACACTCCTATTCAAGGCTTCATGTTTAAGGATCAGGCAGGTAATCCCAGTTTTATTAAGCTAAATGAGATTTGCTATCTAAAAGCTGAGGATGCCTTGAGAATAAGAAACTGTTGTGGAAATGAGGAGTTAAATCAGTTAATAAAGTATAAGCTGAATAAAGTCATTAGAGTACAACAGAAGGAACTTCAGGGAAACGATGAAGCTGAAAGACTGTTAGATGAGATCAATAAAGAGATCATCATCTGGGAGCGTCTACATCCTGAGTTCATCAAATAGATTAGTTCTACTTTTGTAAATATTAGATTAGTTCTAATATTTTTGTAAGCACTATGTGTGCATGATCTATGTGATCAACAACTTTTGTCTTATGATCAGTTCTATTAATACAAATATAAAGTTTGATATGTTCAACTGTATTATGATGTGATCATAGCCATAAGTCTGATAAGTTCAGCAAAAATGAATAACAGATAAGTTCTTATTCATTTATGTAATTAGTTGGTGTGTTCAACTAAAAATTGGTGTGTTCCAATTTAAATTGATAAGTTCAATTAATATTGAAATGTTCAATAAATATTTGATTAGTTCAAATAATAAAATCTTAATAAGTTTAAGATTTAAAACATAATTCTGTTAAACAAGCTTAAGAACTGTTTGATGGTTTTGTCATCATCAAATAGGAGGAGTTTGTTGGGAAAATGATCTCATCAGTTTGAATTTGATTAGACAAAGTTAAGTTTGTAAGATGAGTTCTACATATAACTTAAACAGAATTATGAAGCTTAGTCAGACTGAACACTTAGAGTGATTCAGAATGAGTATAAGCTGAATATAAGCTGAGCATATGTTGATCATTTTATATTATACCTTAGTTTGTTTATTAATATGTTTAATAATCTGTGTATGTCACATAAGGTATATATCGAGTAATCAGCTTGATGTGTTTCAAGCTGAGTGACTCAGCTCAAAAGCAGAGTCAGCTCGACAGAGCTTCTAAATATGTTTTAGTCAACTAAGTTAGACTTCTAAGGATGAGTTTATCAATGTACGTGTTAGTTCATGTATGAATTCGGATTTGTTCTCGAAGAACTCAGCTTAATGAGTTTCAAGCTGAGTAACTCAGTCCGAGTGAAGAAGTCAGTTTAAAGATAATTTAAATATGTTTTAAATTCATCTTTATCTCTCTCTATATCTACGGCGCGGATAAGAAGACTCCAGAATCAAGATTGAAGATAGAAGATTCAAGATTCAAGATTCTGGATTATCCGAGAGTTAGTTAGCGAATTAAGTTGAGTCTTAGTTTGTTAGGAACCGTAGGCACAGGATTATAAATACTTATCTCCTGATAAGTTTAGAGGTACGACTTTGATACAAAAACAACTAAGTGTTGCAGAGCCAAACCTCACCTCACCGTATGTGTTACGAATCTTGATTACTGTTTGTTAGTTCAACGTGATCAAGAAAAACTCACAGATTGCCCAAGTGTTCGTGTGTTCGAACTATCACATTAGTTGTGATATTGTTAAGTTGTCAATCTGTGTAAAATCCTGTTTAGAGAGTCGTCAGTATCTATAATCATAAGTTGATTATAGATAGCTAAGTTTGAGAGATTGAGAGATTTATATTAGGTGGTTATATATCAAGAGTTGCTTACTTGATAGTTATTGTAATCATCTTCTTATTCAAAACATTGTAATCATCTTCTTAATAAAAGCATTCGATTGATTGTGGTTTGATTTACTGTGTGTAACACTTTTATTTGATTTGTTCAATTTCCGCAGAAAGTGTATTCAACCCCCCTTCTACACACCTGTTGCTTGTTGTTACTCTCTCATACAAGGGACCAACATTCTAGAACATCACAGTTGCACCCTGGAGAATATTGTGAAGTCAACACAGTTGTGAGTTCAATACGCGAAAAAGTTCAAATCTCATGGCTTGGAGAAAGAAGAGTGTTCCATGATGTTCATCACATACATAATTGTGTTCAGCATCACCCCGAGTCTGATGATCTGAGAAGCTTACTTTTTGTAGTTTATCATTTTCTGATATCACTTATGTGTTGATGTTTGTTACTTGCAGGGGGAGCACAAGTCTTCAGGACCCACAAGTATGCAAATTTGTTTTTCTCAATAAAATTGTTTTTATACATGTTTGTAGGGGGAGTAAATAAGAAAATTTTCTCAAAAATATTTCTTTCCTTCTGTTCTAGTTTCAGTTTTTAGAAAATCCAAAAACATTGAAAAAAAAAAATCCAAAAAAATTGAAAAATCCAAAATTTAAAAACAATACAAATGTTCAAAATTACAAAAATACTTTGTTTCGATCACCTCGTGCGTACTATGTTTAGGCAGTTTCTTTACTCCTATGGTCTAGCCACAGCCTGACAGATCTAACCATGGAGCTTCATATTTTATAGAAGTACGAAAAAGAGTGTCCATTCATTTTGGAAAGAGAGTTTGAGGGAGGAGTTGAAAAATATTCAGAGAGCTGAGGGTGAGAGAAAGAATCAAAAGAAAAGAAAGATCCTCACTAAACAGTGTCAATCTAGGTAGCCACATCTAGTACTGGTTTTATACTAGTTTTGAAGAAGACATCATAAACCCAGTGATGCAATGCACTTACCCCACCCAACTACTTAATTATCTTTTAAAAGATAATTATTTCAGCTTCACACGGAGATTTATCACATAAACTATTGACATCTCACTCGGAGATTGTTGATATTGAAAATAAGAGGACAACAACTCCGCTCCTCTACTTCTTTCGTGCACTTATTGAGTCCAGAGCCATTTGATATATTATTTTCTTCTAGGACACTTAATGGAATCATTTGCCTGTTTGTGTGATAGTGCCGGAACATCTTGAGTAATATCTTTATGATATTTACAATGATCGATGGAAATCCTACTAGTGCTAACATCATGCCAACGCTGAACGTAGGTCACTCGGTTTATTTAAACTGATGTGTTAACGGGAAATCTATGTGATCCCGGTGTTACAACGGATACGTTAATTGTCACATATTTCTGACAGAGTCATGCCAAAATCAAGATGATTGCAGTTTACATATGCATGATGATCATGATGGATCCTCACCATCATGGGGGAGAATCAAGTTTTAAGAAAAATAATTAACTTGATTTTGAGAAATTTACAAGCAAATATCAACTGAATCTTACCGAGTTGAAGAGGAAAAGAAGATGAGATAATTCGCATGTCAAGGGGGAGCTGATACATTAAATGGAGTGTGTCTTAAAATTTTCATCCGTTTCTTACATTTTGACGAGATGAGATCTTTATTTTCTAAAAAGTCGAGACAAGAACGGTTGACAAAGTTTCAATGAGAAGAAGACACATTTAAGAATTTGATAGGGAGCAAGGTTCTTGAAAAAGTTTCAGATTTTAGTATTAAAGATCTTGAGCTACTTTCAAGGGGGAGCAAATTTTGTTTAAAGAAATTTTCATCGAATATGCACAATGCGTAATCAAGAAAGATTATTCTCGTGTATTGCTCAGGACTGTTCCCGTGAAGACAAAATAGATGATCATGGTTGTGAATTCTAATAGGCCCGAGGCTTCTACTGCAATCTTTGATAAACAACCTGATCACTGCTGACGAGTCTTTGAAGATCTCGTGAAGACTCGAAACTTTAAAGAACGATCTTCTAATGTCTATTGCAGAAAGAAAAAGAATCTCTGCATATTCTAGATAGGGAGATTGTTTTTATGCTTAAATAGAGTATATTCGTTATTATGCTTAGTTGTAAATTGAACACAAAGGGGGAGAATGTTAGGTATATTTTAGTGAAGTTTAGTTTACATATGACATTAGTCATTGTTTAGGGTAGTTATTGTAAATACCCAAGGGTATAAATACAAGTTTGTAAGCCCTAATTCAATAAGCAATTCATATGAGTTTCTATGTTCTCGCTTCTTTCTTCATCGACAAACCTACACAACCGAGATATCATTTTGTTGATTGCTTTGATTATTGATTGATACTTGATACAATTGAGTCATACAGTATATAGTTACGTTTTCCCTTAAGAATTTAACCATTATCACATCTACACAATTATAAACGGCTTTCAGCCCTCAAATTTAGCAACTTAGTATAATGTTGCTTCAACAGTCACTTAATATAATAATTCATGTACAGGCAATCCACAAACAATGGTTTGAGCAAGCAAACTGTGAGCTCTTGGAGGCCCACAATGTTATAGCAAACGGACAGACATACAATTGCAAATCATGAAAAAAATGTTAGCCCAGTGGGATTTTATGGGAGTGAATGGGAGCGGATGTTTTACGAACTCGATATTGATTCTAAGGGTATCGTGGTGTTTACTCATGAACGCAATAACATCTTTAAAGTCTCCGCCTTTAACATAAATCAAATCTACATGAACCACGACCCTACTGATGCTGCGAAATTGTACACACATAGCAAATTCTTATATTTTGAAAATGAAGGTAATCGCAATTTGTTATACTCTTTTACCTCTATAAACTTTTAAACAAAATTAAAATCTAGCTACACTTTCGTCAGTAGTTTCTACTCATTTGTATTTCCTTGCGAGATTTGCAGATGTCATCATGTTTCCGACAACTCCTATCCGACCAAGAGAACGAATTCCAAAAGTAGGCACTGTTAAGAGGGTGTTTGAAAAGGTTGTTGATGACAGCGCCCTGAAAAATAAATGCCTCGTAAGTCAAAACAACCAAACATCCCATGATAACATTATGACGTTGCTATCTTTCAAATGGTCACGCTTGTCTGTTTACTTATTATTTCAATAAATTGTAGACTATCCCCGCTGACTGTGCAAGAGATTATGATCTTATGTGTTTTAACAAAGCCAGAATCATATATGGTGACGTAGAGTTGGACATGAGGATGATGACATGCAAGAGGAACCATACAGGAAAGCTCGATAATCATATGGTGCTTGATGGACCCGGCTGGAACCACTTTAAACAAGTTGTACAATTCAAGGAAAACAACACACTGTTCTTCACGATCGACACCTATGAACTACACCGTCGCGAAGTAAGATTCACAGTTGTATCGATATAATCATGGTATCGTTTCCACAACATACATGACTTATTCACGTTTTTTTTGGCTTTTTTGCACTACTGGAGAAGAAAACAACTACTATTATGAACTTTGTGAAGTCACTATTTTGGTCTTAATTTTGTGCCTCGTATGAATTGGTAAATGATAACATTGATAATATCTAGACATTGTAAATACTGGAGAACAAATATTCTGTCTATGCTATGCACTACAATGCACAACAATCCCTCATTCTTGTATTCGAATTATAGCATCTATATTCCCCAAATCTTCTTTGAAGTTATTCAGGAATAATTGCTTCAGTTAAGAATATATTCCTCAAACTTCAGAATAAAAAAAACTGCCAATTTAACACATATTGATTGTATTTAGGTCTTAGTTTCAGTTAACATTTATAAATATGTTACCACATATATACATGCTTTTCAACCCCAACTAGAATAACATCTCTCAAAATCATACCTACGAAATCAAAAGTTCTCCACTTCCGCCAACTCATCACGTCCAGATCAAGGTTCTACAAAAACATTTGCAAAGGTATCTTACTTATTATTGAAATTGAACATGGCTTTGTATATATATATATATATATATATATATATATATATATATATATATATATATATATATATATATATATATATATATATATATATATATATATATATATATATATATATATATATATATATATATATATATATATATATATATATATATATATATTTAGGTTTCTGAAGGAATCAAACCTCAATGTGACTTCTATAATGTTTCTTGTCATTGCAAAACCGACCCATGTGTCAACCATCGATGTAGACAAATTCTGTAGCTCATAGTAATTAATTGAAAGATTGAATTTGTTCAATGTAGGTCCCGAATGTAAGCTTAGTATCCGATCTACCACTTCTACAAATTTCAATCTTATAATTTTTGCATAGTCTCGATGAGGTAGAAAACCATATATGGTGATACTCACCATGTGTTGGACAAATGTGATTTCTCATGATTTTGCTTTCAATCTCATCTTGGTCCAAAACGAGAAATGGTATATGTGTCCAGAGGTTTTTAAAACTCTTTGAAACTATGCTCATGGTTAGCCATGACTCTAAAGGCAAAAAGTTGAGAATATGG
Organism: Pulicaria dysenterica; assembly: GCA_947179395.2. NCBI lineage: Eukaryota > Viridiplantae > Streptophyta > Magnoliopsida > Asterales > Asteraceae > Pulicaria > Pulicaria dysenterica. Next base: position 12,934,137 of record OX359291.1, read on the forward strand.
CATAGAACATCAATAGGCAACAGGTTTATATCACTACTAGAAAAAACAGGTATCAAAAAGGGATTTCCCACAACTAAATTCAGTGAGAAAAATTTTCAAGATTTACCATGGATTTTGAGTCTACAAGCACAGTTATTCATTTCACACATTTTTCTCATAAATTTCCCACGGTTTTGAAACGAAATCATTCCGAGGGAAAGTTGTTGCAAATTTATATAAATTTCCCACGGATTTTCAACAAACTTGAGTTTAAAATCACATGTAGTGATTACAAAAAGATTTCCCACAGATTTTCAATAGATTTGATACAGGATAATCCGTATGAAAGTTGTTGGAAAAGTCGTATAAATTTCACACAAATTTCCCACCGAATTGATTATGATAGCCTAATGTAACAATTAAAAAGTCGTATAAATTTCACCGAAAAGTCGTATAAATTTCCCACCGAAAAGTCGTATAAATTTCACACAAATTTCCCACCGAAGCGATTACCCACATATTTCCCACGGATTCCGAACATGGAGAATTCAGTGGAAAAGTTGTTCAATATATGTATAATTTTCCCACTAATTTCCCACATAATTGGGTAAAAAGTAACCATTAAATAACAATTGTCATTTATTTCTAACCGAATTGAGTACAAACCCAAAGTTAACCGTTAAGTTCCACTTTTTTATAATGAATTGTCCATTCTCATTCCTTGTAACCCATCAATAATATTCTCATTCTATCATTGAATCTCACATATGGATCTTGTAGGAAAAAGCCATTGGCCGTCCACTATTTGATTGTGAGCTTTTTTTTACTCACTCTCCTTTAAAATAGGGATGAGGCCAGGGGAAGATGTTGATGAAAGGTCACGTCTACAAGTGGTAAGTTTTGTTATCTGCGTATGATGGGTTTTAGAAAATTTAATTATTACAAGTTGAATCAACTGCTAATCTCCCATACACAACCATGTTGAAGTTCTTGTATATCCTGGGAAAGATCATATAAACAACTATATAGCATTGAGATTCTTTATTACTTGATGTTTTTATTTTATTAATTAACACCTAAGCATCATAACATTTCTTATACCTCTTAACAGTAAGCTGTTTTGTATTATGTTCACACTCATATTTGTAATTTGCTATGATTCTGGTCATTAACCGAACACTATGTACATTCGGTATTTTTAATGATGCTAGTTTATATGTACATTAGGTCATCAACTAAACACTCTGTTAATAGACAATGTTGTGTTTCATTTAAAATTATTTATGTCTTCATATATATATATATATATATATATATATATATATATATATATATATATATATATATATATAAAGTCCATATCAATGCATTTTGCATCTTAATTTTAGTTGCTTTGTGGGAACAAGAATTAGTTAAATTTGATTTTTGTTAATGTATATAGGAAGCATATAAGATTCGTGTGATTGAGAAGTACGGGGAGGACACTCATGAACATTCATACGATGAAAGCATAAGGGAGAAATGTGCGGGACGGCGTAAGAAAGGAAATAAGCATGCAGATCCAACATTCCTCTTCACTGTAAATCAGGGTCGTCTAGCAGTGGATCATTTGTTGAGGGTGCAGCAACTGAAAATGTTTGGTTGTTCATCTTTAAATGTTTTTGTCTCTTAATTATGTCAAAATTGTTAATTCCAACGACTCAACGAGTACACCCAGTAATCAAAACAGGGTTGGTTTAAATCTATTTTATTATATTGGTGACAAGGAACTGTTGGTCGTCTATGCATGTCCTGATGGTCCCATTAGAATTTGTTTTTTCAAATTATTTCCTATCATTTCCTCTACTATGTGTGCTCTTATGATCTCCATGAATTGTTGAGTTGAAACCTTTTTATTTGATAATAGTTGAAAGGTAACCCAGGTAGTAACCTGGGAAAGCTAACAAATCTAACCCACATAATGTTTAGCTTTATTTGAATTTTAGTTAGAATTAATTAGAATTCAGTCAACTTATTGTTTAGCATATGGTTATGATGTTTAGTATAGATTGTGACATTCTTATACAAATGGGTCTTAGGTATATATGCTTTAAATGGGTCATGAACTTGTTGTAAATAGGTCACGCAGTTTTATTTATTTATTTGAAATGGGTCATGGAATTGGATGAATTATGGGTTAAAATAGACTCTTGTTAGATTGGGTTGGTTGACCCGTTGAAATTAGTTTGTTCTTTTAGTTCTTATTAGCGATTGATGTTTTATGAAATTGGGTTAAAACATTTTGTTTTTATAGGTCCAAAGATTAACACGATTGGTGGAGGATATGCAAGAACGAGAGGAACAAGAGAAAAGGAATAGAGAAGAACGTGAAAAAGATAGGGAAGAACGTGAAAAGGAGAGGGAGGAGCTTGCTCGGAGAGAAATAGATGAGTACAAAACAAAAATGGATGAGAAGCTTGCCTCTTTCTTCGCACGCTATCCAAATTCCGACCCTTCAAGTGATCACTAATCTTTATTATATGCTTTATATATTATATAGTTAATATATTATTACCAAATAGTATATATTTTGGAATTGTTATCCGGCCCACAAAGTGTGGTTGTGAAAATTTACCATCAGGTATAATTAGTTGTTATTTTGGGAAGTTAGTATCCGATGTTTTGGAACTTTACTTTGGGACTCATTGTCAAGGGAATGTACTATCGGATATTATTAGTTTTAGAAATAGTTTACATAGTTTGTGTATTGAAACATTTAATTTATGGGAAATGTGTTACAAATCAGTGGGAAATACCATCTTAATATTTATTAGAAATCAGTGGAAATGCGATACAAAAATCTCTATGATATCTATTGCAAATCCGTGAGAAAAGTAGTTGCAAATCTGTGAGAAAAGTGACTGTTGCAAATCCGTGGGAAGATATCCGTGGAAAATCTGTGGGTGAAGATGGCTGTTGCATATCTGTGGGTTAAATATGGCCGTTGCAAATCCGTGGGTAAAACAACCGCTGCAAATCCGTGGGTAAAGATGGTCATTGCAAATCTGTGGGTAAAATAGCCGTTGCAAATCCGTGGGTAAAGATGGCCGTTGCAAATCCGTGGGTAAAACAGTCGTTGAAAATCTGTGGGAAAGTTTCCAACCGACTTCCCACGAACGAAATCCGAGGAAAATCTATGGGAAATCTTAGGAAAATGGGTTTCCCCCGAAGGTTTTATCCACGGCCAAAATTGGTGGGAAATCCGAGTGAAACAACCTTTTCTCACGGACTTCCCACGGATTTTTCCGACCCAAAAGGGGCATTGTTTTGTAGTGTATAATCAGCTTCAGATCAATGCCGGGTTTGTCTTCTTTGTCTATCACTTCCATTTCTTATCCAGTGCACCATGAGCAACACTTCTCATTTGCTTGTAGGTATCTTATATCTGTATATATTTAAGTATAGTGAATATATATATTAATCAGATTGAAATTTAATTTTCACATAGCTGAAAGTTTGAAGTACATAGAATGAAACTACAGGTACAAACATATTTAAACTCATCAAAAGAACGGGTTGACCCAATCCAACAACAACCTGTCATTCACGTATTTGGGGACATATGGGTATAAGTTTGAGATGATGAGATATAAAACTGGTATAAGAAAGTATTTATTGGGTATCCTGATTACATACACACATCACACAAAGAGAAATCATCTTTAAACATTTAATTTATGTGGGTGGAGATTTGTGGTTAAAATCTACATAATTCATAAATATGGAAGTATGGAAGTTGAAACAATAGAAAAATGTTTGTGACATACACAATTAAAAATAATGATTGCAAAAGATAATCCTTTTGATCATCGGCGAATAACAAAATGCCTTCGTTAAAGGAAGATTTATTTTATATGGAGTGATTGTTGCTAATGAAACAATTGATTTCATCAAAAAACACAAGATGAATTCTTTTCTTCAAAGTGATTACGAGAAAGCTTTTGACAGTGTTAATTGGGAATTTTTGTTAAACACTTTGAGATTGATGGGGTTTGGTGACAATGGATCATGCTTTTCTTTCTTGTCATCACTCCAAAAAACTTTGGGCGAAGGTGTTCGATTGGTGGGGACTTAATTATGAAGTTCCGCTATCCCTTTCAGAGTTGCTTAATGTTTCTAATTCTGCTTGGTGTAATTCAGAAACAAAGGAGAATTGGAGAGCTACAGTTTGGTCACTCCTCTACTTAATATGGTCACACAAGAATAAAACAGTTTTTCAACAACAAAAAAAGAATGTCGAAGATGTATTGGCAAATTTTCAGCAACAAATCTATAGTTGGATACATTATAGATCGAAGAAAGGACTTGGTTCATGTGCTGATTGGCTTCTCGGTTCGTGTGCTGATTGGCTTCTCCTTCGTGCACGTGCTATTAATGATTTTTGGTTCATTTATGTTTCTCCGATGTTTGGTCTTAAGTCTTAGTTCTTGGAACTCTCTATAGAAATTGTTTAAGGGGCATAATCCATTTTGTCTCGCAAAAGGGATTTATTGCTGCCTGTAGGATGTATTTTTGTGGTTGTTGGTAATGTTATTATCTTGCTTTTCAAAAAAAAATTAAAAGTAACTTCTAAATAAATTAAATTTTAACTTAATATGAAGGATTATCACAACTTTCCTGATCTCTTTTGCAAAGGATAGACAATGCTTATATCTCTTTCTTGAATTTTCATCTCCTTCCTAAAAGCTTTCTTCCGATAACACCATTGCTTTTCCTTTACACAACACAATGGAAAAGGGGGTTCTTTTGTTTTATTAAATTCTCCCTTCCTTTTAACAAGGCTTGGAGTATGGATTTAGAATGGTCAATGTAAAGTGCGTGGAGTAGACATCTAAAGCGACATTGAATTAATTCATAAATATACAAAAATACCAATAAAGCTCACTAATTATATATATAATAAAATTGTCATCATATTATCCTACGCTGGTTACTGTTCATTTATGGGCTTTTATAACATGCGCCAAATTTCTCTACATATATTAAATGCAAGTAAGGTAGCTCACATGGTAAACACCCTTCTTCTATCCTTAAGGTTAGGTGTTCAATTCATTTTAGATGCTTTTATTTTTTAAATCCACCCCTCAAGGCATAAAATATGATTGTGCAAGTTTATTTTTTCCATAAGGGACTTCTATTATATTATTTTCATACCTATTTTTAATAAATTTATTTAAAACTATACTTCGTTGTCAACACGCATCGTTATGAGGTTTTGTTTCTTTTTTTAATCGTTAACTTTTACTTCTAATTTTACTAACATTTTTTGATAATATCTTGACAAAAATTTTGTTAGCATTTAATACGTGTGTTTTCATTCTTCACAACATGTTCAATATTTTAGTTTTTCTTTCTTTATTCTAAATACTATGTTTTCTTAAGTTTATATTACAAACAAGATACCCTTATAAATCTAAGTATATTACTTTTTTCTTTCTAATTTTTTTATTTAATCAAGTATAATTACATTCTTAAAAGTTTAATGTGACCTGAAACTTTATTCCATATTACTTGAAATTTTTAGCTTTTAGATATAGTCCGATATTAAAGGAATAAATATATAAAACTATTTTAAGAAAATTAATGTGCTTAAAAAGGTCACATTATATTTATAATAGACGTATGAACATAAATAGAATTTGATATACGTCCTATAAGTTTCTATTCTATTAAAGTTATTATTGCTACTTTTATAATTATAGTTGTTAATTAAATCTATCTAAAACACTGGTTTTAAAAATTGTTTTTAAAAAATTTAACATATATTTAATAAAAAGTTTAATATATTTAATCCGTAGTAAAGCGCGGACTATCAAACTCGTTATATAAGTAACAAGTGTTACCTTAGAAAACAAATTGAATCTCCAATCTGATCTTTTTTGCATTATAATTGCAATAGTGGCGCGATTAATAATTTATCCAGGATTTCAATTAGGGAAAACTTAAATCTGTCAAACAATTCTTATCTATGGCTTGAATCTGGGGCAAACAGAAATGTTTGGAAATTAGATTATTATATTTCCGTTAAAGAAAATATTACATACCTTGAGATCTTAGAAAGCAAGTTAGAAAAGCATCTATCGTTGCTGTGAAAGTTGTGATTAAGTCAATTACTTTGTTTAGTTGACTGTATTAAAGTCGATAGTCAGCATAGTTTGTTAGAGAGGTTTGTTAGTTTGTTACTGTGGCTATTAGTATAAATAGAGTAGTAACTACGTCTAATTCATTCTATTCATTTCTTTGTAAATCGGTTCCAGTATCAAATTCATATGCGTATTCTGAGTATTCATCACGTTAGTTCATATTTTCAATTCTCTGATCTTGTTGTTGGTTAGATTCAACAATTGGTATCAGAGCCCTAGGTGGCGTTTTGCGATTGAAAGAGATTCAGAGGAAAGATTGAAAGGCAAGAACACTGAAGAAATCAATTACTGTCATAATCATGGGCTCGACAAGATTCGATCTCGAAAAGTTTGATGGAAAGAATGATTTCGGTTTATGGCGAGTAAAGATGCGAGCACTGTTAGTTCAGCAGGGTACGGTGGCTGCGTTAAGCGGTGAGAATCAACTTCCAGAAACATTATCCGATAAAGAAAAAAAGGAGATTATGGAAAAAGCACATAGTGCTATAATCTTGAGTCTTGGGGATAGAGTGTTGCGAGAAGTAACCAAAGAAACAACTGCAGCTGGTGTATGGACTAAACTAGAGAGTCTGTACATGACAAAGTCTCTGGCTAATCGATTATACTTGAAGAAGAGACTTTACACTTTTCAAATGGCTTCAGGAGTAAAATTAGAGGATCATGTAGACGAGTTTAACAAACTGGTCTTGGATCTTGAAAACATTGAAGTTACATTGGATGACGAAGATAGGGCGATTATTCTTTTGACTTCTCTTCCAGACTCTTATGAACATTTCGTAGAAACCATGATGTATGGTAGGGAGAGCCTAACAATGGAGGAAGTCCTAGCTGCACTAAACTCAAAAGAACTCAAACGAAAGGGGGAGGTTAAGGAAGAATTCAGTGAAGGGTTGTTTGTCAAAGGTAAATTTGATAAACAAAGCAAAGGAACTCCCAAATGGAAAACTAAGACCAAGAGGAAATGTTTTATATGTCACTCTGAAGAGCATTTAAAGAAAGATTGCCCACAAAGAAGGAAGACTAAAGGAAGTTCAAACTGGAAAAAGAAGGAGACAGGTAACACTGACTCTTACTCAGATGGGTATGATAGTGCAGAAGTTTTGGTAGTATCAGCATTGAAAAATACTCATGAGTGGGTCTTAGATTCCGGTGGTTCTTTCCATATGACACCTTGTAAAAGTTACTTGAGTGACTTTAAGAGACTTGATGGTGGTTTAGTTTTATTGGGTGATAACAAACCATGTCAAGTTGAAGGTGAAGGCACAGTCTGGTTTAAGTTGTCCAATGGCAAGGAGTTGAAGATAGGAAAGGTGAAGTATGTACCTGAGTTGAAACGAAACCTTTTGTCACTTGGTCTATTTGATAAACAAGGTAATAAAGTTTTATTAAATGGAGGAAGATTGAAAGTGCTCAATGATAAAGAGGTAATACTTGAAGGTACAATGAGTCAAGGGAATAATTTGTATCTGCTGGATGGGAAAGTAAATAGACATGAAATGGCAGTAGTTGAAACGAGAAATGAATCAAAGGTAGCAAATCTGTGGCACAACAGGTTAGGACACATAAGTGAAAATAGTCTCAAAGAGCTAACTAAAGCTAATATGTTGCATGGAGTGAAAGATTCAAGATTAGAATTTTGTGAACATTGCGTATATGGGAAGGCTTACAGGGTTAAGTTTAACATAGGTAAACATGTTACACTTGAGAAACTGGATTATATCCATTCAGATTTGTGGGGTCCTGCTAGAGTAAGTTCTCTAGGTGGAGCTAGATACTTCTTGTCAATAATCGATGATTATTCGAGAAAAGTATGGGTCATGGTGTTGAAATCAAAGTCTGATGTCTTTGAAAGTTTTAAGGAATGGAAAATACTTGTTGAAAATCAAACAGGTAGGAAGATAAAGAAGCTCAGAACAGATAATGGTCTAGAGTTCTGTGATGGGAGATTTAATGACTTTTGTAAACATCATGGTATAGTTAGACACAAGACAGTACCAGGAACACCACAACAAAATGGGTTGGCTGAAAGAATGAATAGGACTTTGCTTAACAAAGTCAGATGTATGCTTTCTCAGTCTGGTTTGCCTAATAGTTTTTGGGCAGAAGCAGTGATGACTGCTACATATTTAGTTAACAGATCACCATCATCAACCATTGAGTTTAAAACACCAATTGAGAAGTGGACAGGAGAATCAAGCTCGTATGAACACCTCAGAACTTTTGGATGTGTGGCTTATGCGCATGTGAACCAGAGTAAGCTGGAACCAAGAGCTGTCAAGTGTGTGTTTGTTGGTTATCCAGTAGGTGTAAAGGGATACAAGTTGTGGAAATTTAAAGATTCTGGTCCCAAGTTCATAATCAGTAGAGATGTGGTGTTTAACGAGGAGGTGATGTATAGAGATCTGGTGAAAACTAAAGATGGCAGTGCAGAAATTGATATGTTTCAGTTTGAGGTGGAGCAAAAGGATGGTAAGTGTGAGACAAGTTCAGAATCTGGTTCAGAAGTGTCAAGTTCAAGTTCAACTTTGAGTAACTATCAACTAAGTAGGGATAGAGAAAGAAGACAAGTGAGAGCCCCTACGCGTTTTGGATATGCTGATGTATCATCGAGTGACCAGTTTGATGGTGAAGAAGAGTTGATGTATGAAAGGAATTTGTCTTATGCTTTTGCTGCTGAAAGGTTGGAGCATGAGGAACCGACTTCATTTAAAGAGGCCATGGAATCTTCTGAAAAAGAGAAGTGGTGGTGTGCAATGGAAGAAGAAATGGAGTCATTAAAAAAGAACCATACTTGGGAGTTGGTTGATAAGCCTGATGGACAGAAGTTGGTTAGTTGCAAATGGGTCTATAAGCTCAAGGAAGGAGCAACTAAGGATGATAAACCCAGGTTTAAAGCCAGGCTTGTAGCTCGTGGATTTACACAGAGGGCTGGGATTGATTTCAATGAGGTGTTTTCTCCGGTTGTTAAGCATACTTCTATCAGGGTAATAGCATCGATTGTGACTCAGTTGAATATGGAGTTGGAACAGTTAGATGTAAAGACAACATTTCTTCATGGAGACTTAGAAGAAACCATTTTTATGTCACAACCAGAAGGCTTTGAGGTTGGTGATGCAGTGAAGAAGGTTTGTTTGTTAAAAAGGTCATTGTATGGCTTGAACAGTCTCCACGTCAATGGTATAGACGGTTTGATTCGCACATGATTCAGAATGGTTTTGTTAGAAGTGGTTTCGACAGCTGTGTTTATTACAAAGAATATAAAGTGGGCTGCTACATATACTTGCTGTTGTATGTAGATGACATGCTTATAGCTTGTTGTGATATAGCTGAAGTCAATAAGGTGAAAGAGTTGTTGAAGTCTGCATTTGAGATGAAGGAGTTAGGTGAAGCTAAGAAAATTCTTGGAATAGAGATTGATCGAGATAGACTTAAAGGGTCTCTTATGCTTACTCAGAAAGGTTATATTGCTAAAGTGTTAGCAAAGTATGGTATGATGCAGTCAAAATCAGTAAACACTCCTTTGGCCCAGCACTTTAAATTGTCTTTGGGTAATTGTCCAAAGGAAAGTACAGAGATGCATCGAATGAAGTCAATACCTTATGCAAGTGTGGTTGGTAGTCTAATGTACTTGATGGTTTGTACTAGACCAGATTTAGCATATGGAGTTGGTATAGTTAGTAGATATGTATCTAATCCAGGTATGGAGCATTGGAGAGCTGTAAAGTGGCTGTTAAAGTACTTGGTTGGTACTAGAGAGATGGGTTTGGTGTACTGCAAAAGTAAACTGGTGAGTAATCCTTTGGTTAATGGGTTTGCTGATGCAGATTTTGCTAGGGACCCGGATAAAGGGAGGTCCTTAACTGGTTACATATTTCAAGTTTTGAATTGTACAGTAAGCTGGAAATCAACTCTGCAGAGGGTTGTAGCTCTATCTACTATAGAGTCTGAATATGTGGCTTTGGGTGAAGGAGTGAAGGAGGCTATTTGGCTAAAAGGTTTGTTGACTGAGTTGGGTTTTGGTGAGTGTAGTGCTGTGGTCTGGTGTGATAATCAGAGTGCACTTCATTTGTCCAGAAATCAAATGTTTCATAATCGTACTAAGCATATCAAGGTGAAGTTTCATTTTATTCGAGAAGTTATTGAGTCAGGGGAGATTCAAGTTGCTAAAGTACATACAGATGATAATCTTGCTGATATGTTGACTAAACCATTGTCGTTTCCTAAGTTCAGTGGTTGCCTGAAGAAGTTATTTGTGTTAGACAAGTCTCATTGTCTTAATCAAGGTGGAGATTGTGAAAGTTGTGATTAAGTCAATTACTTTGTTTAGTTGACTATATTAAAGTCGATAGTCAGCATAGTTTGTTAGAGAGGTTTGTTAGTTTGTTACTGTGGCTATTAGTATAAATAGAGTAGTAACTACGTCTAATTCATTCTATTCATTTCTTTGTAAATCGGTTCCAGTATCAAATTCATATGCGTATTCTGAGTATTCATCACGTTAGTTCATATTTTCAATTCTCTGATCTTGTTGTTGGTTAGATTCAACAGTTGCTTTATATAAAGTGAGGGAATGGATCGAAAAGAGTTGGTAGACGCGGTACATTCTGAGAGCTGAGACGCAAGCTACTATAATGAGATTATAGTATGGATGGGAGTAGAAAATAGATGGCGCGTATATAAATATCCTTTGTATTATCAAGTGAGAATTAAATGTGCCCTCTTAAGTCTACATAGCCCATTGTGATTGTAAATGATTGTAAACTCGATAGTATGTTTGTCAAGTAATGAATTAATCTCATTGTTCTAAATAACGTGAGGCATGACGAAATCAATGAACGATTGATAAATGATAATCCTACGAAGGGTTGTATTAGGAAAATAAGTGAGTGATTTTAGGTTTTAATTTATGTTAGCTTTAATAAATAGTTTATTTTTAGGTTAGTAGTTTTAGGGTTAGATTATTTGTTTTATGTGTGATTATATGGTTTATAATAATGCAAGTGGTTATATATTAAAGTTTTGCATTGTGAAAATAAATAGTTAGTTTATTTGATATTATTAGTTTGTTTATATGAATATTTATAACATAAATATTTATATAAATAACTTGATAGTTAACTTTACAATATATAACTTAAACACTTTAAAGAAACAAAAAGTGACAAATAGTAAATTCTAAGGATGAGAGTTTGGACAGGTTGTTCTGTTATGGCCAGGTTGCTTGCATAACCCAAATTTTCTTACAATGGGCTCGTTAGGATCACAGACGTCCATCTCGTTACGTATCCTACGTGTGCGTCTTCTACATCTACCTATTATAAGTCTTAATTTGTTGGCTCTTGGGTCATCAATAGGCAACATGTGGAAGCGGTGAAAAGTCACTATGGTATTGCCGTTTATACGTATTCATTGTGTACACTTTATTCACAAGAGTGTGATCGTTTCTTCCCTATGACGACAAATGGCAATACCATGTGAACAAGGGAATTGTTGCATCTGCCACTTACCACATATACAGTCACGTCTACCGTACTCAACCATGTAGTGGTTTACACCAATGTCATCTGTTTGCAATCTTGTCACCACTCTATAGACACCGGAGGTGTATTCAAACTTAGTAATGTCGTGCTTCTATGCATATTGGTCACGTTGGTTGAAAAGACGCCACATGCATGGGGTAACGGCCTATCGCGGTTCATGCAATTCCCGTGTGTTTTAAAAAATGTTGCACAGTTTTACTGAATGTGAAATCGATTAAAGCCTTAATCGGAAAAAGCCTAACACCCCGTAAGACATTGTTCATACACACTGCAATATTCGTCGTTAGGTTTCCCTAACGACGATAATTTGGGTCATGTAAAAGCGACCACTTAGCACTACCAATTTCTTTCAAATAGTCCCACACATTTGTATCGATCCCTTTCATTTCTCATAGGGCTTCTCTATACTTTACCCTCTGAGTGGTGCAACCCGTTGTCCAACAAAGTTTATTCCGTCTCCAGTGCTTGAACCGCTTCATGAAAGTTGCTTTTGACATGGAGTAGACAATACCGTTGATATGCCACTGGCTCCTTCCACTTGTCTAGATGGATCATTGCATTAATAATTCTATTGTGTCTGTTAGAAATGAAATAGAGTTGTCTATCACTGTTATTTGCAACGTACCACCTTAGGTGATCAAAGAACCACGACCAGCTCTCCACTGTCTCTTCATCAAACAATGGCATAGGCAAGTGGTAAAATGTAATTGTTGGTGTCCTCTGTAACTGCTGTTAGTACCTTCCTTTTATAGGAACCTTTTAGATGGGTTCCGTTTACACAAATTACATGGATGCAGTGGTTGAAAGCTCGGATAGCGGGTCCAAAAGCCCAAAAAACTAATTTGAAGGTAAAACGATTGGACGAGCTACTCGAGTGATGCATTCACTGAACGATAGTTTTAGGGTTGGAAGACATTAAAGCACCAACATCTCTTGTAGTGCACACTTCATCTAAAGAGTAGGTGGTTGAAAGACCCACCTTTGAATAAAGCCTTTAGTCAAAGCACCAACATACCTAGGTATCCCCTCAAAGTTGCTCTCCCAACTCCCATGTATGCTTTCTATAGTGGAAAAAGAGTATTGCTCTAATCTTTTGATGTAACCCCTCGACGTGTCTTACCTTGGTTCCTATGTTGGGCTACACTTGATAGTTTGGTGGTGAGAATTATCTGAAGTAAATGAAACTGTCTCATTACTCTACTAGGTAAATACTTCTCTACAATCTCCCAATAAATTACATAGGTATCACAAAACCACTCTCTTTGATCACGATTTTGTATAACATCGTCGTAGGGAGTCCCCACAAACTGCAATGATATATTTCGAAATGTAAGCCGTCACAAGTAAACAACAAAATCAACAAATTATATAGATAAATGCGCGATACATTGTTATCATTTAGTGCATGCAGTTATATGTGTGCATGCAGGTGTCAAATGGGAAACTAAGGGGACAGTTCAACCTGCATAAGCACAAGAAAAAAATATTAGTTTAAAATGTAGAAAAACTTGTATATGTCATGTATATAATGTTTATTATACATATATTATATACCTAGCACCATAAGGTTTATCATTTATTTCATTATCATCGGATTCAACTAGGGCAAAAGTGGGGCAGTGGCATCAATCCTGCACCAAGCCCATAGCTGCAACAACATCAGCGGACCAAAAATTTTAGTTGCTTCCGGTGATATCCCTTTGAACAGGATTCTGTACAAAGAGGCTAAAAAAACATTTCCCTAACTAAGTCCACTGTATCTGTCTAAGTCCTCTAACAGACTTAACAAATTCATATGTATATATGTGTCTGACGAATCCGGGAAAAGAACAGCAGCCAACAGAAGTAGAATTTACGCACAGACTCTTTTTATACATGCATCATCATATGTGTTATCCGGTAATCGCGTCTCTATGTGGTCGTGTAAATGTTTCGATTTCTTCTCTCCTCCTTTAAAATACGAAGACTGTGTTTGAAAGTCGAGCAGTTGCAAACACTTGTAATGTTGCTTCTCAACCGACCATTTTTGTTCTTTTCCCAAAAAATGGCTCTCTATCGTCGTAAACCCCACATGACTTCTACGTCTTTGAGGGTTATTGTCACCTCTTCAATTGGTAGATGAGATGTGAGTTTTTCAAGACGCCATCTCTCTACGAGTGCGATCATAAGACTGTGATCAATTAACTTATAACCGCATTCAAACACACCTCCAAAACCGGAAATACGTATATAATTCATCACCCTCGTTGGGATTGGGTTGTTTTTTATTATCCGCCATAATTTTTAGTCAAACCGGCGCTGTACGTTTATAATTCATCACCCTCTCCCCATCGTTGGGACTGAAATCTTCTTATTCAACTCTGATTTAGGAACGTTTAGCAACTTATTTGTGTAGAATACATTGAAATCTTCTCTTGTGTGTGGCGTGATAGACACCAACGGTTATTAACTATAAATCTTATACATAGGTTATGAAACATTCTTCCGCAAGACAAGATATCGAAGGGTGTTTTGGCCTTCTGAAGGGATGATGGGGAATATTGAAGGAAAATTTGTATTATCCCATTAAAACTAAAGATACGATAATAATGGCATGTTGTTTGCTTCATAACTTCATAAGACAAGAAATGAAAGTAGATCCAATTGAAATCGAATTATTAAACGATGAGGGAATACGAGATCTTGGAAATGAGGATGTTGATAATATTATTTTATAGGGACTTTAAACGAATGGAGCACGTTTAGAAATAAATTAGCCTAATCTATGTTTGCATCTAGGGGCGGTGCTAACTAAATAAAAATGTATTATATTGTATTGTATTGATCACTTCTAAACTTTTCTATATGTAATGTATTGTTGGATTATTTATGGTATAATTGTTTAATGGAAATATTGTTGTATTATTTTGTTGGATTATTGACATATTTTTGTTATGTTTGTAGCTATGACAAGTCAAGTTAGAAAATATAGGCCATGGACAAGTAATGAAGAAGCAAATCTAGTTGATCTCATGGTAAATATGACAAATGTGGCAGGATTTAAAGCTGATAATGATTTCAAATCGGGTTATTTACAATATCTAGAGCATGCCTTGAAATAATCACTTCCATATTCTAGTCTTTGAGGTAATCCACATATTACGTCGAAGATAAAAACTATCAAAAATGATTGGAAATGTGCGTATGACATGGTAAACTGTTCAAACAAAAAGTGGGTTTGGCTATGACTCCGTAAAACAATGTGTTACGGCGGATGAACCAGTTTGGGAAGCATACCTCCATTACAATTATAATAATTATATTGTTACTTAATAAGCGGCTAAATAAAAATATATAAATAACAATGTTGGTAAATAGGTTCATAAGGATGCGTCTAGATGGAAAAACAAAACATTTCCTTCTTATGAAGATCTTTGCATTGTTTTGGGAAAAACCGAGCACCAGAAAATAGAGTTAAAGATTTTGTTGAGATGGAGCTAGTTGTGAACTTGGAACAATAACAAAAGTCGGATGATGATTTGTTTGTTCCAGACAATGCCGTTAGCCTTAATACAAACGTGCAACATGATGAGATTTCGCCAAGTGTTCTTTCAAGGAAGAGGAAGAATCGAAGCAATCACATGTTCAACAATGAGGTTGGGTTGATAACAAAAAGTCTCAAAGAAATATCAAAAGACTTGAGCCAATGTATTAAGTTTGTAATGAAAATCAACGAATTGAGTGAGAAGATCCCTCCAGAGATTCTAAAGATGAATTCACTAACCCAATTCGAGAAGCTCAAAGCTTAGACCAAGATAAGAAGTGACCCTATAAACGTATAAAATTTTTGACAATTGGAAGAAAGTGTTCTGGAGGTTTGGGTCAAATATATTTTGGAAGCGTAGCATAATTAATTGGGATGTTTTTTAGGATGATTGATATTTTTGATATGTAAGTTTTTGATAACTCTATGTTGGTAAAATCATCCCAACTATATCTTCGATTGGATGTATCCAAAGATTACTAGACAAGTTTGGTAACTTTAGGAAAATTCATATTGTAATGATTTTAACTTATTATGTTCATTGGCATATTTATTAGCATTATTTTATACTTTATATAATATATTTTTACATAACTGTTATAAAACAAACTAAAATTATGTAAAAAACACGAAGGGTAATTTTGTATGACTAAAATCAAATTCATGTGTATTGTCTACGAACCAAACAGAATATGGAAATGGATCCCAAATCCATTTCCTTCCAACCTAACAAATTACAAATTCAAATTCTAAATTCTCACATATTCCAATTCATTCACATATTCCAATTCCTTCATAAACATCATTCTGGAACCAAACGCCACCTAATGGTATATCACCATGTGAGAAAGTTTGATATGTATTTAAATCAAGTAAGTTGCTTTCATGACTTATATAGCTAATATTCTCAACCACTTAATTTTTCATTTAGGAAAGAGAGTAGAACTTGAAGGATTGTGTGCTTGTGATGATTCCATAAACTTAAATCTTGAAGAGTCTCGTGTGGTAGAATTTATTCCTCTTTTATTTTTTGATTTTGGAGGTCTTCCCTTTCGTCGACGAATCATTGGCTCAAAGAACGTATCACATTCAGTCAAAAGTTTAGTAATAATAGAAATAGCAAATTCTTTCTTACTTAGAGGCCACGTTTGGTATCTTAGAGATTGCTCACTAAGCAAGCCATCAAATTCATTGGTATCATCATTGTGTGAATCATCATCTAAATTCAGCTACCATGTATCAATCTTCTCATGTGGATGAATTAGATCCAATGAAAGTGTCATTCCTTGCAAATGATTTATCTTGTGAGCTCAAGGAAGACCCATGGTTGCTATAAAATGATCGATGCAAGGAATCATTGAACCTGAAAAAACAGAGTTGTAAAGGTTAAACTAAAAATTATTAACAATGAAAAACTATCATCTTTGTAAATATTACCATTTTAAATATTTTCATATTGCATATGAATCTCCTTCAATGCAAAATGAGATACATGATACAAAAGCTCTCTAAATCAAGCATATTACACTTATGAAGATCTCGAATTCTCTCACTTGTGAGTTTCACTATAATCTCGTTGAATTCATGTTTGATTGCAATACAAATCTTGTCTTTAACTTCTTGAAAGCCACATGTAGATACTTGTAGATACAATTTTAGTTTGGCATGCACACCTTCCACCCTTGAAGATGAACGATTACCAAAATGCAAGTAATTTTATGTCCAAGCATTAACAAACTTTTCTTTACAAGGCAACCATGTGTTTTTTATATACTCAATTGAAACTTTCTTTCTATGATAAAACAACTCAAATTCATGCCAATTATTCTCAAAAATAGTTGTAGTTGTTGAATACGCTACACTTTTCCAACTTGACATAAATATATCAAACTCGTTTGCATGTGTGAAATGATTTTTGCAATTTGCTAACACGTTCCTTTTGCCAAATACGCAAAAGGTATGTTGTGTTTGGAAATACCATTTTATGGCATTCATTAATGCCAACTCTCTATCAGATGGTTCACGATTTTCTAAAGTCTTAAATGCATTTGTTGGTGCATACATAGTCATACATTTAAAAGTGCACTCCTTGTTTTGATGATGATGAAAATATTAACATGTGATACTATTGCTTATCAAAATTATTCATATGTTCATATCTATATTCTTCAATGTTAACAAACCTCAAATTGATGATTAAGTGAAAAACAAACAAGTAAAGACTTTGATTCAACAAGAAAAGAAGATAACAAGATAAAAGTAAACATTCAGCGTTCACGGTCGATCCCACGGTCGACCGTGAATCAACCGACGCTGCACAGCTCACAATTCTTAAATAGTGTCCTTCTTTAAGTCAGCCGAACTCGTACTCAACAAGTGAAGATGAATTCTTCAAAGCCGATGACGAAGAAATCTACAAACAAGAGTTCGGAAAATATGAGCTTACAAGAATAATAAATTAAACAAGTTTAAGTTTTTACAAAATATTTTTTATAAAAACTTTTATAAAAATTGATAAATTTTTTATAAAATTCACAAGCTTGGTTGAATTAATACAAGACTTCTTATTTTGGCAAATCCCAAACATAATACATCTTTGAAACAATACAACACCATATTTAGCAAAGGAATCTCAAAGAAGAAAAATTCCAACATGCTTTTTGTATTGGTTTTCAAAGTTCCATTTTTGTGTTAAAATTCAAACTTAAGAAGTATGGAATCAACCTAACTTTTGCCAGCTCTTTTTCAGTGAATTTTTATGGTAAAATTGAGTTGTGTGTGGTTTTGGTAAAAGCCCAACGTCTATATTTGAAAGGCTCATTCATTACTTCGTTTTCCTTATTTAAACCAACTCAAACCTCATTCATTACTCAACTCTTGCACAACAAAAACACAGAATACATATTCTTATCTTGTGAGCTCATATTCTTTGATAATTAATCTATCATTCAAGATCAAGAATCAAGCAAGAGCAAAGCTTTCAAAGCTTAAACACTACATCATCATTCATATATTTTGTAATAGTGTAAGGATCAACTCTAGCCTTCTAAATTAGAGTGAAGTAAGGATCATCTCTAGCCTTTAGAATTAGAGAGAAGTAAGGATCAACTCTAGCCTTTAGAATTAGAGTGAAACAAGGTTATCTTTTCCTTACTTGCAAGTTTGAAGTGTTAATTCTTGCAAGTGAAAAAGAAAAGTGTAAAATGTTTATCTCTACCTTCAAAGAGAGAAGCTAGTGGAGCAAACTCTTGGTGGGTGAGGCCAAGGAGTGGATGTAGTGCAAGTTTGTTAACACTTGCATGAACCACTATAAATCTCTTATCTACTCTTGGTGATATCTCTCTACCCTTACTCTTTTTATTTCAAGTATATATATTTGTTGTGTTATAAACTTCAAGAAAAATCTTTTAAACACAACTTACAAATTTTTATAAGTGTAAAAATTGGTAAACTACGTAAAATAACCTATTCACCCCCCCCCCCTCTAGGTTTCAACAGCATTCAATGCCCAAATATAACTATCTCCGTCCTCTCTCTCCAGAAAAACAAAACCAGAATAAAAAGATGTACTAAAGCACGAAACCCCAATGATATCAAAGAGACACATGTTATATTTTTTGGCTTCTATGTGCAATCCATGACAAAAATATTTGAGAAAGTTTTGGTTAGTTTAATTGACAAAGGGTGTGCAATGAACAAATGGGTTATATGCCCTACTGGATTATATAAGATATCATAAATAAAACCATCTTTTTCAAACTCTTCAAATAAGGCAGTAACCATTGACCAATTTTTCAAGTTTTTATTGCGAATTTTGGTCTTCAGGTTGTATATAGTTCGAGAGACTACCTGAAGGTTTTGGTTACTCTGACGCAAAGAAGAAAGAATTTGCCTCGGAGGTATGCCAGAAAGTGTCATGTTTTTGAAACTTTGTACATCATTTGTTGATAACCGACAGAATGACGGATGCCCAGAGAAATCCGTAGATGGTTCATGGTTGTGAATCAAGTTTTTTTCTTTAAACGAGATAGAAACCATCTCGATCACATTGCAAAGTGACATACTTTTCTTTTCTTGAATCTCGAATTGATACTCCATATCCTTTAGCATAATAAAGATCACGTACACTGTTTAGTATATCATCGTATTATTCAAATTTGGAGTTTGCTAAATAGAGTTCTTCATTTTGTAATATAAGACTTGACGAATCCATTCCAACCTATTAAATTAATCAATTTAACACAAACCTCAAATCATTTATAAACTTAAAAAAGAAACCAATCAATTTAATTAACACAAATCTCAAATCACACATGGTTAAAAACTTAAGAAAGACCCCAAAGAATGAGACTAAAACTAAATAGAAAATAACAATATTGAAACCTACATATGATACTCAGTATGATATTGAAATATGGGAGCATATAAAACTTTATCAAAGAGTTTAAACCTACAAATGGTAAAAGTTTCTTCTTATAAATCATTCCTAGAAATTTTGAACATCAGACTATTCATTTCATACTAAAACATTAATAAGTTTGACTATGTAACATGATGTAAAATCCACTATACATTCAATTCACAAACATACAATTCATTGTGCAACTATTCTAACTTTTGATCACATCATCATATTAACCCAAACACTTTTAGTCTTAAGTTTTAAGTGGCATAATGGAATGAATCTCATGCTAAAATATTACTAAGTTTTAGTATGCAACATGATGTAAAATCCACTATACATTCAATTCACAAACATACAATTCATTGTACAACTATTCTAACGTTTGATCACATCATCATATTAACCCAAACACTTTTAGTCTTAAGTTTTATGTGGCATAATGGAATGAATCTCGTGCTTAGCAACTTACTTGGACCAAAAAAAGTACAAGAATGAGCCATTTGTATTCATGTTAACTCTATAGTTTAATTATATTCTACATACACACTAGTGCTTCTTAGCAAGATCTTGGATAGTTGATGATCATAACATGAAGAAAATCCTCCCCATGAAAACTTAAAAAAGAATAACTAATGGAAATCACGAGAGCAGCAAAAAGAGAAAAAACGAGGGCAAATCCTCCCTCTAAAACTAGGAACAAAAAAATCGGGAGTATAACACATCGCGTAGAACACAAATCGAACGTGAGGATTTACTTGCCGTTTGAGAGTGGGAGACTAAAGTATCTCTTCGATCACTAAAACGACCGTCTTAACGCATCGGCCATTAATGTAGTGTCGAAGAAACAAAGATGAACAGAAGAATAATGACGTAACAACGAACGAAAGAAGAATGAAGTAGCGACGAGGGAAGAAGAACCAATTGCAAACCACAACTTACACAGCCGCGCAGATTGTCATGACTTTTGGAAGGGTTTTGCGTCGTTTGATTTCTTGAAATGACGGCCCCATAATTAATTTAGGGTTTTGCGTCGTTTCAAAGGGTTTTGGAAGGTCACGTACGTTTGATTGTGTAAAAAAAGGAGGGCAAAATTGTCAAACTAAATAATCTACCGTGGATGGAAAAAATCATGCCGTGGTAAAATCACGGCCCCATAATCAAATATAATATTTAGATAACTTTGTATATGAAAAGTTTTATGGTATAAAGTTTTTCATCTAAAGAAAAGTTTCCCATTTTTCTTTCCAAACAAAACATATAACATTTTCTTTTAAAACAAAACACTATTGGTTTAAAAAATAAGTCCGTACAGAACAAACTCCGGTGTTTGGATTGATGTTGTGTGACTTGGTTTATTGAAATCTAAATAAATATATAATATATATTGAGTTGTGTTCAATATAGTTCATATAAAAAACATAGTCCTAAATTTTAATATTTAATCACATGTGATTCAGTATAAAATCACATGTGATTCAGTATACAATCACATGTGATTCAGTATATAATCACATGTGATGGTAAAATCATTACATGTTAATTACGAAAATATCACTCCGCCTAAATTTTTAAAATTCAATTTGAACCATTGATGGGACTGATTCAAAGGCTAAGATTAGTCGCTCGGGACTATGAAATAAATATGGATTATATTGAACATTTCTCTTAATATTATAAACTCCATTTTATAAGTTTAAATAAGTCATTGAAGTTAAAAAAGGATTTGCAGATTTGTTGTTGTGCGGCAGTAATGAAAACCTTCCAAACTTTTGGATTTATCCAAATTAGGAAGCATCCTACGATCTTCCTCTTCTTTAGCAAAACGACAACTCTCCGCAACCACGAACCACCCCTCCTCCTTTACACACCTTCCTTCGCCGTACCCCAGCGGCAATTTACCCTTCCTTAGCTGTATCTCGGTTGTCCTTCAATCTCCACCCCAATAAATATGCAATCCCCCCGAAACTTGAATCATATATCATATCCCCTTTTCAATCTTCAATTTTCTCCATAAATTTAGCAATGGCGTCAAAGAACCAATCTGGGTTTCAAGATTTCTTGCCATTGATGGCGGATAAGTTGGGTGGTGAAGCTCTGATCGGAGAGTTATGCAATGGATTCCGGCTGCTCATGGATGCCGATAAGGGTGTAATCACTTTTGATAGTCTAAAGAACAACTCCGCCCTTTTGGGTCTTCAAGATTTAACAGACGATGATCTTTATTCCATGTTGAAAGAAGGCGACTTTGATGGAGACGGTGCCCTGAATCAGATGGAATTTTGTGTTCTTATGTTCAGATTAAGCCCTGATTTGATGGAGCAATCTGAGTTTTTGTTAGAAGAAGCTCTAGAACAAGAATTTAATTAATCATATCATGTTTTCTCGATAATTTACACTACTGATATATAATCTGACCAGTTTGAAACTTAATTTGGATATCCAAGACTCAATAGATACAAATTCTATCTAGATTCTATCTCTGTAATAGTTAAATCACTAACTGAACCTGCTGGATTTGTACTTGATGAAAAATCAGCAACAAGAAATTCTTTATCCATGTAAAAAGCCGGTTGTTTAGGTTGCGGCAATGCCCGCTCACCGCCCAACATTAGAACCACCGATGACATGTCTGGCCGATCTCCAGCATATTGTTGAACACACAACAACCCGACTTCAATTGATCTTAAAACTTCGGGCTGATCACAGGATTTAGCTAATGTTGGATCAATCAGCTCCATATATCTGTCATCTTTATATGAAATCCATGCCTGAATATAATGTGCAAGTTGAAGGCTGTTAGTTTTAGTGAATGAATATAGTTTTGTGGATAGATAGTTAGCTTACATGTCCAATAAGATTATGGTCATGATCAGGATGGATGAATCCCCTGTTTTTCTGCCCACTCACTATCTCCAGCACTAAAACACCGAAGCTAAATACATCTGATTTCGTTGAAAAAAGACCATCTATCGCATACTCGGGGGCCATATAACCACTGCACATAGTATAAAATATATAAGAGTAGCTTCAAAGAAACACATAAACATAGAGGGATCCCTGTTCAGGCTACCTAGGGGGAGTCGAGCCTTTTTGGCTTAGATGTAAGAAACCTAATCGATATTTCCATAGGAGTTTGCGAGACTACCCCTAGCCAACCCAAAGACTCCCATAGTGTGGTTTGAACCCATAAAAGGAATTTAGGAAAAAATAAAAGGAGTAGTTAATTGGTTGAAGTGGCTTACTATGTACCAACAACTCTGTGTGTATTTGCTTCGGTCTCATCTCCTCCGAAACTTCTAGCTATGCCAAAATCGGATATCTTTGGGTTCATATCCATATCTAGTAGAATGTTGCTAGCTTTAAGATCTCTATGGATGATTCTTAGTCTTGAATCATGATGAAGATAAAGAAGTCCTCGTGCGATTCCTTTGATGATGTTGAAGCGTTTCGTCCAATCAAGGATCACGCTTCGGTCTTTATCTGTTCGACAAGTTTGTTTTGCTTACTTGTATGCATAGTTCAAAGGTTTGCATCTAATATGAGTTTGGGTATATGATTCTTACCGAATATAAACGAGTCTAAGCTTTTATTTGGCAAATATTCATAGATCAAGAGTTTCTCGTCTCCATGTATGCAACAGCCAAGAAGCTTCACAAGATTTCGGTGCTGAAGTTTCGAAATGCAAATGACTTCATTCTTAAACTCAACAACGCCTTGGCTAGATGTCTTGGACAAACGCTTAACTGCTACTTCTCGCCCATCTTCTAGCACACCCTGAAGATTAGCATTTGAAATGTGAGATTACTTTGCAAACTTCACAACAAACGTTCATCAGCTTAACTCTACCAAGATCATACTATTGTTAATTACCTTATAAACTGGTCCAAATCCACCTTCTCCAAGTATATTTTCACTTGAAAAACTGTCTGTTGCAGTAGCTATTGCTGAGAAGCTAATCAATGGTAGCTGAATGTCTTCTTCATGGCTTTCATCGACGGGCAAGGATCCTCCTATATATGCATCTGAATTACAACAAGCTTTAAACCAAGAGAATATCTATTCATAACATATGCTTCTAGTTTTGTTCTCTTTTATTAGATTCCACCAATTTGCAGATGAATTTGAACTATTTTCTTACCTTCCTCGAAATGTTTGGCATGAATCTTTTTTCTCCGTGCAAGCCACAACCATGTCGAGATGAAGCCTATGAGCAGAGCTCCCGGGATAACTACAGCTAAGACGATTTTAGTGTTCCCTCCTCCCTTTTTAGAATCCGATGGAGTAACTATATTATAGAGTACATATCAAAATTATCAACAATCTTGGTTTGAAACCATGCTGTAAAATAAAACAGTTTATTTTAGGAAAAGATGGTTACCTAATTCAGAAGAATCCATTCTTACGAAAATAACCTGACCACCATTTCCTTCAGAATACGCTCGAATATCTTTGAGATCATCGAACCAAAGCACGCAGCCTGGGCCTTCAAGACTCGGGTTTGGATTGGTATATGCCATACAAGTACAATTCTGCAAACATCTTGCTTCACATTCATCCAAACTCATACTCGTGTTAAACCAAGTACTCTCTGTGTCTGGCAGTTTTATATTCGAGTACTTGACAAATCCTTCTGATCCATTTTTACAATCCAACGGAGTTCGCCTAACACAACCACCAGACCAATCCGCTCTTCCCCAACTCTTTTCGTCCCTGGGCACGAATAGTTTCTTGTCCAAACACGCACACGACTGTTGGATCATATCCACACTGCAACTTGCATAAGAACTACATATGTTGTATGTATCACAAATATCTCGTGGCAACGACAAGGCAAGCTGCCACTTTTTACCGTCTTCTAGCCATACCCAACTTTCAAGCTGCCCAGACGAATTCAAGACTGTCCTCGACACGAGAGAACTGTTGCCGAGAGTATAACCGAAAGAAACCTCGGTTTGATTAATAACTACATTGTATCCCAAGTTCAAGTTCGAACTGAACGAAGAAACACCTGAAAACTGTTGATTACTCCAGGGTCCGCCTCTGAATTTCACTTGCGTGCCTTGTCTTAGCTTGTTTTCGGGATACCCGAGTGTGTCGGCTCGCCAAGTGAGTTCACCTGGTGAAGGATCTTGAGTGTTCTTCCATGCTGATAGATGCCATTCTATGCCTGTCAAGAAACTTCTCCCTAATTTCATCCCCGGAAGAAGCGTATCAGTTGGATAATCAAAACTCTGCCACAAAATCTTATCACTTTGATCTACCAACACCAGATTTCCGGTATCATGAATCGTTGCAGTTGCGTTTCTTGATGCTTTCGTTGTGTTGGAAGACCAAATAGTGCTAATATTATTCGACAAAATCAAAATTCCCGAATCAGAAATCCTTAACACAAGTTGTGATTCACCGGTGTGCGGTTGGTCTCTGTTGGCAACCCAAACTACAGTTGTAACAGGGATCTTTTTGTACCAAATACCAAGATATTTGTTCCCGGAGCTTCCTGGCCGGAAAAACCCCAGTTCGAAAACACCGGCCGGCGAGACCAACGTGTCACCATCTGTCAAGAACCGTGACCCAGAAACGATATCAAGCTCCACGGCTTGAATCTTGTGAAAGCTGAGTAAAGAAAACAGTAGAAGAAAATATATAACTGCTCCCGCCATCAAGATCTTGTTATTTTCATCAGCTAATGATTTACTGCATCTAATTTTGATGTTTAACATCATAATCACAGCTTAAAATATGATTATGATTTTCACGCCCACCTAATGAAGTTTAATAATCTTAAATTTGATGATTAAATAATATTAGTCTGCATGGACTGGCGTTGGGTTGACTGTTAATGGACAGTGGTTGCAGATGGCCAGACTTCGGTTGTAATTTGTAAAGAGTTTGATGGGGTTTATGTGTCGCCATAACTTGTGTGAAATATATTGTGTTATTTTTGTTTTGGGCAAAGATAAAATAATAAATATTTTAAAAAAAATTAATCTTTTACGAAACCCACATATACAAGTTAAAGATGCCAAACCAAGTGAATATTCATAGATTAGTAGATTACTTGATTTTTTAATTATTTTTTGCCCTTTCTAGTTTTTGTTTAAAAAAATGCAATACAATAAATTTGTTATTTTTTGTATTTTTAGTTATATTCACACCTTTAAATGTTTTTCAATGATAGCTCGGGGCAGGCTAATTAGACTCCATCATGTTATCATGACCACCAGTAAGAAATTTCTTTCATATTACCAAGGATTGGTGGTGATCGAAATGTAAGAACTTCAGCTAGAGACAAAACTCTTATCGAAAGATTTAAATCTTTACTTAATTTTAAAAGGTCACTGCAAAGTATGTTACATGTTTTAGATAATAAATAAGTAAATTACCAACGTCAACTTTTTAAAAAAATATGCTATTCAGTTATCTTAACCTTATAGTAATACAATTTATATGGGTCTTACTTTTGCCATTTGGAAATAAATGTTAATTTGAATTTTAAAGTTAATAATACAATTTATATGAGACGAGTGTGAAGAGATGAGTTCTTTGTTAAATGGATGGACAAGTCGAGTGTAAACATTTTTTATTGCAATAATTTTTAGTCTAAAGTTTAGAAATTATACTTTTATATTATAATTTAGACAACACAAGTAGTCAAAAATAGCCAAACATATTCCGAGTAGCACCACCACCCTTTCCTTCGTTACACGTCATCATGACCTAGCCTCGTACTAGATATATGTTTATACATAAAACATTTTTTGTGCCGCTTAATAATCATGTTTTTATCTTTACAAACCTGCTAACTATTTTTTTAACATATTAAAGGATATTATCATTTGAAAATGCATGTTTTATTATCTAAAATAAAAATATCAACAACTATAACAGTATCGTGCTATAACAAAAAGATATTAAATAACCTGTCCTATCGATATCAAACCTTTTTGTCCGAGGCTACCGCTACAAGTCGATAAGTTCGTCGTACGTCTTTCAACATTTGCATTATCTTGAGTTATTGACCATCAAAAGCTCTTATTTATTTATGTATGGTCCACATCACGTGTTTAGCTATGGCTATTTCGTCATACTACTTTTTTTATTTTATTATTTTAATATAAATGACATATTTTCCAATTAGATGACTTATTATATCGTCTTTTTTTTCCCTAAATCAGAGAACATTTATGCAGTTATCGACGAATCTTCAGATAGGGAATAGGAAGGATCTTAATTAGAAGAAAAATTACACTTAGACCCTTCTAATAAAGTTTTCAATACTTGTAAAATCAGTCTCTGTGTTTTGCAATCTTAAGTACGGTAAGTATGGCTGAAAACGAACCTAAATAACATAAATGAGGTTTGTCGTGTTCGTTTTTTTAACTTTATCTGAACAAATAAATGAACATGAACTGTTTTTCGTGTATGTGTTCGTCATTTAACTTTAGCCAAATAAATAACAATAAACGAACGAGCTTTTGTGTTCCACTGTTTAAAAGATTGGTTAGTTCGTGTATATTTTTGTTCGTTCATTTAAATGACATACAAATGTAAACGAATTTATTACTAATTAGCACACCCAAAGTATCAGAATTTGCAAAATATGGTTGTTGTTTACATAAGTGCTAATAGTTTTACAAAAGTAGTGTTAAAGCGTTCTTCTAAAAAATCCAGGAGCTATCCAGCTGATCAAAGTGCTAGGGTCTTACCCTTGCTGGAACCTGATCCACCTGCATGCACAACATAGTAAACGTAAGCTAACGCTTAGTGAGTATACTAATGAACATAAACAACATTAAGCATGAGTAAACTCTTCTCATGATGTCTCACATCCAAGCTGTAACACCTACAAAACTGTTTCAAACTATTAACTCGTCGAGGGGTATGATTACATCTCGCGCGTAGCCGTGCCCATGATGCCTTTCCTTAGGTTTAAGGAGCTCAATATACCTCATCACTTTCCAGGACACAAAGTCACGATTACGCGTAACTAGGTATCCGCATTTCTTGGTACAAAGCTACACTTGGCGCGTAGCTAGGTAACCACTGTTCTTGTGCATAGCTATACTCTCGGCATGGCTATACACTCTTACTTTACATTGGATAAACATATCACATATTGTTTCACATTAATCTTATATTGTTCACTTTGTGCAGTACACGTAGTAATCATGCTAAAGGCAAGTACACTCACCTTAGTGGCAATATATGTCAAGCAGTGTTATTACAGTCTTTATCACAGAGAATACGTCAACTCTTATTGTCTACAAGTGATATACGACTAATACATCAACTAACTGAACTGTTGGACAACTAAAAAGTCAACAAGACAGAGGCACGCCCGTGCTTGCTTGCAGGCACAGTCGTGCTCTTCCAACAGGTCCGGTCGTGACCTCCGTAGACAAAGGCGTGCCTGCAGACAAGGTCGTACATTCCACAGGTACGCCCATGCCCAAGCACGCCCGTACCCCAAGAACTAGGGTTTGTTACGATCGCTAGGCATGCTCATTCCTTATGAACTATAGTAGCAGTATTACCAACTGTCTGTTGTTTACTCGCTGGAAATCATCAAAACTCAACCCTAAATGTTTCCCAACACTTGATTTACAATCTACCACTACTAGAAACATTAAAACCACAACAAACAACAAGATTAACGTGCTACAAACATGGATTCACCATTGAATCTCTCTTTTGACTCCAAACACACAAAACACATACAAAAGTCATACCTCAAGCTATCAATCCACTACGTAACCAATCACATATGTTAACAACTCCTTTCTTGATCAAAACAATAATGAAACAAAGGGCTTCAAGTCATACGTGTGTTTATGGAGTGTAGTATATGTGTTTGTTTAAGTTTACTACAAGAAGTCAAATAATAATACATATATATAAATCTATAGCTTTCAGAAAATGACATAATGGTCCCTGCACTATTTAGGTTTCAAAAATGGCAACTTTAACCCCTCAACTTTAATAAACACATAATCACATAAAGGTAACTTAACGAACATATAAACACATAATCATCAAGAAAGAAACTTTCGAACCTTAGGGTGTTACAACTATTGTTTCATGACTGAAATATCAAGGAAAAAATGTCACTATTTCACTTATTTCGTTGATATTGCAGGCATGAAATACTACTGTTACATAAAGTGATATTTCATATATACAACCAGTATAAAGTTGCGATTAATTATGCAAATTCACCATGTTTTTTAGATATGCGTCCAGATCGAACGGCTGAGATTGAGTCTCTCATTCTCATTTAATTTCTCATTCTGATTTGAATTTCCCGTGTATGTATATATATGTGTGTGTGTGTGTCTACACACACACACACACACACACACACACACACACACACACACACACACACACATATATATATATATATATATATATATATATATATATATATATATATATATATATATATATATATATATATATATATATATATATAGGGGAGGGTTTATTCGAGAACCGTTGTTAGTGCAAGAACCGCGAGAACCAATCTTAGTCGTTCCTTGGATATGGAAAGTTCATGGATGGAGAGCGTGGAGGGATAGAGTGTGGCAGGGTGCATGTAAGGAATTCATGGGTGGGCAATGACATTGAAGGAGGAGGGATTGGACGGCTCATATTGGTTCTCGCGGTTCTCTCACTAAGAATGATTCTCAAATGAACTTCTTCCTATATATATAGGAAAAAGTTCAAACGATAACTGTTTTTCATATGAGAACCGCGAGAACCAATCTGAGTCGTCCAATTCCCCCTCTTTCAATGTAATCACCCACCCATGAATTTCTCACATGCACCCTGCATCACTTAATCCCCCCACGTTCCACATCCATGAATTCCACTGAATCAAATCAACGGCCAAGATTGGTTCTCGCAATTCTCGTACGAAAAACAGTTCTCGTTTGAACTGTCCCCTATATATATATATATATATATATATATATATATATATATATATATATATATATATATATATATATATATATATATATAAATGTGTGTGTGTGTATAGGAGAGGATTCATGCGAGAAGATTCATTATTGCGAGAAGTGCAAGAAGCGTTTTGAGCCATAGATTGCATTTTGATTTAATGGTGCATAATAATCACATTAACTAATTGTATTTAATTAGAAAGGTTATAATAGTCCATCTATATCATTTCTCTCTCCAATTAATATATTCCTATCTTCTCTCTTATTTCTATCTACGTCTAGTACTATAGGAAAAAACAAATGCGATAAATACATTTATTGGAAACAAAAATAAGCCAAACAATTTATTATATGAATTTAGTCATAAACAACAACAATGTACACGTAAAAGAAAATTATATCAAATGAAGTTCACCGGTGAACTTAACTTATAAGAAACCATAGAAAAACTTAAAATAAATTAAAACCTGTCAAGTTTACTATCAGCGACTCTTTTTTGTTACTTTCAAAAGTTGTGATTTCAATGGTTAGACAGTGTTTTCACTAGTGAAGACAGTGATAGTTTCAAGTTTTTCATTATTTTCACTAGTGACACAGTGAAAATTTCAAATTTTCCACTTCTTCATTGAGGTGTTCGGCAATGAACAGTTTAATAAGATTTAAAAAACTCTACTATTTACTAAGGAACATGATAAATATACAATCTTAATCACAGCGTGATATTTAAATTGATCAAAAAATTAAAAATTAACTTACTTATATTAACGAAAATTAAAGAGCGAAAATAAAAATTGCATAGATTTCATAGAAACCTGTGAACTTAGAAAGAAAAAAAAGAAGAAGAGGTAGTGGCGATGGGCAGGATAAGGTGATCAGAGGCACGAAAACAAAACTGATTTTCCAAGGCTAGCATAGTGCGAAGAAGGGTAGCCGACATCAAGGAAGAGGACTGCCATGGTGGGAAAATGGGTTTTATTTTCGTCGTCTTGTTAATCATGAAAATCGTTGACGGGTAAGAGATACTAAAGATTCGATGTCGGAGATGTTGTAGTGGAGTCACCAGCGGCTATTATGGGTGTGTATTTGAAGTCACTAATAAGAAAAGAGCATTTGGCGGCGACACGTTACGGGATCCTCCCATGGCTTGAAATTCTATTTCTATGTCAACAATTGATGCCTAGTTGTTCATAACATGGTTCTTTCTATGTATGCGGTGGTGTTGAGTGGTGGTAATAATCTCGTTTCGATCAACGGTGGTGGAGACAAAGAGATAGAGAGTCAACAACCTTTTTGCTCAATCGCAAGAAAGGCTTTTATAGAAGGTTAGGGCCAAGATGAATGAAGCTTGGATCATATTTGAATAATGTTGAGGGGATTAATATTGAGATGGAGTCGTAGGTTTTTAATTTCTTCCAATCGTGAGAAAGGTATTGATTAGAGTTACCATTTTTGTAGGTTTAAACGTTCATTTTTACCTTTTGGTTTATGTGTTATTATAACGCCATAGCAGATTTTTACCCTTGGTTTATGTGTTTTTAACATTATTAATGACTTATTACAAGAGATATTTTGATAATTTAAATATTTATCTAACCATGAATTGCAGGCTCACTGTAAAAATAAGCTTGTGTGTACATATATATATGTATTAAATACAAAATTCAGTTGAAAAATAGGTTAATCAGTTGAGAGGACCAAAATGTCAAACGCAAGTCTAGAGAAAGAGGGCTATAGGCCGCACGCTTTCTTGGTTTTCTCGTGAAATCGAACTTTGGCAAAAGAGTAAAAGATGCATAGAGAAAATTAGAATAATATCGACATTAGTGCATTCGATCTATTCATATCTCTTAAACCGTAAACGATATCTCTCTTAGTAACAACTGTCATCCTCGTCGCAAAAGATTCACAATTAATCACTTTTCGCACACCATTAATAGGGTTATTCTTGAGTTCCCGCTTTGATCGGCACATTCGATCCATAAAATTTGCCTAAAGCCCTTAAGTATGTCCTTTAACCTTTCTCCTATTTAATTTTTTTATTTACTCTATTATTTCATTACTAGTTTAATACCCCGTGTATAATCACGGGGATGATTAAAATAAATTTTGAATGTTTCTTGCATTAAACAGTACTAACATATATATAAAATAATTGTAAATCATACAAAAAGTATCGCAATAATGAACGTCACGATATTGTTTTTGAATATGTAACTCTCAAACAATATGCAAGTTTTAAGGTTTTTGACGTAAAAACAACTAATTAAAAGACATTTAAGAAAATGAATGGACATGATCGATTGGTGAAAAATATAAAAAAAATATGATGACATTATAATCCTACTCCTTTAAAAAATAAAAAATAAAGATAAATTTATTTTAAATTTAATTAATTATATGGTTGTATTTATTATTTGAAATGTTATCCTTTGATTTAAATTTTAATCTTGTTTAAAATATAATTATTCTAAAAACAAAAATATTATTATTATTATTATTATTATTATATATTAAATTTATTCTTGGTCGTACTTAAATCTTGTTTAACGAAAATAAAAGATAAATTAAAGAAAGAAAAGAGTAAAGAAGGAAAAGATTAAAGATAGATTTGAAAATTTCATGTGATAGTTTGACTATAAAAAGTCAAAATTGACTTTTTAATTTAAGTAAATGAATCGTCAATATTAAATATTTTATTAAATAAACGATCTAGATCGTTTAATAAAATTTATCTAATTAATCTTTTATATATATTTTAGATTATATGTTTCGTGATTTGTGATTGAATTTGTGTATCTGATTGTTTGTCTAATTAGTCACTTTTGTGTTTGCTTATTTGACTGTTGTATGCTCACATATATGTTACTTGAATTTGGTTATGTACATCAAGATAAGAAAGAGTGTCTCTCAACAACAATCCATTATTAGCTTTGCAAAACAAACAAGAAAGGTTAAGGATGGAAACGTATATGTTTAGCTAAATTCCAATGACACTTCATCAAGAGATGCAAAAAGTGATTAGTTGAAATAAGTAGGATTGATTGCTTTTCTACCTTATTTCTATTAGTGATATTAATAACATTTTGGAAATTAACTTTTTTTAACGGTAGACACAGACTCATCTAGTCTGTATATTATGTCATTAACAGTATTTGAACTCATCTTACTCACATCTTAATATCGATAGGACACAAGCTCTTTGATATTCTAAAAAGATACAAGATTTACCTAATATTTAATCAGTTTTTTCCTTTCTAGTCATCGGCTTCTACTCTCATGCTTAGAACTTTCTTGCTCATAATGTATTGTTAAATTATAAAGAAAACAAGAAAGAACATAGAACAAACATTATAAATCTAATGACAACTAACACGGTTGTTATATATATGTACAATTTGAAGTAATCTCCAAAACAACATTCTCTTATTTATACTCAAAGGCAGACCTAATGTCAACTTAAGTTGTGGGCTTAGAAGTTTTGAAAATACTAGTGGGGTACCCGCGCAATGCGGCGACGGCAAATAAAGAGAGATTTTGGTAATTGTCTGCAAGAGATAGGATATTGCAATGACAGTTGCAAATGATATCACGAAATGGTGTTACAATATATTTGGTATAAATTATCTATTTCTAAGTAGGAAAAATAAACATCGACACTGTCAAATCTATCCGCAAGTTCCATCATTGTATAAAAAGATGAATAAAGACCATATATCCTGCAAAAAAATATATAATTATATATAGATGTTGAGGAAAAGATGTATAAGAATAAAAAGTAAATATTTAAAAACACTTCATCTGAACTTAACATATCATGCAAAGGTGCTGAAAATACTTTAAAATTCCTTAAAATAAGACAACTAATTATAAACCAGATAAAGTTTTTGAATAGAGCCTGTTTTGTAAATAACACCGTAGTGGAATTTTGTAATTATAAACCAGATAAAGTTTGTAATAATCTTTTGATTTTAATGTAATTATATGTAATTAGCTTCCGCACGCGTATTAAAGTTAATTTTAAAGTACGGTGTTACAAATTGCAGCTCAATTGGTGATATAACTCTGGTAGGAGTGGTATTAAAGGGTAAGGTCTTGGGTTCAAGTCTCACCAACAACCTACTCTGATATGATATCAGAGGGAAGGGTTGGGGTGTATTGGGCTGTAGACCTGACACGCCGGAGTTGGTAGCGCCGGTATGAGACCGGTAGGCGCCGGCCGGGTGTTACAAAAAAGTGCACTTTTTTGTAACACCCCTGGCCAAGGCGCTTACCGATCTCATACCGGCGTTACCATCTACCGGGCATGTCAGGTCTGCAGCCCAATACACCCCAACCCTTCCCTCTGATCTCATACCAGAGTAGGTTGTTGCCATGGTTAGAACCCATGACCTTTTATACCACTCTTTCCAGAGTGATATCACCAATTGAGCCACAATTGGTGATATCACTTTGGAAAGAGTGGTATAAAAGGTCATGGGTTCTAACCATGGCAACAACCTACTCTGGTATGAGATCAGAGGGAAGGGTTGGGGTGTATTGGGCTGCAGACCTGACATGCCCGGTAGGTGGTAACGCCGGTATGAGATCGGTAAGCGCCTTGGCCGGGGATGTTACAGCAACTAAAACCAAATTTGCATACTAAAACCAAATGTTACAACTCACATGTAAGATTGCGGCAAATAAATATAAAAAGAAAAGCAAAAGTCTATTAAATCTTCAAAGAAAAAGACATCATAACACAGTAGAAACATTAAAATAGATGTATAGCTTACCGTGAATTCCATCCAATTTACAGCTTGGTTCAAATTATAATTAATATCCAAACATTAAAGTGTGATTCATCTAAATTTTCCATTTCAAGTTGTACTCATGCTATCAAATAGCAATTCCCTTATCAGATTCAATTGCAATTCACCATCAAGGCTGATTTGTGATTCAATACCCAAGAACACATCAGTTAATACATCAAATTTGTAATTCGAATGAAGGTAGGACACTCTGGTCATTTAGCCCCCCTACGCAGCCAACATTTCAGCTTGTGATTCCCATATATTAGTTAAGTTTTTAAAGAATGATTAAACATTCCAAAAGTCCAATTTACATTCACGCTTTTGTTCAAGACTTGTTATTATTAAGTTGAACCTTCAACACTTCAGAATCAGTTTGCATGATTAAAGTTGTGTTGGTTTCCATTTTTTCTAAACACAAACTCTTACTGATCAATTGCAAGTTAAGCATGATTAGGTGACTCAAAAATTATTAAATGTTCTCGGTTCTAAACCAAAGTTCGAACAGCCCTCTCTTCAAACATAATACCCAACAAATCGTACATTAACCTCTATGAAATCGATAATAGTGATTCAAGGAACATACCTTAATGTTTTGCTACAGCTTCATGGATCAATTTGAGATGATTCGTATCGTTTTTGCTTGGATGCACCTCTCGAACACAGGTCCACACACACAAAAGTTGCCGCTAATCTCAACTTAAAAAATCGTAGGAGTGAGTCCGGAGTACTCACCTACAGCTTCCCTTTGATTCCCTAAAAAAAACAGGTCTATCACACTGCTGCTCTCTTCCCTTCTCGACGGCAGCATGATCAGAAGCACAGGGGGGAGGGCGTCGGCTGTGATGACTTCATAATTCATCGAGTTCTAGCCTAGATCTTGAATTTGTACATAACTAATTTTAGTCAAGCTAGGAAATCATACCTGAAGGCTCACTTCTTAGAGTAGTTCTATTTGCAGCCGCTACAGGGGTATTTCGATGTTGAGGAACTCAGTTCCGAGTCATTTGGAGTGGTTCCCATGGCATATGCTTCAAATCATCTACACATAAGAAGGGGATATGATTTCATAGCATAAAATTAGTCACAACAAACATAAATCAGCCTAAAACAAACAGAATTTGGAGACCCAAGAGGATATGATTTCAAACAATGTTAAGTTTATAAGTTGCAATCTGATTAATGAATCACATCATCTTCCTGTTCTTCCTCGAGAACTGGTGCACAACGCTCTCCATATGGCGGTCGAGATTCACTCTTTAGAAAGATTCTGCATAGCACAAATGCATTCTTTCCTCCAAAAAGAAGCAACAATAAATATTCATTCACTTTAACACAATCATAGACCAAACAAGAAATTATAGATATCAACTGCATGAAATTATATAAGCTTCTGAATCTTAAAGCACTTAGTTATTTAAGTCACAAAATAAATTTGTTAATTTTTTAGCAAAATGGGAATGAATAATCTATCAATTAACACGCTGAAGATTTTTCAAACCCACGGGTTATAGTTTCCAAATCTTAAAATACTTTTCTGAAAATGTATAAAACAATAATTCATCTCATTAAAGAAAAATCAAGAAAATGAAAAAGCAAATTGTTTACTAGCAAGTTCCCACTTCCCAGGGCTTAGATTTGTAAGCAGAGGCGAATCCATGCTTTGACTATTGGGGTGTCTTGACCACACTTAAATTTTTTTTTTTTACTATTATATATATAATTTTTTTTTGGACCACACTAAAATATAAAAAAGGACCCCATTAAGCATCAGTAATCTGAGTAATTTGGGCTTTTCATCTACCAATAGAAGTTCAAATTTTAGATTACCAATTAAAAACTAAAAAAAACCCCATCGACAGATAAAACCTACCATCTGGCCGCCGACCTGAAATCGCCCCACGCAAAACGCAGTTTCTGTCTGCCATCTCGCCGCCGACCAGTGAACTCGCCGCCTCGCCGGTTGAGGAAGAAACTAACTTTGAAGAAGAAAGTAACTTTGAAGAAGGAATGAAGAAGTCTTGAAGAGTACAGTAGAAAAGAAAAGGAATTTATAAGTATTTGAAAGTTAAAACTTGAAAAAGTAAGTTTTCTCCTCTGCACACTTTTGTACAGAACATTTATTATTTACAATATCCATAACACTTTATTGATTTGGACTATAAAGACAAAAAGAAAAGCCGTAGTTCTTCGAGAATTGTAGTTCTGCATTTATAATATCAATAAACCCTAATACCAATCAAATATTATCATAATTATTTATTTTATATATGTAGTTTTGTATTGTAGTGCTTCTACAAATGGATCAAGTTCTTGTAGTTTTTTTAGAGAATTTTCGTGGTATGCAGTATCGTCGAGATCAATTATAAGAACTTTATGATATTTGTTTTGAAGATATATATGTTGATTATTTGTTGGTAATAATAATGTATTCGTCTTGTATCATACTATCCGACCCGTAAAAAGAAAAATATTTTTGACCCGTCATTTTTCGACCGACTTTTTTTGTTAGATAAAATATGTTGGACCCCACAAGATTTTAATCCTAGATTCGCCACTGTTTGTAAGCATCAGTTTCCAGTACGACCTGAAATAGAAACAAATACAGATATAGACACCACGCTGAAAGTTACCAATGAAACTATATGTGACTGACGATGTAAAATATTAAGCGTAATAGATTTGACTCTTAAGAACAACAAAAAACAGCACACCCCCCCCCCCCCCCCCCCCAAATAGAAAAGAAAAGAAACAACAAACCAGAAAGGTACCGTCTAACTATGGTTGTAAAAATATGGAAACCAGGGGTTACTATTCCTCTTTCATAGCTTCATCTTGTTTTCTAGAAGCATAATCAGAAAATAAGTAATCATATTCAAGCACTTTGAAGAATGTTTGCTCCAAGAGACCAACAAATATACTAATATATCAATCTTGAGGAGGAACATTAACATCAAATTATAAAGAGTTCTAAAGAGTCAAAACGAACACCAAATCAACAACTTATAAATGTTCTGCTTCTGGTGTCATAATTTTAAACATTGAAATATTTTTATTTCTAATTTATGCTTAAAATAAAGAGGATGCTTGAAACCAGCAAACCCACAACATTATATAAACCAGTCTTTACATAATTAATGCCAACTCACACTACGTGCTGTGAAACAAAAATAAACATACAACCTAATCAAATGCCTAATTTTCTTTTATGATCCCCTTCAAATACCCTTGTAAAGATCTCACAGGCCATAAAATATACTGATTATAAAATTAAATATTATTATCTAATAATGAAACTACATGTGACTAACGATCGTTTTGAAGATGGGTTTAGTTAAAAGAAAGTACATATAGTTCAACATTCATAAAGGTCAAATTGTGGTCCTAACTTAAATCGGAGTTTAGGTATCATGTAGGACACTTGATTTAAAACTATGCATACACATGTTTTCATAAAACTCAAATATACACATATGTTTTCATAAAAGGAGAGCAGATAAGACATCCAAAGTTAAGAAATTAAAATTACCATCAAATGATTACCGAAGGAATAGCAGAATTTCAAGGGCAGCGTCGAATGAACCTTGTTGCGAGGGTAGATAACGCCTAAGGCGCAGGGGCTGGCGAGGGCGGTCGGCCATCGGAGATGGCATCCAGCGAACGGAAGCAGCAGCCAGAGACTGGCGATTGGGTAAGAGCAGAACGCAGCCAGGGGCGGGTGAAGATCGATGTTGGGGAGAAGGAAGGAACGGAATGAAACGGATGTGTGAAACCTAATGATGTTAGAATTAAAATTAGATGAATGGATGAGATTCAATAAGGTAAAATGGATGGTGGGGATTTTGTATTGGTTGAAAATTAAGTAGTCTTAATTTTTATATACGAGAGAGAGATGTGTATGTTTAATGTAGTAGTATAGATTATGGTGACGGCGTTTATTGAATCAAAATACAATAAATATAACACGAGTTATTATTGTATATGGTTTCTTAACAATAAACATAATTAATTCTTATCACATTTCCATTGTATGCAAAAACAACTTATATGTATGTCTTATTTTACGTTATCATTATATGCAATAAAATTTGTATAAGTAATTATTGTATGCAACAACTTACATACAATAAAAAATTATGAAAGTTGATTATATTTTTTTTGATAAAAATAAACTTCATTTATATACAATGATAACGTATGCAAAATTTGTCATATTTTAATGCAATAAAACTCATAATCATGCTACCAATTATATTTTTAAGTATTACTCGTCAAAATTTTAAGTAATGAATTATCAACCGAATTGTTATTTTTATTATTAAAATTCGATGTATTGTTAATTTGATAAATTGTGATTCAATCTTTTGTTAAAAACGATTACTGTATACTAAATTATTGTTTCTTGGAAAGACTTTTAAATTTTCCCTTAAATGCTTTAAATTTTTTTATCAATCGTGTCTTTTTTTGAAAAGTTGTTACTGTTTTAATTATTGGAAAACTAGTTTAAGGACTACATATACGAGTATTATACAAGTAAATCTAAATAAGTAATTTATTAAGTACAAAAATACTTTAATTACATACAAAATATGTGAACTTTCATACATAACAACTCTAATATAGTAAATAACGAAAAGTGGACAAATACAAATTGTTTGCAGTAGGCATGTAAGAACAAAGATTATATTCGTTATACTATTTATTTATTTACTACATTAATTTATTAGATCATGATTTTCAAAGATTTAAACAGACGCCTAAACAATATAAAACTAAGTTATTCCGTGCTTATTTTTTCAAAAGAACTCCCTCATTGTCATTACATGCATATTATAAGTTAAAAACATAGTTTAGGTTAAAATGAAAACTTTGAAAGGAAGTCATTATAAATTTGATTTAATAAAGTGGTGGAAATAGCAATCATTGATGCAATTTAAAAAAAATTAGAAATGAACCAAAAGAAGTATTCAATTATACGTTCTTGCTTGTTGTAGTTTTGTAGTCAAAATCAACTGAATATGGCTCTTTCTCATGCGTTCTCTCTCTTCCTGTAGCACTCTAGAAGCAGCAATGTATTGAAATTGATATATGTCATGTGTATAAAAATTACAATTAGAAGATAAGAATCTTCAAGTAGATTTAGCTCACAATTTCAACTTACATGTGTATCCAACTAAAGAAAGAAAAATAAAAATAGCACTTTGAAAAAAATAAAGCGCTTTGAAATTTATAAAAAAGAAGTGGGTTTT
Organism: Pulicaria dysenterica; assembly: GCA_947179395.2. Taxonomy (NCBI): domain Eukaryota; kingdom Viridiplantae; phylum Streptophyta; class Magnoliopsida; order Asterales; family Asteraceae; genus Pulicaria; species Pulicaria dysenterica. Next base: position 12,973,764 of record OX359291.1, read on the forward strand.
CTTTAAAAATGCCATATTGAAAAACATAAAGCGCGTTGTAGTGTCAAAAGTCAATTAGTCAACTATAATCAATTAGTCATCTCTCACTTCACTTTGTTATAAAATTTTCATATATATATATGTGTGTGTGTGTGTGTGTGTGTGTGTATATATATATATATAGGAGAGGGTTCATTCGAGAACCGTTGTTAGTGCGAGAACCGCGAGAACCAATCTCAGCCGTTCCTTGGATATGGGAAGTTAAACGGATGGAGAGCGTGGAGTGATAGAGTGTGGCAGGGTACATGTGAGGAATTCATGAGTGGGCAATGACATTGAAGGTGGGGTAATTGGACGGCTCAGATTGGTTCTCACGGTTCTCGTACTAAGAATGGTTCTCGCGTGAACTTTTTCATATATATATATATATATATATATATATATATATATATATATATATATATATATATATATATATATTCAATTAAAATTGTGGCAGATTGCTTTAAACATAATAAAAAATGCGTTTTATTTTGAAATTGGTCACTATGTTTTATAAATCCATGTTTAAACCATATTTTTGGTGAAACATTGTTATAACAAATTTGCTCAATATGTTAAGGTCTTTGGTCAAAATTACCCAAACGATTAAATATGAAAAGTATCGTGCTATTAGTAACCATATTAAAAGTCTAACCATCAAGTTACAAAAGAGAAAATATTTTTTACTTATAGTGATTTGTCTTTTGTTTTAAGATAAAAAACAAAAACTACAGCTACTTAAACGCTCCTGATGGTTAATATTTTCCTTGAAATTAAGTACTTCTAAACAGACTTTTGTGTTTGTGCGCGTATACCTAGTGGAAGACAAAGTCGTTGAAAATAAGGGTAATAAGGATCAAATCAGAATCATCACCATGAAGATGAAGGGTTTTGTAGGGTATATAAACATATAATAACATGCACAGCGGAATAAAACCCCCTCCAGTGATCTCATCTAACTCGTACAGAAACTAAAAGAGAAAGAGGGTTAGAAAGTTATACCTTTGATGTCAAAACAAAAACTTTCTTCAAGCCTCTAGATCCACCGCTACTGCACCACCTCGAACTGGCTGCTAGACCGCCTAAGGATTAAACCTTGGATAAAAAACGATGACCCTTATGTGTGTGTATGCGTTGCCTCCAATCACCAACCACAGTGGTTCGGTGTTGCTTGCGTTGCTGCCAACGGTCGACCGCAAGAGGAGGGAAGGGCGGCTACGGCCGCCGAGTGGAGAGAGAGAGAGAGGAGAGCTTTAGGGTTATCTTATTATCTTGTAATTTGACTTGTGTGATTAATGAGGCTTAATAAGGTTTATATAATAAACCCTTATTAGGCCTAAGCCCGTTTAATTAAAGCGCAGCTTTAATTAAACTATTAATCAATTACAGAATATACCCTCGACCTTTCTAATTAATTAATAACTATTAATTAATTGGTCCTGTTAATATTTAAACTAAATATTAACTTCTCTTTTAAATAATAAATAACTTTTATTATTTCTCTCTTTCTCAATAATTAATTAAACTATTAATTATTGTGATACACAAACAGGTAAAATCCAACAGGTTCTATTTGGGTGTGCAGCGGTGTAATCCTTTAGTGTCACATAGTATTGGACACGATAGTACATGTTATCTATCTCTGCACATAATCTAACAGAAAACCAATGATTGTAGAGAAATAATCATCAACAATAGCATGTGCACTCTCTTTGACACCTAGCATAAAAATGATATGGTGTTTTGATGTTTGCTCAAATGCACAATTCAAAATCGATAATCATATAAAAGAATTTCTCACCAAATAATATAAATTGAACATCAAATAAGAACATAGCAAAATTAAGTAAAAACAAAATAGTTTAGCTTATATTTCAAACCTTTAGTTATTATAAGTTAAAGACCATGTATTTTTAAAAAAGAAATTCAACCATTTTGATTAACAAACAAACACTCAATGGATTAATTATAAGAGCACAATGTCCTGCCTCAAGAACTTGTAAAACATAACAAAGCAAGATCTAGATCTACGATACCAACAAACTCACATGTAAATTGCAAATTGAAATAACAAAGGAAAATGTAACATTATTAGAAACTATTCAAGCATGCTAAAGGATGATGAGGGGGTCATTATTTATAGTAGCACAAGAAATACCTCTTTCCCGGTTAAAACGTAGGCAGTGATATTATATAAAACGCCTTAATTCAACATGTTGAATAAACGGTGCGAGTTCTATGGTCAAACGTCGAAAATTTGTATTTTCAAAAGCTAAAGAAATTACTATCAAATGGACAAAATTAACATGAAATCTAATTCAAGCATATCAATATTACACACCAAATCATATTCAACATCCCATATTAGATCACGTTAAAACGAATCATTTTAAAACATTTAACTTGCCAAGCAAGATGAACAAAATGAGAAAGTAATACATTTGAAATCAAAGCAATCTTACCTCAATCAGCAGAAACGTCAAGTAAATAGAAATCTTCTGCTACTATAAGAAATTTGGGGTTTTGATCTTACCTAGATTAGAAGACCGATGACGATTTGAAAGTCTTTCTTGTAAGCCATAGAGAAGAAGGGTTTTGGAAGCGAGGAAGATGGGAAATAATGAAAGTGTTAGATAATGGATTTAGGGTTTGTTAAGCTTATCGAAGAAGAAAGATGAATCACAATGTATCAAAAAAGTCACTTACCAAATACTTGATCTTGATGCAGACGGCTCTTAAAATCAGAAGGTGATTTTAGGCTTTGTGAAACTTATCATAGTATATGATAAAGAAAGTGACATAAACCGGAGTCTTGCAAATCGGGTACTAATGACTCGCGTGTGTTAAAAAATTGACTAAAAATCCAATTTATGTACAAATATAGGTATTACTAATATTAGTAGTCAAAATTGGAGAATTTAGTTAAAATTGAGAAAATGAGGGATCTTATTGGTCAATTAAAATTTACATCAAAATGTATATAAATTTGAGACAATTATAAATATATAATTATATATATACCAATAATTATATATTAAAAGCTATAAGATAAAAACTACAAATATATATTTAATTAGATACATCCATTAAATATAAATATATAATTTATACAAACACACTCTCTATATTTTCATATATCTATTTCATAATTGGTTACATATACTTTTAAAGATCATTCTAATTGTGGAAGTCAAAATTATAAGTTCTAGTCAAAATTGAAAAAAATGTAAGGATTCTATTGGTCAATTAAAATTGGAAACTTTTCTACAATTGATTTTATATATATATATATATATATATATATATATATATATATATATATATATATATATATATAGGGGAGGGTTCCATCAAGAACCAAAAAAATGCGAGAACTGCGAAAACCGATCTAAACCGTAAAATATCTACCAAACGCCAAGATATTAAATTATGAAAATTATACCAAATATGCTTTTTAACATGACATTCATATTACTATATTTTTTTCAACAAAAAAAATTCATTTTTGCCGGGTTTTTTTTCTATCACTATAAGGTATGTTACATATATGTAATCAGTACTTAACATATTTGTAATCAGTACTATAAGGTATGTTACATATATGTAACGAATTTTTTTTGTTGAAAAAAATATAGCAATATGGATGTCATATTAAAGAGGATATTTTTGTTGTTAATTTGGTATAATTTTCATAATTTAATATCTTTCCGTTTGGTAGATATTTTAGTTTTAAAAATATGGGGATCAGTTCTCGCAGTTCTCGCTTTTTTTTTTCTCGATGGAACCCTCCCCTATATATATATATATATATATATATATATATATATATATATATATATATATATATATATATATATATATATAAATTGGATCAATAAAGAACCATGTGTTAAACAAAGAACCTAAAGAACCAATCTGGACCTTTAGATCATGAATATCAATGGATGAGATTGATCGATGACAAAACTGTAATTATTATGTATTAATTTAGGAAGAATAGGGCAAAAATGTAATTATCCCCCCAACACCCACGATTTAAAAAAAAACCCTCAAAAACTTTAAATTGCCATAACTTTTTAAGTTTTGTGAATTTAATCAAAAAAATTATACCATTCTTTTAGTTTTTTAATCCTCTTTCAAACAAGATCACTCTTCCTATACTTTTCTAAAAAAAATTGAAAATGATTTTTTTTTTTTGCATTTTGACGCTGTACAGGAAAAACTCCTTTTTTTTTCATTTTGGCAGGTCGTCGCTAATGAGCTGAATGTCGCTAATTACCCAGCTCAAAATGCAAATTACGGATTTTGCATTTTGCATTTAGGCTTGAATGAACCTAGCTCAAAACGGATTTTGCATTTAGGCTTGAATTACCCAGCTCAAAATGCAAACTACGGATTTTGCATTTAGGCTATATTTACCCAGCTCAAAATGCAAACTACGGATTTTGCATTTTGGGTTTGAATGAACCTAGCTCAAAATGCAAACTTTGCATTTCAAAAAAAAAAAAATTTCAGAAATATATCAAGTCCGGTCTTGTTTGAAAGAGGACGAAAAACTGAAACTAATGATATAATTTTTTTTGTTTAAATTCTTAAAAACGAACGAGTTATGATCATTTAAAGTAAGTGGGGGTTTTCTTTTTAAATTTTGGGGGGTGGGGGGGGGGGAGACGCTGCTGGGAACGAGATTTTTTTTATTTTAAATTTTCCTTTTTTATCCTTAAACAATGTGCCATGTGTCATTATCAGGGGGGTTCTTTAGGTTCTATGTTTAAGGGAGGTTCTTTGTTTAACCACACCCTATATATATATATATATATATATATATATATATATATATATATATATATATATATATATATATATATATATATACCAATTTGAGACAGGATCTTTTTAACTTGAATTAATAAAAATAGTAAGGCAAGCAATTTATGATAAAGTATCTTCTTTGATTAAACAATCTTGATTACACTTGTCTTTACGACAATCTTGACATATATCTGGAGATATGAATATCTGGAAATCTAAAGATTTTGAACATTGAGAAGTTGAGAATCTGAGAGATGGTTTCTTAGAAGGTTGCATAACATTTTGTAAAACTAAGGGATGATCTACACTAAGTCTTGAGTCTTCCTTTTATAGGCATCTTGATGACTTGATTACCTTGAATAGCCGGTTTCGGATTCCAAATCTTCTTAAATTTTGAATAATAGGCACTGAGTCATTTGTCAGAAAAGTTATTTGTCTTCACTTGATAATTGATTAAGCACCGTTGCTTTTGCTTTGGAATCTTGCTTTTGAAAAGTTTTTTGTCTTCTTTTGATAATTGAGCCAGTTGGTTGAATAATTGGCCGACACTCTTTTGAAAAATTGAAAAGTTGTTTGTCTTGACAATTGTTGGCATCTTTTGTTATTGGTCCGTCTTTTGTACCTGTAGATATTTTGAGAAAGTTGTTTGTTTGAATAATATATTCTTATGAAATACCAAAGAGCGTATTTCATACGTTTGAATAATATAGTTTGAATAAACAAATGAATTTGTCTACAAAGACAAATCACCAAACTCACACAACGCTTTTACATTGTATTAATCAAAAAGACTAAATTCTTCATATGGGTCTTGAGCATCTTGAGTTATATCTTGAGTAGAGCTTGTAGGAGAACTTTGTTTGATTTCTTGAATTAATCTTCTGATCTCATCTCTTGAATTTGCAGCCATGAATTGCTTTATTTGATCATCTTCATTTTCTTCTAGTGGACTTGGAGGAGGTGCTATGGACGCAGCTGTAGCTCCAAAATTCATTTGATAATATCTTGATACACCTTGAACAGTCATATTTTCAATTTGTCCTGCTGGAAGTCTGTCCCACCATTTGACTCGGACAATTCTTTGAAGTAAAGGGGGGGATGTTCCAGTACTAGGAACAACCTTGAATGTCCATGCCATAATCCATGGGATTTTGAATATAATTGAATATTGAAGCACATATTCAAAATCAGGAATGTTTTGAATAAAGATATCTTTGAATTTTGAAAAACCTTCTTTAACACATGCAGGAAAGGTATCAAGAAGATTTCCTGAATATTTGAACCATCTAACGAACCATCTTGGATAAACACCATCAAAATTCTTATCAAAGAAGAGGAACCAAGAATGGCCAAAACTTCTTAGATAAAGAAAATTGAACCAAGCCTCTTGATAATCATAGTAGTTGTATGAGGAATATTGAGGAAAATTTGATAAAGTCTTATTGGTGTATGGTCTAGCTCTCCATTCTTGAATAGTCATGATATGGAATATTTGAGCTTTACTGTATTCAATCAGATCAGTTTCGTTTCCATGTTCATCTTTTTTGTAAGAATGAATAACTTTAATAGATCTAGTATCTATTAATATAGCTTGATAGTATTCTCTTGTTTTGTGAATATCTCCATTAAAGAAGAATGAATCTCTTGGGAAAATGAAATCTGTCAGAGTAAGAAAACTTCTTGCATGTAATTGCAATTCATAGTCTTCTAGAATTTTAACATTTTGGGAAGTTGGATTATTTACATATGAGCTAGCTGTATGATTTGAAGAAAAAGGTCTGGGTTTCTGTTGAAATGGAGAAATAGTAGTAGAAGGTTTGACAACTGAAGAACTTGAGGATCCTGGTATTGAGATAGGTGTTTTGACTAACGATGAGTATGATGATTTCTGTGAAGGAGGGGTGATTGGGGAGAATCTATTTTGAATAGGCAAAGGAGCAGGTGTTTGGCTTTTGAATGGGGAAAGAACTGGTTTTTTCTTTTGATCATGAGTAGAATTTTGAGTATTTTGAGACGTCATTTGCCCTGTAAAAATTCTCTTGATAAGAAATCTGGTAAAGAGTTATTCTTGCCTTTGATAAATTCGATTTGGAAATCAAAATTGCTAAGCAAGGCTTGCCATTTTGCAAAAATTTGTTTTGAAATAACATTTTTAATATCATTTTCTAAAATAGGTTTTGCAGATTGACAATCAATTCTTAATAAAAATGGTTTCATATATAGATCATCTTCAAATTTATTAATACATAAAACAATGCTTAAAACTTCTTTTTTGACTGTTGAATAATTTTTTTGAGTATCATTCCAAGCACCTGAAATATATCTAACCAATTCTTCTTTAGCTTGATCATTAATTTTTTGTTTGAGTATACCTCCAAATCCTAGATCACTAGCATATGTTTCAACTATAATCTTAGCATTTGGTTGAGGAATATTTAAACATGGTAAATATTTGATTTTTTTCTTAATTTGTTTGACAACATATGTATGTTCTTGAGTTTAAGGCTCAGAATTCTTCTTGAGTCTTTTATATAAGGGTTTACATATTGTCCCTAGATTTTGAAAGAAATCATGAACATAGTTTAAGCATCCTAAAAATCTTTGAAGTTGTGTTTTGTCTTTAATTTCGTCAGAAAATTTATTTGCAAATTCTAAACTTCTTTGAATAGGTTTAATGGTTCCATTAATAATTTCATGTCCTAAAAATCTAATTTGCGTTTGAAATAAACTCATCTTTGAGGCAGACACAACTAATCCATTTTTATGAATCAGTTCATAAAATATATTTAAATGCTTAAAATGTTGATCAATGGATTTTGAAAAGATTAAAACATCATCTATATATATAATAGCAAAGTTACTTATAGGAATAATAATGTCATTCATGATATTCTGGAATTCTGAAGGAGCATTTTTAAGCCCAAAAGGCATAACATTCCATTCATAATGTCCAAAAGGAACATTAAAACCAGTTTTCTATTTATCTTGTTCATGAATTTGTATTTGCCAAAATCCGGATTTCATGTCAAATTTTGAAAAAATATTTGAATCGTGTAATCTTTTTAATAAATCTCTTTTGTTGGGTATTGGATATCTTATCCATTCTAAGACTTTGTTTAATGGTTTGTAATTAATTACTAGTCTTGGGGCACCTCTTTCAAGTTCAGCGGCATTCATAACATAAAAAGCTGAACATGACCAAGGAGATTTGGATTTTCTTATAAGTTTTTTATTTAATAATTCTTGAATTTCTTTTTTGCAATATTCTTGTAATTCTGAAGACATATGAATAGTTCTTGATTTTGAAGGTATATCTTTTTCATTAAAATCTTTTATATAGGGTAATCTAACAATATGTTGCTTTCTATCCCAGAAAGCATTTGGGATATTAGAGCAAACATTTTTTTCAAAATTTTCTTTTATCTGTCTAATTTTGTTTTGAGTAATTTTTTCTTGTATTTGATTAGGAATTCTTAATATACTGATTTCATTTATTAAATAGTTTGCTTGATTAATTTTATTATTTAAGTTATTAAGTTCTGTAAAAGCAATTGGTTTGGTGAACTTGAAAACTATTTCTTTGTCTAAAACTTTAGTACTTATTCCGGTTTCGTCAATTGTAATAGGATAAAGTTGATTGAAAAATGGTGTTCCTAATATTAAAGTAGAGGTTAAAGTTTTTGAAAGAACAAGAGAGGTTTTATAACAAAAATCATTGTTACATATGTGAACATTCGTAACTTTGTATTTAATATTTAAGGATGATCCATCGGCTGTAGAAGCTCGATTAGTAGTCTTTTCATAATATTTGGTTGGAATAATTCCTTCTTGGATGCAATTTATATCAGCACCACTATCCATTAATGCTAGAACTGTTATTTTGAATTCATTTGCAATAAAAAGATGTATATAAGTATTCCATCTTTGATATGATATGACTTTTGGTATTTTATTTTGACTTTTATTAATTTTGTTGATATTATTAGTATCTTCTTTAGTTTCAATATCTTTTCTTTTTTCAACTTTAATTAATCTATCTTTTATTAATCTTATATCTGTTTTAACAGTTTTGAGTTCTTCTTGTAAATCTTGAATTGTACTCGTAGTTTTTTGGTTTTGAAAATCTTTGATAAATTTCTTGAAGATTAAAAGGATTGTTATTATAATTGGTTGTTATTGTTGTTGATTCGACCTCCTTATTGTAATTAATAAATTTATTCATTAACTGAGTTTTTATAGTTTTATCTTGAGCCTGATCTATTAATTCTAAAAAATCTCTATCTTTATCTGTGATGACATTTATTTTATTACAAGTACAGTTTCCTATACATTCACATTCTGATTCATTATCAGTTTCATCGGTTGAATAGTTTTGTAAAACCTTTAAATCATTATTATCATAATCTGATAAGCTTGATTCTGAACTTTCATAATCATTTAAAAATAATTTGCTTATTTGGATTTTTAATTGATCGGAAACATCTAATTCATTTATAGTTTTCTTAACATAGCAATTTTTTGCCATATGACCAGTTTTTCCACATTTATAACAAATAATAATATCTTTTTGATTACCTTTAAATTTTTGTTTATTATTAAATTTTTTATAATTTTTCTTCTTATTAGTATTCCCTTCTGTTTTGTTAGGTTTAGAAACATATTTTTTATTTGAAAAACGTCTCTTGTAAAATTATTTCTTGGATTTAGAAGAAGAGGGATTAGAAATTGGTTGATAACCATATTGTTGACAAAAATCTCCTAATTCATTTTTACTAGTGATTTTATCCTTTTTGAGTTTAGCTTTTAATTTTAAATCTGAGCATATGGATAATCCTTCTTTATTAACATAACTAATTATTTCTCCATAGGTAAGATCTTTATAAGGAATTTGATTATTATATTTTTCTCTCAAATTATTTCTAATTTTTTCGGCAAATAGGTTAGGTAACCCTGCAATGAATCTTTCTTTCCAATATGCTTCTTTACAGTCTGTTCTTAACATAACTTTTGTTAAAAACATATCTTTATACCATCTGAAATCTTGAAGTTTTCTACAAGTTAAATTGAGTAATATTTCAGCACTTTTTTCTTGAAGTAATGTTGGATCTCCTATATAATTTTTTATTATTGCATAAATGAGAGTTGGAATAATGTCATCTTCTTGAGTGGTAACAGTCTCATTATTTTCTTGTTTTATAATTACCTTTTTTGCACTAAGTATATGAGTTCTTTCTTCATTAGTAACATATGAATCCCACCATCCTTTTAAATTACCAGTAAATCCAGAAGTTAATAATTCAGCTATTTTCTTTTGGTTATTTCCTTTTATTAAATAAGCATTAGAAGCCATATTCATTTCTTGAAGTGTATTTAAAATTTGATGTTCAGAAAATCCATCTATGTTCTATTCATAAACAGATGTTCCATCATAAGCACTTCTTTGTAAAGTAAATTCCTTTTCTTCATATTGTATATCTGGAAAACTAGGTCTTGGGTAGTAGTTTAAAGTAGTTGGTCTGTTGTAGGTATTTGTATTTGTATTTCTAAGTTTGTTAACATTTATTAAGAATTTTTCTTGTAATTGAGAAATTTTTACATCATTATCTGTAGAGTCTTCTTCAGATTCATCAGTTTGATTAATTACATTAATTTTTATATCACTTAATTTTTGTTCTAACTCATTAACTAATTTTTTGTTGTATCCTAAATTAATTGTTGAATCAATTTGTTGTGGTGTAAAAATGGGTTTTTCTTCATAATATTTTATTGTATTACTGGTTTCAGTTTTGCTACTTTCTGTCTTATTATTATTACTTTCAATTCTATTAAGTTGTTGACTCATAGTATTAAGGATTTCATTTGTATAATTATTTTGATATATGGTTTGTTTGGTTATATCTTCTTTATTCATTTTTTCATTAATTGTGGTAAATGGTGTAGCTAAATATTTATTTTGAATTAATATTTTGGTTTTTGGAGGATGAATAGCTGTTATTTTTTCTTCTATAATTAGGTCTACATATTCTTGAGTTATTTTTGGAGATTCGTATACATTTAAAAAAGGATATGATATATTGTTTTGTTTGCAATATATTTCGTACCATTCAAAAAATGTTAAATGAATATTATTTTGATTTATATACTTTCTCCATTCTAATTGATGTATAAATTCTTTTTTACTATCATTAATAGTATTATAATAATATTCTCTTTTTTCTTCATTATGATTTGCATAAAATTCATTTTTAAGATGTTCCATGTTGATGTATGATTCAGTCATTTATTAATGGATTAGTTCTTTCAATATTTCAATTGTTAGAATTAAGTTATCACGAAGACGATGATTTAATAAAATTTCTTCGAAAAGTGGTGAGTTATCAAAGTAAGATGATGAGGCATCAGTAATTTTATTAGCTCTAATTTCTTCAGTAATTTCAAGTTCGAGCCTTTCTATAATATTATTAAATTGTTTTATTCTATTTCTTCTTTCTTTTATACATCGTTTAATATTGTTAGAATATGAACTCATTTCAGTGAATTTGGTTTTTTAATCTTTTTAATCTTTTTATTAGTATTGTATGAGCAGTTTTTTGTATATTTAAAACTCGAATATGATTAAATCTGCTAAAAACATTTTCTCCAGTAATAATTTCGTAATTTAGTATTTTTATTCTATGATTAACTTGTTTAATCCTTGAAATTGTATCTTTTATTTCTAATTTAAGTTTTTCCGAATAATGACTCAAATAACTAATTCAGATCTAACTTGATTAATCCATGAGAGATGTAATCTAATTCTATCAATTATATAATTATTTATTACTGTGAGATTTGCTAGTTGTACCCATTGGACATTTGTTAAGTCTTTAGGTTGTTCCCCTTGAATATCTTTTTGATCTTTAGAAGATGATATAATTTGTTGAAATTCTTGTTCAATTTCTATTAATTCTAATCTATAATCATGAATAATTTTCCAATATGATTTTATTTCTGTTATTTTTGTAGCATTAAAATTACATAAAACTTGAGTCTTATTACTCATATTTGATTTCTTAAATTATTAATTTCTGTTATAAAATCTGATTGAGTTGGACTATATCCTTCAGACTCACTTTGTTTATCTTCGTTATAAATGGGTTGTGGAATATTTTGATTAAAATCTACATATCTTAAAGACTTTGATTTTTTAATAGAGGGATTTCTTAAGTCTATAGTACTACTAGTTGAACCGGCAGATAATCTTGAAGAAATAATTGGAATATTTTCAAAACTTATTTGTACAGAACCATCTTCGTGTTCTATCACACTAGATGCTCTATTACTCTCTCCTATGGGTTTGGGTATATTAATATCTTGTAGATTCCAATTACAAGATTGACTTATTTCATTCCATTTGAGACGTTTTGGTATTTGAACCTTGGTATGCTGTGGATTGGATTCAAAAATTATTGTTTCATTTTTAGGACTAACTATTTTGGATTTAGGTTCTATTGTTGAAGACATAGTTTTATAACACACCCTATATATAATTGCAATAGCCTTTGTTTCCTCTTTGAACTCTAGATTTCTTGTTTTAATTGTTAAAACTAGAGTGTCCAGAATATTTGGGTCAAATAATCCTACTGAAAAATTTGGATAACAATTAAAATATATAGGACCATTTGAAATATTAGTTTCTGCCATAGCTAATATTGAATTTTGAAAATTAGTATGTCTAGCATCTCTTAATATTAATAGAACTGGAGCATCTATACCTAATCTAAATAATGGTTTAACAGCTACTTGAACAAGCCCAACATGTAAATATTTGTATTTATTTCTATGTTGAATTATTGCAGATTTGGATAATAAATGTAAATTATCATAATCTTTATTAATAGATATAGTTTGTTCAGATGCTTTGATTGAATACCCTTGTAAAAAGTCAAAATTTCCAATCTTATAAATAGTATTAAAATCTTGTTTTGGAATTGTCCAATTTGATAAATTTTGTTCGATATCAGAGATATGAATTTCCATAGAATTCATATGTAGATCAGTTTCTTCAATATTTTCTTTATCAGGATTATGTTTTTTAGAAAATAAATTCATCATTTTATTTGTAATCATAAATTGTAATTTTAAAAGTAGTATGATTCGAAAGAAATTAATTTCTTTTAATGATTTCAAAATAATAATTATATATATATATATATATATATCCACAATCCTACGAGTGAAATAATATTGTCTTAGCTATTTAAAAATAAACACCATAATTCATATATGAAAAGTTAAAATTTAAGTTAAAGATTATTAATGTGAATTTATTACAAATATGAAGAGTTGAAATCTAAGTAAAAAATGATTAATTTGAATTTGTTACGAATATAGAAAAGTGATTATGGAAAATAAGTTCTGATTGTTATCTTTGAAAAAGATATATTACCTATTTTGCTCATATCCACAGCCCTAACGACTGTAGTTATCATATTTCTTAATTATTTATATTTACGTTTTGATAAATATTATCTTTATCGCCAAGTTAAAAGTCTATAAATCCATCCCAATTTATACTCCTATACATATGGAAAAATTAAAAATTATAATAAATCCATTTTATATTTGGAACATGAAGTTATTATTATCACTAAATTATTTTATAATTTGTCAAAAAGCTATTAATTTCATATTATTATTACTCTCGTGTGGAAGGTTCTCGAATTTGGACGGTGTGCGTGTGTGTGTGTGTGTGTGTTAGATCCGAAGGGACCAACATCGCAGACTCCTCCTTCAACCTGACACGCCACGTTTTACGTATTCCTTCCTCTACAATTTATTTAATATAAAAAATTATAAAAAAACTAAAAATCAGTGCTTCGTCGAAACCAGAATACGCCAATTAATCGCTGCTCTGCTGTCTCACGATGGCTTTCTTCCCCTTCCCGGAACTTCAAACACCCACCGACCACCCTCAACCAATTTCATCTATTTATTCGATCATCCCTCTTTTTCTCTTCTCATCAATCTCAGTTTAATCAATTCAATAGTCAATTTGAGTTTCTGTTTCCATGGCAACCAACAACCAGCCTCAATTCCACGATTTCTTGCCTCTAATGGCGGATAAACTGGGCGGCGATGGTTTAATCGACGAGCTATGCAACGGGTTTAGGTTGCTGATGGATCGCGATAAAGGGGTTATCACTTTCGATAGTTTAAAGAGGAATTCTTCGTTGTTGGGTCTTCAGGATCTGTCTGATGCTGATCTTTTGAACATGTTGAAAGAAGGGGATTTTGATGGTGATGGAGCTCTTAGTGAGATGGAATTTTGTGTTCTTATGTTTAGATTAAGTCCTGATTTGATGGAGCAATCTGAGTTTTTGTTAGAAGAAGCTCTAGAACAGGAGTTTGGTAATTTTCAATATTGAGTTGTACATTTCTCATCATTATTTCTGAATTATTGAATCTTTTATGCTATACTGACTTGTACTTTGTGAATTGATGGTTGTGTGTGTTGTTCAGTATAATCTGTTTATTATCAGGGAGTTTAATTTGCTTTACTTCTGTCTCATTCTTTTCTCAAGTTTTAGCATTATCTGAAAAGACATGTAATTTAGTTTCATTAGCAAGAGTTCTTTCTATATAGATAGATAACTTTCTATATCTTTCTTCCTCCATACTCCTCTTTCACTAGATTAAGTATTGTTGTTTATATATGTAATCATGTTAAACATAAAGCTTGTTGAAAACACAACCTCATAAATAAGTTGCATAACGTATTAACATATATCATATCAAAAATGTAATTGTAAAATGCCGATGATATCACTTTTGTTTAACGTAATAACTAATAAGATATGTAATGTTTTGTCCCTTTGTCTGGTATAAACATACCGGTGATGCTCTTTTTTTTATACTACCATAATAATATTACTCTGTCACGGTATACAAATAATACTATTTATTAGTAATTGACAAACATACTAATAATACTCTGTCTTAATACCACCACAGCAGTATTACGCTATCTCGAAATAAACATATACCAGTGCATGTATGAATTAAAACATAACTCTTCTCATAAATCATACAATTGTTTATGCAATTTGCATACACATATTAATCATTTTAATGCATTGGTTATGGAATTCACAATCCTATGCTCATTGATGACGTATCTACGTCCAGGCCCAATAAGGCGCCAAAAGGCCTGCCAGTAATATCTTAACAAACATCACAAAATCAGGCCCAGCCCAGGCCTGAGTGACTCACCGAATATAAGCGATTGCAGGCCAGGTCCAGTGCCTCACTACGTGGCCCATGTAGGCCTGGTATGCTTGGCAGCCTCGTTACAAGCCTTTCCGTCTAGTGCAGGCCTGGCTTGACCGCACCACACCGCAAATAAGCCCTGGAGTTAACCACTACAGCATTGCTACAACTATTACACGTGTCTCAAGATCACAGGCCAGAGCAGGCGTGCCATGTCTGCGCTAAGACACACGAAGGCTCGCTGTGATTGGATGACACCGATAGCGGGGAGCAAATCCCCTTTACAGTACAAAAGTACTGCCAACAGCCTCACTATTGGCTGACACTGATAGTGGGGAGCAGATCCCCTTTTATAGCAGAAAGGTACCACCTTTCTGGTCTCCCACAGGAGATTATGCCACCTGTCCTCCATCATAACGGTCCACCCAAAGGAGCCCTCAACTATAAATAGAAGATCACCATCTCCTACAAAGGTACGCACCATATATAGCCTAAACACTCTCCCTAAAGCTCTTTACCATCTCTATGGCTAACTTGAGCGTCGGCCCTGTAAGCTCTCTAACGTAGTGTTTCCATCTGTTTTGTAGGTCTCATCCCTCATCCAGACATCCTTCCGAAGATAATCATACACTTTCTATATCAACCTTGCACTTGTTCACCTTCGCGAACAAACACTCATATTCAAGATTCTAATAATCTTATGATTCTTGTCAAAGTCATGCATGAACATTATTAGTATACAACATTATGTATATAACGAGTTTTCATATGCCCGTACTTCGCAATGGGCTAAAACTATTGTTTAGAGCTTTTAGGTTATATATTTTGTTAATTTTTTGAAAAAATAACAATTCAAATATTATGTAATAATTAAGATAGTGATAGTGATCATCACTTACTTACAATTAAAATGAAAAAAAAAATAAAAGATCAAACTACAAAAAGGAAAAATATAGCATAAATATAACATCACTATTACTAAAACTAAGATCAAAGAAAAGTTTATTTTTTAGTAAAATATAAAACACAAAGATTACTTGAAAATTTAAAGAGTTCATTCGTAATATTTCTTTAATTGAAAAATGAAGAAATTTAAAAATAACATGGGACATATCAAGAAAGACAAAGGAAAAAAATAAAGAAAAAAAAAAAATATAAAACACAAAGATTACTTGAAAATTTAAAGAGTTCATTCGTTATATTTCTTTAATTGAAAAATAAAGAAATTTAAAAATAACATGGGACATATCAAGAAAGACAAAGGAAAAAAATAAAGAAAAATAATATATAAAAAAATATTTAAGCACAAATATTTAATATAAAGTAACATATATTTAGATATATTCATATTATGATACAATTATATCAAAATTTAGAAATTTTTTTGAGACTATCTTCTATATATATATATATATAATAGATATTATATGTTAAAAGTTATAAAAGAAATATAAATTTAAGTTTTTTAATATAATAATAATTAAGTAGAAAAAAAAGCTAGGTATAAACAATGAAATTTCAGAGGGATTATAAAATATTAATAATAATTAAATAAAGCTGAAAAAAATACATGAAAAATGATAACAAAAGGCAAGGTGGTAAGAAGGCAAAAATAAAATAAAATAATAATAACTAAAGTGTAGGCGCGTAGCAAGTTAGCAACTGATGAAGCGAAAACAAAAAAAAGTAAGTTAAATGCAGGAGTTGAACTTGAGACCTAATAGTTGTACCTTTTTTTTAACAAAGCCTTTTTTCTACCAAGCTAAAACCAACAATCTGCTTTGAGTTTGCTTTGAATTTATATAAGATGAAAAAGGAGTGTTACTGTTTATTGAATTAGTAACCTCCTAATAAATGTGATATATATATATATATATATATATATATATATATATATATATATATATATATATATATATATATATATATATATATATACTATATTATAAAACATTTATCACTTAAAACTCTTAAAATTTAAGTAAGTTAAAATTACCAATTTATCCCTTACCCCTAACAAAATACTAAAGTAGCCTAGAGTGTAAGATTGGCGAATTGCATGCATTACAAAATTACTGGAATAAATAAATGAATGGTACATTGTTACTATATAATTAAATCATATAAGTCAATGTACAACATAGTGTAAAATCACGGCTAAATGGTCAAATTACCTTAATTAAAACTCATTTCTATTGGTTACCAAATTAAAGTGATTTCCTATCAAATAAAAAAAAGAATTAGCAGCCGTAAAATTTAATGTTTCCATTCGCTTGTTACATATCTAAACCTTTAATCCATCCATACTTCTTAACAAATACCATTTTATTAATTAATAAAAAATAAAAAATATTAAAATAATTACAACTATCTCTTTATCTATATCTATACTACATTATAAAGCATTTAACATTCTCTCTTAAAAAATTTTAAGACTTCTTAATTTTAAGTAGTACATGTTTCTATGCAAATAGTATAAGTACTCAAAACAATAATCCAATCGATTATTTCTCTAATTAACTCAACAAGTTATAGTAACTGTTGTTTCAAAAAATTCATTAAACACAATTAAATATCTTTTTTTTATTGTTTTTATCAAATTACTTTAAAACCGAATAAAATGGTTGATGACAAAAGATATAAATAAATAAGATAAAAAATGAGAGAAAGAAAAAGAAAACATATATATATATATTGTCGAAAAAATATCAATACTCCGCAAATACAATGCTTTTACATTATCGAAACAAGACATGTTGTCAAATACAAGCTATTAGCCGTCACCGAATTGTGCGGGTTCTATGCTAGTATATATACATATATATATATATATATATATATATATATATATATATATATATATATATATATATATATATATATATATATATATATATATATATATATATATATATATATATATATATATATAATTAGCTGTACTCATCTCGAGATCCAATTAAACTACCATATGCTTATTTAACCCTTGTTTATCAGCTACATAACAAATTCATTTGGTATGACTAATTGCTCAAAACGAATGTCATTTAAAAATTTTGAAATTGTATATGGTTAATAATAGATTCTTAAGTTAAACTCAATCACTTTTACATATGAGCCAAATAGCAACACATCTCTACAAGTAATTCAGAACAACTCATTTGATTCATTAAGTGCTTCAATTCTCACTAAGTGCTATTAATTGTGTAATTTTACCCATTTTAAATCTTATTTGTTCATCAAGTTGAAGATACAATATCTTTATACCTTTTCAATCCAATTAGAATTATTTTTCTTAGTGCTTGTTTTGATGATAATAAAAATATAAACATGTGATATCATTTTATTGTTTCAAAATTATTCATATGTTCATTTGTACTCTTAAGATATCACAATTATCCATAGAACAAATGATCAAACGAATAAATAAATATAGTCAAAACCTCAAATCAACAACAAACAAGAAATATGCACCAGGTCTTCTACGGTCGATTGGCAGTATTGTGGGTTCTGCCATCAACTGATGTTAAACTCAATAAAAAAAGAACTTTGGATGAAGGAAAAATGCAACCTTGATGTAACAACAAATTTTAACATGGATAAAATGAGATTACAAATAATTTTTATAAGAGAAAGTTCTATCAAAAATTTTATAAACATGTCACATATATATTGCACAAAACAAATTATAATGAAAAAAATGAATTCCAATTGCGGCAAAGACTAAAGATAATCTTGTATTGAAATGTCACAACATTAAAACAAAAAAAAAACTTATATTTGTGGTATATATCGGACATCCCTTTTGGAAAGTTTTCAAATTTGTATAAAGATTTCAAACTCTTTTGGTAAATCAAGCAAAAACTTTTCTAGATGTTCTCTTTGGAGATTTTTTGTGGAGAACTATTTTTGTGCGATATATGTAAAGTTGCAATGTTTCATATTTATAAAAACAAGAATAGTCTACACAGGTGCTGCTCATCTAAGGCCAACCATGATTTTTCTGTGGGCATTCAAACTAAATTCCCTTATTGAAGCTATTTCTAGAAGCTTGCAACTTTACTTTAACTCAACTCGAAAGAGGTTTCAACAACAAGAGTGTAAAACTTTAAAGAGCAAACCTAGGTACATGTCATTCTATCGTTTTATTTATATAGTTATATGAGAATTTCTCTATCCAACTAATAACAGGGAAGTGTGAGAATTGACTATTTGCAATTAGAATTAGAGTGTAGAAAGGCGCAACCTAGCCTTATGTACATTAGAGAGAATATTATTTCTTGTAAGCTAAAGAGAGAAGAACTTGTAATCGTTTATCTCTATCTTCAAAGAAAGAAGATTTAGTGGATCAAACTCTTGGCGGGTGATGCTAAAAAGTAGGTGTAGTACAAGTTTGTTAATACTTGCATGAGCCACTATGAATCTATTTGTCTACTACATTAGTGATAATTCTCTATCCCTACTCTATTTTTGCAAATATTGTTTTGTCGTTATAAATTTCAAAATCTATCTTTAAAACACAATTAATCTGCTAATAATTTATAAATATTATAAAAGAACATATTCACCACTCTAGGTTTCTACAATTCGAAATAAACTTTTCACCAATTTTACAAGCATTTACGAAGATGGTTTCCTTATTTTCATTCAAAATGCACTTCTTGTTTAAGAATAGGTTTTAAGCTCAAGTTCTGAACCTACTATCCAAATTAACTCATGTGGCTTGAAGATAACTTAAAGTAGTCATTCAAAACTTCAAGCGACATATAATATGACTCAAATGGGGTTGGTGTTGTATGATTTATGTAATATTCTTACATCAATCTACCATGATCGATCTAAATGACACCTTAAAGTGAACATTATAAAATCAGTATCTATCCATCAAGAATCACCCATGCATGATTCAGACACAATTTCTAAACTAACGTTTGTGTTACAAACACCAATTCACGGTTAGATATCCATATATGAATCATTAATCTAAAGATGAACACACTGAAGCATATGTACAGTTATCATACCTTATTGCAAGTTCCTTTGAATCCAAACCCCTGTCTTAGTTCTAGTGGATTGTTTCTTTCTCTCAAATCTTGCTTGGTTACTACCCTTGATAAGTTTCTTGAGAGTTTTAGCCTTTCTCTTTTCACAAATACAAGTGCATATGTATATAGCCTTAAGAAGGAAGGAATTTCATTTTAATTTGAGTATACCACTCCCATTAGGCTATCCGTTATGCCTCACTCGCAGGTGGCGAGTAGGCTGCGAGTTGGGAAGGGAACACCACCTCGGGTGTGTGTTACTCGGCGGGTTCCTCTCCATCCGGATCCCAGAACTTGCTGAAACATTCCCACCCCCACCCCCACCCCCACCCCCACCCCCCCATATTCTACCAATCATATTTTAACTTCTTCTTTTTAAAGTGAAAGGGAAAATGGAAGGTATAACACTTGTAGTGGGTAAGGGAAAGGAAAGATGAGAAAAAAATGATGTGACACTAATGTGGCAGTGAGTAAAGAAAAAGAAGAGAAAAAGTATAACGGATAGCGTTACCAACTTACATTGCACCCATGGCAAGTAATTTGACCATTTCAAAAACCTAATCTGATCAAATATGAGTTTTTAACACGTTAATATAAATTGTTCCCTGCTTTTCAAAAAAAAATATAAATTGTTCCCTTTTCTTACTTTTTTATATCTACATCACTTTCGTTGAGTTTACCAAGTCACTTTGATTTACGACCATACACTTTAACTTTCAAAGGAAACTTTATTACTTTAAGCACCAAATCTCATGTTTGACTTTTAAAAAGTCATACTTACCATTCTTGAATTTAATTTACCAATGATACTTTGTTGGCAATTTCTCAATAGATTTTGAAAGGAATTATAGTAATTTAAAGGTTTATATCATGCTAGAATGATAAATTGATTTTTTTACTTTCTCATGAGATATTAGATTTCTCAAGAGATTAAGAAGCATGAGTTATCACATATATTATTATTATCATCATCATTATTATTATTATTATTATTATTATTATTATTATTACTTTTTTTATTATTATTAATATTAATATTAATATTAATATTATTATTATTATTATTATTATTATTATTATTATTATTATATTATTATTATTATTATTATTATTAGGGTTTAGGGTTTAGTAGTAGTAGTAGTAGTTGTTGTTGTTGCTGCTGCAATAGTAGTAGTAGTAAATAGACATATATTTTTATGTTTAATCTCTTATTACCAAAATCTCTTATTATTATATCTTATGTTTACATTTACAATAATTTAGTTTAGTTCAATAGTTATTTATACTAATATTAGTGAATGAAGTCAAGGATAAAATTTTGAAGCTTTTTTAAAATTAATTTTTATAGAGTCGTTTATACGAATTTCATTAAAAGTTAAAGTAACAATATAATTTTACAGTAGACGAGATACTATTTTTACGCCGCCGCGAAGCGTGGATAGTATATTTACTTGTTACTTATCAATTTTTACTATAATTGACTTCATTAAAAGAATTTCGCCCGTTTATAATTTAATTGATGTTTTCTGTCAATTTTTACCACGTTCACGCATATGTTGATTTTTAAAAACCCATTTTTGCTATTTACGCTAATTTATCACATAGATTTATAATTAATACACATACTTACTCACATAAAGCTACAACTTTAAATGCTTTAATAATTAATAATATTATATTTACGTTTCAGGTTTTACAACTTTATAACATTGAACCTTTGGTGTGACGTCTCATTAGACTATTTGGCAATTGACCGTCGACACAATGGGTTCCGCATGATCCTTAGGTCCCGTTTGGTTCGCAAAATAAAATTGATCGAAATTGGAATTCGTTCAAGGGATTGGAATTGGAAGGATTCCAATGGAATTGGTTTTCTTCGTGTGTTTGGTTCGCGGAATTGAATGAAATTCCAAATTTCAAGTTTTCAAATATATATTTTGTCAAGAAAGCTTCTAATTGTGAGTTTTCAATACTCAATCTCATAAACAAAACAAAACCCAAGAACCAGTTGACATTTAGAGAGATTCTGATTGTGGTTATTTGGAGTTTAATATAAAGAAAGCTAAAAATGGATACCATATGCTAAAACTTGCAATCTGGTTCAAAATCAGTTGACATATAGACATATTAAAACACAATCAACTACAGATGCAAACACAATCGATTGATACAACTGCTAAATGAATAGATCATACCTCGAAGCTCTTGATTCTGGTCGGTAGAATTTGGGACTAGGTCTCGAAGTTGGGCTGAAATCTCGATCGATGTACTGTTTTTGAACCAGATGTCGAATGTGATCGAATGGCGAAAATGGAAGTCTCGATCGAAGTTGGGTTAATAGATCGTACCTCCAGAGTGTCGATCGATGTACTGAAATCTCGATCGAAAGTCTCGAAGTTGGGCTGAAATCTCGATGTTGGGACTGTGGAGGGAAAAGGCGGAGGAACGTTGATGTTGATTGTGAATGGTGCCAGCGGAAGTCGATGGTGGAGGAGCGTCATGGCGGAGGCACGTCTATGGGGAGGGTCGATGGCGACGTAGACTGTGAATGGTTAGGGCGTATAAGTTTAGGCGCGGATGGAAATCCCGTGGAATGTTTTAAATTCCTTTGAGTTATTGATGAAATTGTAAATCCTTTAAGTACGGAATTGGTGGGATTCAGAATTCCAATTCCTAGAATTTTTTGAACCAAACACAAACATGATTTAGGAATGTTCAATTCCAATTCTGGGAAACCAAACAGGACCTAAGAATATCTGGAGTACTCCAACCGTGTGCTTTTATGCTTCACTTGCTACATCATCATTACCACCTTCTTACTTTTTTCATGATTAAACATAAGAAATATTACGCTTCATATACTTCACATACTTCAAATGTTTATAAAAAAGTAACTACTCTCTCTCTCAATGCCAAGAACCCATGATTGAGCTCAATAACGAGGTAGTGGGAGTGGTGTCTGGTTTTGGTAGCACATGCCAAATCACCCATGCCGAGCATATGCACCTGATACTCCTTATGCTCTTATTGTGGTATTGTTGAGTTCCTTTTTTCTTTTTATTTATTTATGTTATATAAACGATGGATAAAAAGGAGTGTAGGTGTTCAATATTGCAATGATATAGTACATTCTCATAAGAGTTTAGTATGATGAGTATGAGAAATTGTGTGATGGAGAAAAAAGTGTGTTGGTACGACAGATTTTGTGTGATGGTGTGTGATCATATCATACATTCTAACTGAATTGAAGAAGTCTATAAACGTGTCCTCATGGAAACATAGTTCTCAAAACATGACTAATTTGTATATATAACTCTTTGTTCCATTGAATGATATTGATAAATAGATTTTTATTAATCATTTTGATTAATAGGTTTGTAGAAATCAAAAAAGGATTAAATAGTTACTATGTCACAAATAAAATATTTTAACACAAATATATATAATATGCAAATATGTAAAGAGTTTTATAGAAGAGAAATAATGAACTTCGGTTAAGTGTTAACGAATCCAACCTATTTCCACGCATTGCATTTTCAACCAAAAGTTTTCTTTACTAGATCGTCTGTCTTGAACAAAATAGATCACCGGTACATACGCTTAACTGAAAACGTAGTGATCATATTTTTGTCTCACTAGTGGTTGTCGTTAATTACAAATTTACATTTAAAATAGGTCAGTTTAAATATAAAAGTATAATGAAATAAAATAGTTTCAAAATTCACTGAAAGCGCATAAAGATCATTAATAGGTTTACTTTCATATATATTTTTGTTATCTTTTTCTTCTAAATAAAAATCACTTTTCAAAACATACAAAAAAGTCAGACAGTGAAATGGGCCAATACCAAAGCTGGGCCAACTGGGTATGAGAGACACAATTGAGTTTCCTATGTTATAAGCCCAGTAGATCAATATCTTTGTTACAGAGGCATGAAAGTCATGTTGACATCTTCTAGTGAAGCTTATACAAGATGAAGTCAGGATTATAAGTTAACTATCGATCGATTATGTGTGAAGATGTGGTAGTTGACCATGAGTAAACATGAAATATTATCAGTGGGTCGTGGTTAGTCATGAACATGAATGTGGATGTTTTCGTATGAAAATGATATTTAACGATTCTTTCTTTTCAAGACTATGGTTGAACCCATGTACGAACTCGAGGGGTCACGTATGCTAGCGCTTAATTATCTTGCGGATTGTAAATTTTTTCGATTATACAAAAATTAAAAGTTGTGCTACCACTCATTTAGTAGTTAAAGCACTTGTAAATAACGGAGTGGAGACTGGAGAGTGTGATGGTAGGAGGTGGGCTCACCACATGGGGGTGGTGGGAATACCACTCCACTGCCATGAGTGGTGGAGGTGGGAGGGGGTGATGACCACTAGGGGTGTGGTTGGGGGTGTGAATAAGTGGGTAACGTGTATATGATTCTCACTTCCTAGCTAAGTTCTTTTTTATTTCTGTTCTTTTCTTTTTTAATATCCAATTGAATAAATTAGGTACTACGCGGGTTGTAGTTTGAGAATTTTATGTGATAGAGAAGTACAACTACGAGACTAGACATTAGATTAAATGATAAAAGAAAAAAAACTGATATAATATAAAGTTACATGTAAAAGATAAGGGTTGCAATCACTTTTATAGATAACTTGAGGTTGTTGGTTCTATGCTTCTACCTACACCTACCCTCTTTTCTTTACATTTTTAATATCTTTTTGCCATTCTTCTTTTTGAGTTATATATTTAATTCTACATCTTAATTATTGTTAATTATCATTATTATTATGATCCAAGAAATCTGAATTCAAAACCAAACGATTAAATGAAGAGTATTTTATGTTTAGGTTACACCGGAATCTATTCTTTCGCTTAGATACACATGGTCTACATGTCATCGTTTTCAAAAATTTCCTTCGCTGTGTCTGAAGAAATATATGTTCAATGTGCTGATCAACAAACTTCTTGGCTGAAGTACGTACTTGAATTATCGAGTGATTAGAGGGATCAAGAGTCTCATCGACAGCATAAACGAGAACATGTATAAACAACTAATTAAGTTGGTAGTCACGATCAAAATATGAATTTTTGTTGAACAAACAATCGCTGGTGACTCGAGGGCATGCATCAATTAAGTAAAAGTTGGATTTCGGTCAAATTATCGCTTAGCATTTGGGATGATTTTGGGTCCAACAGTAATCTTCTTTGAGGTTTCTGTTGTCACTAGAATGAGGGTCATGAATCTAGTTAGATATAAGTTCAGCCAACTTGGTGCTATTTAATTCACAATATTTGGCTAAAAAAGGATATATAATGCATAAATCTAAGGACTGTGTGTTATTTAAATTACTTAATAATTTGATTAATAGATTGTTCAGGTAAATTATGATATTTTTCATTCTGAATTTAAGTATGCATCTTAGATTCATGCATATATCATCACAGTGATGATTTTGGAAATACATATTCATGATCTGGCCCACCATCTGAAAGGTTGTCCACCACTCTTAATGGCCATACAAAGGCTAGCTGTGAATGCTTCACACTGGTCAAAAACTGATCCTAAGTGCACTGTCTTGATTATGCTTAGTTTATTTTCATTCATATGGTGCTTGTTTGACTACTGTTTTATACTTTAATTTATTACCTTCTATTGTTAATTAGTTGTGAGAATAGAAACAAACAATTGGGACTCATAAAAGTCTTTTCAAGGTCTTAATTGAGTTAAACCTTATTTAGTAATGCTACTTATTAACCAGTTTGATCAAGGCAATCTTTAATTAACTCAATAGTTAGTTTAGTAAGAAGTTAGCTCTGAGGCTATAATTGCATGACCAAATGATCTAGCTAAGGGACAATATGAACTTTGACACCCTTCTCTATCCCCTAAAGCCTAAAACATTGCTTAATTTGTGGAGACAAGTACTTTGCTTGATATAATCAATTTAGACATCCTCAATTATTTTGTAATATTGAAGATGTACCATCCATCAAAACCGTTTTAGATCCCATTTGTTTGAGTTTTTGCAGTGAATCTACCCACCTCTACTTCTGGTTTAGAAGCAAGGGTTGGCAAAAGGCTAGAATCGTCTTTTAACATATATATGGATTGTCTACATAGCATGCATACTAATACATAAATAATGAGTGTAGCAAAAGTAGGCAAAAGAGATGATATGATGTATCATGATGAATAAAAGTTCAACACATACACAATTATTCTCATCCTTATTCAACTTGGTTCTTCCCCATTGCCTGATGGATGAATGGAGGGGGAGACATGACACATTACTCCCCTACTTTTTCTACTTACCCTTTGTTTGTAGGACCATTTTGGGACATTTTGATAGTAGGAAGAAAGTTAATAGCACCATGGAGACAATGAGGGAAATTATAGAAGTTAACATATGGCCCCCATGTCTTTTGAAACTATTTATATTGGGAAAAATAATAGACTCCAAAGACCATAGTATTGGCACCTTAATATTGCTTATGTTTTCTCATCATTATCTTTATAAACTATATATAGTATGAAGTTGTCCCCTCTATTTCTTGTCTACATGCACCTCCTAAAATAAACAATGCTTAATTAGAAACACATTAATTGGTTCTTATTTCTCAAGCTATAATATCTTATTATTGACTCTTTAGGGTTTAAATTTTCAATTAATATATAGTTTATGACATAAAGTATTGAAGGTTAGTGTGGGCAAAGGAAACATGCAATATGCATCTAAACATCTGACACCAATTTGAATTTTTGTAATATCCATCATACGTTTTTGACCAAATTTGCTTTGTATATTAATTTTCAAATGTGTCTTATGTTTCTTAAGATTAGATTTCTTAAAAACTATATCAATCTTTCTTGCTCCGATACTATTAATGGTATATTTGTATAGTTTAGAGGACTTTTATATTCTTATGAGATTATGTATTAACTCGTATACCTTTCCAAAATTGTAAGATACTCGCCATTTCGATTTGGATTCTATGATTTCACAGAGAATCTCACTAAGATGTATAGAAAATGACATATGCTCTTAATTACGTTATAAGTTAAACAAATCCGATTAAATAGTTTCTTTGGGAGTGGTATATTTCCTCACCGCAAATGATTGGTATGTCCGGTAAGGGAAACTTTGAAAAAAATAGTCTCGGATTTAATTCCAACTCCTTATTCAGGTAGCCAAAACAGGTGATCATTATCCGCGGACCGGTCCTTGAAAAAGGGTCGGCTCGAATCATAGGATTCTGGGTACGGAGTTGGCCTGGCGTAAGCAATATTTTAATGAAATAATTTCTTTTATATTTTCCTTTACAAATTTGTAACCATCATTTGATTGTCTACTACATAGAGCATTGCTCGTATAGATGATTTTAATAGTTCAACTTTTATGCAGATTTCAATCACGGATGGTTAGTGAGATATTTCGAAAACAACCACAGTTATACCGGTTAGGTCGAGAACAACGGATCCAAAGACTTGACATCCTCTGAGTAATCTAAATAGAAAACGCCCTCCGTTTATCTTTTTATATATATATATATATATATATATATATAGAGAGAGAGAGAGAGAGAGAGAAGAGATCCGGTGAGAATACATTTTAAGGTGAGAACACTTGTAGGTCGATTATTTAATTACATAAAAAAAATCTATAAACTCAACATGCCTTAATTAAACCAAACAAATATAAATCAACATACCTTAATTAAATTAAGTTGAATATCTACCATACATAAAGATAATCTAAGTGCTATAAATTATTCTTGCTATAAAATCTATAAACGAGAACTGTTTTTCATACGAGAACTGCGAAAACCAATCTGAGCCGTCCAATTTCCCCTCTTTTAATGTCATTGCCCACCCATGAATTCCTTACATGGACTCTGCCACACTTGATCCCCTCCACGCTCTCCATCCGTAACTTCTCATATCCAAGGAACGGTGGAGATTGGTTCTCGCAGTTCTCGTACGAAAAACTATAATCATTTGAACCCTCCCCTATATATATATATATATATATATATATATATATATATAAGGTTCAAATGAGAAAGAGAAATTAATTAAGAATGAGAGACTAAATCTTAGCCGTTCATTTTGTAAATGAAATTCATGGATGGAGAGCGTGGGGGAATCGAGTATGACAGGGTGCATGTGAGGAATTCATAGGTGGGCAATGACATTGAAGAAGGGGAATTGGACGGCTGGGATTGAGTCTTCCATTCTCATTTAGTTTAAGGTTTTCATTAGAACCTCCTAATATATATATATATATATATATATATATATATATATATATATATATATATATATATTTGTGTTTACAAGTTTGTATCTAGCTAGATGTACATGAACGATAATTCTAGAATTTTCAAGAAAACAATATATAAAGAAGTATAATGAGATCCCACCACCAACGTACACCATATGAGTTGAATTATGTTTGTTTAAAGAAAAGAAAAAAGGAGATAGACAGTGATAAGAGCAGTGAGTGGTGAACCGGATGTTCGCTGCGGTCAGGGTCCCACCGGCCGGCCCAACTGGCGACATGAAAAGATGGGCTAAAAGGTTCACCTCATCCCAATTAATTAACCAACTAATCACTCTCATTACTCTTAATTACACCCTCTTCCTCCTCTCCTTTGTTCTTAATTAGGAGACACTTAACATCATTAGTATTTATGCATTGCTTTTCATAAGACACAATCTAATCTAATTTAAATATCTAATTGCACTTTCTTTTGCTTATGGAATCACAAAAGTCAAATCCTTTTTTTCTTTCTATTT
The DNA here is from genome assembly GCA_947179395.2 of Pulicaria dysenterica. Classification (NCBI taxonomy): domain Eukaryota; kingdom Viridiplantae; phylum Streptophyta; class Magnoliopsida; order Asterales; family Asteraceae; genus Pulicaria; species Pulicaria dysenterica. The sequence goes on from OX359291.1 coordinate 13,002,687, forward strand.
TCATTAATTTGCATTATGTGATCTATCTTGTCATGTTTTTTCAACTATGGATTAATGCTTATCCTTTAGGCTCATATTTTCTGGTCCATATGAATCAATTTTTCTTTAGATCTTAATAAATCCACTTCTTTTTACTTTTTTTATATTTGGATTGAATATATATCGTTAAAACTGCTATATTTAAAGTTTTTTGTCGTATCATTTTGAAAAGACCTTAATTTGTCTCATTACATAAATATTACTTTACAGTTTAATCCTTTAATCATCTAATGATTTTCATTGATAAGAAAAATGAATGTGAAACGTCGAAAATACAACAAAACACTAACATCTAAATCACCAAGAAGGTAAATTAGAAGAGAAATGATCCAAGTCGTTAAGCATTTATCATGTTAGATCCATATTGTTGTGTTCCCTATATTTTAGTGAAGTTTAGTTTTTACATGACATTAGTGATAGTTTAGGGTAGCTATTGTAAATACCTAAGAGGTATAATACAAGTTTGTAATCCCTAATTCATTAAGCAGTAATAATTCACGTTATTTCAAGCTCTCGGTTCTCTCTTTATCAATTGATTCTAAAACCGAGTTATCATTTTGTGGTTGCTTCAATTCTTGATTGATATTTGATACAATTGGATCTTATAATTGGTATCAGAGCCAAATAGTGAATCAAAGGTAAGTTTTTTGATTTGTTTGGCTCGACAAAAGGTTTTGTTTGTTCGACTAGGGTTTGGTAGTCGTTATTCCTCATAGGGCTTGCATTCTCTTGATTTTTTGGTGTTTGATTCAAATTGATAGTTGTGTATGATGAGTTTGGTGTTTATTTGGAGATTGAAATTGAAAAAACTTGATTTGATTGTGTTTAGAAGTTTTTTTTTTAACAGCAAAATATTTCATTCATCGGATATAAAATTTACAACTCACAAAATAGCCCACATCATAGTCTCTCATCCCTCGACTGATAACATCCTCACAGAAAAATATCATAACTACAATCCACATGACAATCGTAAGACATAAACATGGCACTATACAGATATACAACCAAGATGCATCTCCGAACTCAGATCTAAGATGACATCCACATCCAGCAACATCATATAACATGCAACTCTGAACTCAGATCTAAGATATCATCCACAACCAGCAGCATCAGAATTTAAAGACCAACCGACCGGCACATCGCTAACGAATCAACAACATAACTACCAGCACCACCGTCAAACATAGACTGCAAATAGCAAGCTCCAAACGTAGCAGACAATCCAGTAAATACACACGCACAGTCAGAGTTACTTATTGAAACACACTCATAATCAGGGGGAATAAGCAACATCTAACCAAAAAACTCTGAGGCTCAACAGGGATCAACTAAACTACATAGGAATGGATAAGAACTCACCCCCTCTCATAAAACTTCATCTTACCACGTCCTCAATATCAAATATGAAAAAACTCTGTGGCTCAAAGGATAATATAGGGAAAGGAAAGCCTAACAACACCCACCCTGCCTCCTAACCTCCAAAACACCATGAATACAACATACCCTCCCCCCTTGTACCTTCGAGACCTATAGGCCCTCACCACACCAGCCTTTACCCAAACCGAACAACTCCTGTACCATCCCACCCCACCCACATAAGGAGTAGCAACAGATGACCACAACCCCAACCCTAAATTCCACAGAATCACAAAGTCTGAAGCTTGAAAGAAACGATTTGCTTAGCACGAGAAACAAAGCTAAGCAAATCAAATAGGATTGAGATGCCCCCTTATCACACCATGGTTAAAACAAAGTGCAAACCACCTGCACTAAACAACAACATCCCCAGTCTAACCTATGACCATGGCCAAAAATGTAGGGAACCAATGTGGAGTGTGTGCAATAATCAGTGCCACCATAAAACGACTCGCGACAATAAAAGTTGGCCACAACCTCTACCTACCAACACCACCCTTATGGCTCCGACCCACCCCGCCCCCAATACATGTAGCAATTTAGTGGATCTACATACACGAAACAATTTCTGGAGCTTGAAAAAGGATTTGCCTCGGCAAACACAAAGATGGCATTGCAAATCGGTAGGGTTTAGAATACGCCCCTTATCACTCCGTGGTTACATCCGGTGCAACCTCCTGCACAATACCCCAAAGGCTAACCTATAACCATGGCTAAGAGACATAGGAAATACAAAGTGAAAGTATGTGAAATCGCAATGCCACCATATACCTGCAGAAACGATATTTAGCCATAGCCGCTACCCTACCAACACCCTAGACCATCCTCCAAACCCCTTTAAGCACAACAAACTCCAACTGTACTAGGCAGGGAATACACCACTTCCAATAAGCACGGCAATAAATCCCACAAACCAGACCCATATGTCACCCCGAGCCGCACACAAGAACACCAAACACGACATGGAACCACACATAATGGGTCCACCACACCTTGCATCATACCTTGTCAAAGCCGCAAACAAAAACATACTAATATCCCTGCATAGTTAGTGCAAAACCTTCCAACATACCTGGTCATCCACCCTGCCACCCGATCACCAATCTGCCCTCCTTCTTGACTCCCCTTGGATGACACAGCAATCTAGGTTACGTATCATCGTCAAGCCATAGTCCTTCAAGCTCTTTATTGCTCAAGCCATTGTCCATCAAGTCATTCATTGCTCAAGCCAATGTCATCAATCCGTTCAGTTGTCAAGCCTTTCTCCACGCCATTTACTGAAGCCATTTGATACTCAAGCCATTCTCTAAGCCATTTGATACTCCAATCCGTTCACCCACGCCAGTCGTCCAAGCCATTCACTCAAACCATTCATGAAAGCCATTTATCAAAGCCATTAACCTAATCCATTCACATCGCCATTCATCCAACCCATTCGTTCAAGCCATTCAATCTAAGCCATTATTCATTCACTTCAAGCCATTTAACCAATATATTCAATCAAGGCATTCAACATTCACCTTTACTTTTCACTCTAAAATCCAATTTCAAGTATCATTTTTGATAACTTAACACGTCAAAAGAGGTTCTTGCTCTCGGTTAAGACACCAAGCTTCCCGTTTTATTTAGAAGAAATTAGTCATCATGGAGAATTCAAATCCTGAATTATATCGAATCAAAGGAAACTGTCAAATATATGATGACTTCAATCAAAGAAAGACATGCAAAGATATTGATAATAGTTCCTGCTCGTTCAAACAATAATATTCCTATAGCAGAAACTGAAGAGACGAAATCTCCCATCTTATACACCAATGACGAAAAATGTCGTGTAATGGTTGATAAACTGGCTACTACTACTCTCCTTCAAGGATTATCTAGATGAAGTCTTCAAAAGCATAGAAAGTCTTGAAACATCCAAGGAGATTTGGGATGAGGTGGAAAAACTGTTAGTCCCGGAGTGAGTAAATAACAATAAATGTTTGTACAAGGGTGTTGAATATAAATTTAAGCTTTTTAAATTAATTTCACATACTTATACTTTTAATATAATTCTTATTGATAATGAATTAAGAATTGCATGTATGAGTAAGCGAAAATTCCTAATACAATAATAGATGGCAGCTGATGTGTCTAACACATAGACATAATTCTCTTAAACAAGTAATGCTTAGGAGGTTCAACACATGGACACGTTTGTTCTATACTTATGCAAACTCTAAAACTTTGGTTTTCTTAAATGCTTGAAGCTTAGTTCTTTGAGTGTGATGTTTAGTGGGCGTAGAGATATACTTTTTGCATGTTGTAAATATATGTCTATTTATAGAAGTTCTTGACCAATGTTTGGAAGATCCTTTATACGATGATGTGAGAATTGGAAAAGACAAAAATATTACCATAAACCAAATAGGCAAGTGACGGTATCACTTTACTTGAGTACAAGTAGAGTGTTTGCTCTTTTCGGAAAAAGATTACTCCCATTGGTAATAAAATTATATTATTTATCTTATCCCGTTACCTTGAAACTCTAACTTTCCTTTTTTATGTTAGAACTTTTTTCGTCAACCATGCTTTTTTAGATCTGACTTTACTAAAGATGTAGTTGTCAGCCATGCATTAGTACTTGACAAATCTTTGAGATCTTTTCATCAGATGTAGCTTTAACCTTTTCCAGAGGTAAAGCTTGATCTTGTTTGTATCTTCAGAAGATATAAAAAGTGTAATACTTTATATATGAAAGATCCAAGGTAATATAGAACAACACATGTTCAGCCTTTAATAAAAATTACATTAATAGATAGAGCTTAAAAAAAGATTACAATTAATGACTTCACTGAATAGTCTATTTAACTGACATGGTATGTTTGTCTTCAGGGAGAGACTTCAGTGATGAGCATATCTTTCCGTTGATCAGAAAGTTATTTAGCTGATGCTTGTCATTTACCAATCTTAAAGGCTTCAAAGTCTTTACGTATCCAAAATGCTTCAAAGTCTGTTACGTATATGAAATACTTCAAAGTCTATTATGCATCTGAAATGCTTCAAAGTCTTTACCTTGTCTTCTACTAAAACTCGGTACCATGTTCATACTCTATTGTATGTAACTTTTATTTGTGTCAGAACTTAAATAACACATTTTAAATTTTAGTTTAACTGAAAGTGCGCTTTTGTTATATTCAAATCCTACATGTTTCTATAGACATGTTTGATTATGTGCTGAAATAATTATGTCCCCAACAAAAACTCATGCAAGGTGTTGATCGGGGTAAAATCCGAGAAACTCAACTAATAACAGATTATGAAATGTTCAAAGCTGAGGAAGGGGAAGAGCTAGAGAGTACTTATCTCCTGTTTAAGACTCTACTTAATAATTTGAAGTACCAGTTGACTAAAGGAGCAAATGATATGAACATAAAAGTCTTAATAAACTTGTTACCTGATTGGTCTAAGTAGGCTAATTTCATTCCGCAAAACAAAGATATTTTCTGTGTTGGATATCCGTACTATCTATGTTGACCTATGTCAGAGTGAGGAACGGGTTCTAAAGAAGATGAGTGCAAATAAGGCTAAAGCTAATGATGCTGAGAAGTCCACAAGTGATTCATTGGCACTTGTTGCTGACAGAAAAAGAAACACTTTTGGTACAAAGAAAGCAAAAGTTAAAGTTTCATTCGATTCCCAAGGAGAAGTTCAAGGAGGTGACTCAGACTTTCATATTCAAGCTCTAAAAGACAAAGTGAATTCTATTATGTCCATGGTTCTCAAGAAATATGGAAAGAAACCATCTTCCTCTTCCAACAAATTGAGAAACCTTTCACTTTTAAGCGAAAAGACAACTCTATATCAACTAACATGGATCATGAGAAGTCTAAGAAATCAGGAAAGGCTACAACTGATGATTGTTCATGCTATAAATGTGGAAATCCAAGCCACTTTGCAAAGGTGTGCAAAAGACCTATAAAAAAGATCTAAACTACTACACTTGGAAAGCATTATTTTATAAACAACAGGAAGAGTGTAAATCACTCATTGCAACTGTGAAGGTGGTGAGAAGGAGACTAATAGTGGTTCAGAAGATGATCTTCACTTATGGCTAGAGTTGAGGAGGATGTGGCCTAGGCTACAAATAATGTTGAAGCGTATGATTCAGATATTGATGTGGAAATTAATAGCTCTCCTTCTGATGTTAGTATTTCTAAATCTCAACTTATTGATATGATTCATTCTTTGCAAAGTCAAATTTCTCAATTAGAAAAAGATAAATCACACTCTCAAACTTTAGAAGTCAGATTAGATAACAATTACAATGAACTAATTCAGTTTAATATAGAATTAGCAATTACAAATAATCAGTTTTCCTACGTACATGGAAAGTTATAGTTTTATAAAGAAAAGGGTGTACTTTTAACTAAAGAAAATTCTAAAGTTACAGTTAGATTAAGGGATACAAAAAGGAAATATAAAAATTATGTTGTTGAGATTGACTGCTATGTTAAAGAAAGAACTCAATTTTACTCCAAGGTAAAAGAACTGGAGGACAAACTTTGTAAACGTGGTCAAATAGATCAACCATTTTTCTAAATAAACCAAAAGTCACGCCATTTTACATTTCTTATTCTTATGAAGGTCTAGGTTTTGAAAATTCTCATATTTTGGAAAAAGTCACTGCTATGTAATTATATGATTATGACTTAATGATCTGGGGAATGTGAAACACATGAGGTTCACATGGGTAGAAGAGGACATTGAGTTAGAAAATGCGAAAAGAGAAAATCAAGAGAAAATGCAACTCTCATTGGACTACACCGGCTTGAATAATAATTATGCTTCAAGAGAAATACCATTATGTACTGATTATTTGCCTACTTACTCTTCTGAGGAACTAAGTCGGAAATCAGAAAAATTTTCTGAAAAACCTGAGCTCTCACATTTATATATATGAAGTTCAATATGGAAAAAGATAATTTCGCAACTTAAACAGAACTTGGCTCAACAAAAATTAGAGTTTTCTAATGAAAAGGGAATTCTTATTGATCAAATTGATCTTTTAAGAGAACAACTTACTTCCGCTGCAAATAACTTATTCATAAAACAAAAGATGATTGAAATGTTCAAATCTCATTTGCTCATTCAGGTTGGTCATGTCCTAATGATAAGGAACCATTTCTAACTTTTGAACAACTATTTTCATAAACCCCTTAAGTGAGTCCTTATAATTGTTCCCTGCGTAAACCCTACTTGTTTATAAATACACTAACCCCATCCATAGACAAAGGAAAATTTTTTGTAGAACAGAATTTAGATTAGTATATGAAAACTTATTTTGGAAATAATGTGTTTGACAATCAGTGCAACACCTCTCAGCATGTAAATATGTTAAAAAACCTAACCAAGATTTGTCTATGATGACTAATAAAATCTTAAATAAAAGAAAGGTACAGAAGGAGATTAGGCAAAAGAAGTCGGTGGCCATGGAAGATGATGAAACAAATTTGGAAGAATAAAATAAAGCAAAAAATTCTTTCTAGTTCTAGGCCAAAAGTAGATTTTGTCAATAATTCTGATGTATCTAGTGGTTTTTCAAACATTGCTTGAGTGCTTCTACTTCCTATGTTTCTTCCAAAAACAAATATGATGTGCGTAGGACAGCTCTGAATGTTGTGAATAATTCTAGTTTTGTTAAGATTTGTTTCAAGAATGAGTTAGGTTTTAATTCAAATGTTTGCTCTGATGTTAATTTTAGAAAGTCTGAGTATTCTACTTTTGTTAATTCTTGTTAGGATGTTATAGATAAACCTGATGTGAAATATTCATTTAAGGTGTATTTTTATTTAACATCTCATAAGGTTATCTAAAGAGAAAATTTGTACCTATCCTAAAAAAGTGAACACATTTTTGATCGATCAGAACATTCAGAAGGAGAAACTGAATTCTAACTACAAGTGGATGCCTAAACACGAATTTGTAGTCAATTAACCCTGGACCCAAACTCAAATGGATACCAAAATTTGCATAATCTGTTTTGTAGATAAGCCAAGAGACATTCTAAACACCACAGTTACATTTTGGAATATTGTGAAGTAAAAAACAACCGTGTATTCAATACGCGAAGAAGTTCAAATCTCATGGCCAGGAGACTGAAAAGTGTTCCTTGCTGTTTATCTTCACATCATTCTATTCAGCATCAGCCCGAGCTTGATGATTTGAGAAACTTGATTTTTCTAGTTTATCATTATTTGATTTAACTTGTGTGTTCATGATTGTTACTTGCAGGGGGAGCACAAGTCTTCAGGACCGCAAGTATGAAAATTTTCTCAATAAATATTGTTTTTATGCATGCTTGTTAGGGGAGTAAGTGAGAAATTTTTCACAAAAATATTTCTTTCGTTCTAGTTCCATTTTTACAAAATCCAAAAACATTGAAAAATAAAAATCCAAAAATATTGAAAAGTCAAAAATTCAAAATCCAAAAACAATACAAATGTTTAAAATCCAAAAAGGTTTTCAATTTTGTTTTCTAGTTCAAGAAGGTATTTAATATTTGCTTAATTCTGATACCTTTCTAGCTTCTTTATTGATATTTCGAATGATCATCTTTAATTCCCTGAATGCCATCTCATATCCTTCTGAAATTCTTCCATTATTCGTTACATTTCTCCTGATAAGTATTTATCTTGTTCCAATTTGTAGTAATCAACTTACATTTATGATTGTTTCATTGTATTATGATGATAGAATTGCACCATAAGTGGGGGAATGTAGAAAATGATTTATTCCTATGGTCAGTCCAGAGTCGGAAGGACCTACCCCAGGAGTTCACCATTATCATAAAATTTTAGTAAGGGTCTACTAGGTCAAATAGGTTAGCAGAATCAGTTATCACGGGTTCCCGATTGGTGTGCAGAGATAAAATGAAACTGAGAGAGGTGGAGTAGGAGATGGGGGTGCTATTAATCAACGAATTGCTTTGAGTTCAATTTGAAAAATTATTCATGTTATTTCATATATCTTCATGTTATACTCGTATTAAAGAAGACATCATGGACTCAGTGATGCAATGCACCAACCCCACCCGGCTACTCAATTATCTCTTAAAAGATAATTATTTCAACTTCACACGGAGATTTTTTCACACACACTATCTCATTTGAAGATTGTTGATATTGAAAATAGGAGGACAACTACTCCAGTCCCCGACTTTTTTTGTACACTTATTAAGTCAAAAGCCAATTTGCAATATTATTTTTTAGGACACTTATGGAATCATTTGCCTGTTTTTGTAATAATATCTGAATATCTTAAGTAATATCATTATGATATTTGCAGTTATAAATGGAAATCTTACCAGTGCTAACATCATGCCAACGTTGAACGTATGTCACTCGGTTTCTTTATACTAGCGTGTTAATGAGAAATTTATGTGATCCCGATGTTACAACGGGTGCATTGATTGTCCTATATTTCAAAGTCATGCCAAATCAAGCTTAAGCCAGTTTACAAGTGCATGATGAATCATGACCATCATAAGAGGGAGAAACAAGGTTAAGAAAGATAATTCACTTAATCTTAAAAAATTTAGATGAGATAATTACCTTAATCTTTCTGAGTTTGAGTAGAAGTTGGAGATAAGTTCAAATTTATTCGATAAGAAGACAAAGCTCAACAAAATCGTGCAAATAAAGATACAATATTCTCGTGTTATGCTCAAGATTGTTTTTGTGAAGACAAAATGAATGATCATGGTTGTAATTCTGACAAACCTGAGGCTTTACTGCAATCTCTGATAATCAACTTGAGCATCAAGGACGAGTCTCTGAAGATCTCATGAAGACTCAAAACTTCAAAGTACGATCTCGTTAACATTGAATGCATAAAGAAAAAGAATCTATGCATATTCTGAATTGTAAGATTGTTTTGATGCTTAAAAAGTTTATTTTCATTTTTTATGCTTAATTGTAAAATGTACACAAAGGGGGAGATTGTTAGATCCCTATTATTGTGTTCATTATATTTTAGTGAAGTTTAGTTTATACATGACATTAGTGATAGTTTTGGGTAGCTATTGTAAATACCAAAGGGGTATAAATACAAATTTGTAAGTCCTAATTCATAAAGCAGAAATAATTCATGTTAGTTCAACTTCTCGGTTCTCTCTTTATCAATTAATTATGTGACATAGTTATTAGTGTGTGATTGTTTCAATTATTGATTGATACTTATACAATTGGGTTCTACATATCTACTGAGCACTAGCAAGTTCATTAAAAGTGAAAATCTAACATTGATGAATCAGCTTGGAGATTCTTGAATTAATCTAAACATGACTTCATGCTTCATGCTTCATTTCTTGTTTATAATGAAGAAATCACGTTCAAATCAAGATGAGTCTATTCACGGATCACGTTTGTAACTTTAACAACATTTTTTAAGCGACCAAATGAGTGACAACTACAGTTTTCTCTAAGGGCATATGTGTATATGCATGGAACCGTTGAATCAAAAACAGGTTGACTGGCTTAAAAAGTCTAATAATACCTTATCAGATTAAAAAATAACAAATTGTTATTAACCGTTTGGCCAACTTTAAATAAATCATGTATGTATTTCTTATGAACAGGCGAGGCCGGAACAACTGTGTATATGCAGCAAGTCTAAGTATATGAAAGCACGTTGATCCTTATTTATTCGATGTAGAAAAACATATGAGTCAACCGGTTTAAGTTGAGTCGGATCAAAGCATCTATGAAAACAGATAAACACATATTCGATAAAAAGTATTATGGATTTATAGTTCTTAGAATTGTTTTCATGATCTTTTATAGTTTGGGAAAAGATTGACAAGTGATTTGTTACTAATCTCTTCAAATATAATATACGAAACATAATATAAACCAATATAATGCGATATTTCTAGGCTATTTTGTTACTTGTTAGACCATGAGGCACATTCATACTACCCCTTCCCCTCTCAACCCACCATGCTTCATCTTCGGCTTCTACAACCCGAGAAAACTTCCTTCTACCCGCACCCCATATTCTCTCTCTATCTCTATATCTATCTTCTTATCTCATATCTCTTCTCCCTTCTTACCTCATCTCTCTTACATATATTACAAAATAAAATAAAACGTGATGACAGGATTAAAAATGATTATACTAAGTTGTTGGGAAGAAATAGTGATTTGTGACTAATGTGATAAAAGAAAAAAGAAAAATGAAAAAGAGAAGGATATTTATATTGATCAACTTATGTTGATTTAAGGAACAGTTAATTAACAACTCGATAATTGAATGGTACAGATTATTGACAAACTATTAATCTATTATGCTAACTTTTGATATTAGAATTATGGGCACAACTATAAATTGGTCACATTAAGAAAAAATGGCTTAATTTCTTACATATTTTTATAAAAAAAAATTGAAAAAGTAGGTAGTCTTATGACCTACCAGCTTCGTATATAAAATAATGATAAATTGTTTATATACATTTATGACTTTGACTAAAGCGTCTATTGGTTGCCCAAAAGTTGTGGCCACGACCCAAGTGGCAAGTGCCCTCGTTCAAGTTAATGAGCTATTCATGTAAATTTTGCTTGAGCAACTTTTTATTTCTTTATTATTATTATTATTTCAATTTTGCAAGAATCATTGGTTGCTGTTCTCTTGATTCTTTAACCTAGAATCTCCATGTACTTCCCTTTTCAGTGTTCAACATAAGCAAATCACACCTTGTTTCAGACTTTCAGTTAAAATGTGTTGAGTTAAATTAGATGGTTTAAAACTAGTTATAAAGTTAACAGGAATAAATAAATAATTGTAATAGTAATAATAATATAATAATAGCATACACATTAATGACATAATTAACGGTTGAACCAGCCCATTCGGTGCAGATCGAGAATTTCTAGAGCTATATGCTTTAGCACATAGCTTAGTGCAAAACTAGGAGAACCGAGCACTCATGTACACCCCTAATTTTCATGATGATATAAAGATATACATATATATTTTTTATTAGTAACACAAAGGTCAAAAGGGGGAGAGCTTCGGCATTGCCATCACCCTCCTCTAGAGACCTAAAATCTCCATTAAAATAACTAGCGAGAAGCTAGATTACAACGAGTTTAAGTACAAGTAAGAGGATTATTACACCAAGAGTACCGGTCTAGAGGTACTTTATTTTTCTCCCTATGTTTGAGCCAAAAGAAAACCTGTGATTGGATTAAATAAGGAAAAATCCTCCTGCTATCTCCCACCTCTTTTCGAAATTTGACCCAATTCCTATGATTCCATATGGACAAAAGATAAGTATAGATCAACCCCAAGAAAATGGAAAAGATTATTTCCCTTCAGATTGGTGGAGAACCCCAACTAAACAAGTCTTTAACATCTCTGATTTGTGTAGCATCTAACCCCCACCACTTCGCAATATCTAGAAGGAATTGTCGAGAAAAGCTACATAAAACAAATACATGCTTTTCAGATTCAATTTCAGTGTTGCACAGAGGACATAGGTCCGAGATTATAGAGACTCCCCGTTTGGCTAAGTTGACGGCAGTTGGTAAACGTTCCACGGAGACTCGCCACGCATGAATGTTGACTTTCTTGGGAACTTTGTTAACCTAATGAAATACCGGATCCTGCGCATTTGGGTTAGAACGGTCTTCAAAATCCAATCGTAGCGACTTGGTAAAAAATCCATTCAATGGATCGTAAGCCCACGCCCATTGATCAGAAAGTCCACATGACTTGAACGACCTGCACAACGAAAGTAAAGCATTAAATTGTTGTGGCTCCACCGCTGAAGTCAGAGAACGATTCCAGTTCCCGTTCAGCACCGTAACAGCGATGTTGTTGTCGACCACCAGTTTATCTGCCACCACACAGTTCTTAACAGATTCAATTGCGAACAAGTTAGGAAAAAGGTCTTTGAGTGGAGATCTTGTGATCCACGGATCCTGTAACACTGTCCTTTTTAATTAACATAAAATAGCGCGCGGAAGCTTAATAATATATAATTATAACAAAATCAAAGATAAACACAACTTTGACTGGTTATCATTTACATAAAAAGCTAGTTACAGTGTTAATTACAAAACCAGACTCTATCCAAAAATTTTGACATCAGAGTTATGGTCTGTCCAAAATTCCCAGTCATCATCATCAAGAAACTCACTGCGGAGGATCTGCAAAACAATCTAGTGGGAAATTAGCACAAAGCTAAGCGAGAAAACAAATATCTAAACAACAAGGCAAACATGCCTAAAACACAAGGCTCATAAATCAAGGAGAACCGGCGGTGTTGCAACCACCTACAACCAAGGTCGGCCAAAACCAAGGTTTACCGATGACTCAGTTACATGGACAACAATATTAGCACCATTGAATACAACAAATGCAAGTCAAACCGTGTGCTAATACTATATATCCCTAAACCAAGCCCAGCCGAAAATCCCCCACGCTGATCTCCAAAGGTAACATGTATACATATTCAAAATCAAGACATACAGTCCAATGAGCAAATAATAATAGGATATCATATCCTGTATATCAGTAGATATAAATCCACTCACCACAGTCTGCACTGAAGGAGCACACTCAGTTGACTAACTCACTGAGTCATCTCAGTTCCTGAGAATAAGTAGACACAAGTCAGTATTTCATTCACAATACTGATTTATAATAAATATCACATGTACTCATATATCACATGTTATATTCTCATATATATATATATATATATATATATATATCATGTATATCGAATCATAGTTTGATTGTTAAGAATAACTCTTAAAATCCCAGATTCCGATTGAATCCATTTCCGATCGAAGTCGGATTCTGAGTGAAAGTCCAATTCCGATAAAACCCAATTCCGAGCTAAAGGTCAATTCCGATAAAACCCAATTCTGAGCAAAAGGTCAATTCCGATAAACATTAATTTCCGAGCAAAAGGTCAATTCCGATAAACATCAATTCCGAGCAAATGGTCAATTCCGAGCAAACTGATCGGAATTCATGTATTCCGATTATCTTTTAAGTGGAATTCCCAATTCCTATGGATTCAAATCCTCAATTCCGATAAAGTCATAACTCAGGTCAATTTTCAATTCTAACTTAAATTCTAAACTGATTCTAAGCATACAAGATGAATTAAGCTTCCAGAAATCATATAAACATGTTATGATCATAATCTATCAATTAATTCTAACATGCATATATCCTAAGATCATCAAATCACCAAGAATCAATCGGAGTTCATTTAAATATTCAAAACCGAAATTAGTTTAACAATTAACAATTATGATTCGGTAATCTAACCTCAATAATGTTATGAACTTCAGTAATCAATTTGCAAGCAAGATTGAAGATCAAATTGTTGAATTCTTTTCTTCTTTCTTTCGGCCGTAGACACCCACAAGAACACACACACTCACTTATCGTAATTGTATGTAATGAGAGTGATGCTAATGGTAATGTTGGGGTTATGTGTCTCAAAACCGAGACGCCTCATCCCCACTATCATATAATTTTAAATTAAATTAATTGTTTATCTAATAATAATAAAACCAATTATTATCACAATTAATTAACAATTTAAACATATAATCAAATAATTCACATAATTAAATTAAATCTAAATATTAACTTAATTAATTACCTCATTAGTCTAAGCCGGTTGAGAGGGTGTTACAGATCCTTCCAGAAACGCAATGTTGAACAGTGACTCGCCATTCTTTGGAACAACTCAGTAAGAGGTATTCTGACCCCCTCAAAATCAGCCCCAATTCTTATAATATTCCTCCAGACCCCATAGATTCCCGTGTTTTTTTGTATTTAGCTGCATCCCAAGTGTCCCATGGAGAGATTGAATGACTAAGTTCCACAAGGAATCAGTTTCTAGTCTAAATTTCCACCACCACTTGGCGAGCAATGCTATATTATGCTCGTGAAGGCTGCCAATCTGTACACCGCCATGCTTAAAATTAGCCATCACCTGTGTCCAGGCTACTGATATCGCGATTTTTAGATATAAATTTAATGCGATATTTAATTATTTTTGGATAATATCATTATATATTCTTTTTCAGGTTCAAATTCGGATATTTGAGGATATATATGGATAAAAAAGGATAAAATTCGAAGATAAGCATCAAAGTTTGAAATTTCTGAAATTCAGTCACTAAATGGTCGCTAGCGTCGCTAAAAGCCACCACTTAGCGTCGCTAAAGGTGACTTAGCGTCGCTAAAGGGCCCTTTGACAGCTTTATAATTTGATTTGATCTCCATTCGGTAGAGAGGCTTTTCCATCCGACTTTTCACCATCTTCAACCTCTGGAAACTCCTTAAAAACACTATGAAGCATATGAGAGCATAGCTTGGAGCATTGGGGCTTGGATTGAAGATAAAATCGAAGATCAAGTCCTGGAACATCCGGCTTTTACGGTTGTATTCATTCTTGTTCTTCATGTTTCTTTGTTTGAATAATTTCCAGAGCTTTAGCATGTTTGTTCTAGGCTAGACTTCTGATTTTCCTCCCTCGAGGAGATGAACTTTAATTATGGTTGATTTAATTCATGGTTTTGATGCTTAATTCATGTTTGTTCTTAGTTTAGCCTAATCTATGTTTATCCATGCTTACGAATCTGTTTTGATTGCTTAGAATCTGATTTTTATGTTTTGAGAGGCCACTTGAATCATAAAGTTTGAATCTTGATTGTCTAGGACCAATAGATGATTAAGGAATAGTGATTGACCAAATCCTATCTTTTGCATGTGATGTCCATATAATAAACTTTATATGTTAGTTTAATGTTTTGTTGACCATACAAGCATTAAGATTAGGGCTTAACTTGTTAATTGAATTAATTGGCTAATTATCCCTTTTAATCGCGCTTTTGACCATAAAGGTTATTAATGGGTATAATTAGACGGTTATAACAGGACCAAGGTTTTAACTATTATAGAAATCGATGCATGAATGTTTAAGTATCTTTAGTTCTTATTACCATGAATCTAATTGCCATGAGATAAGTGTAATCAAATCTAGGGAGGGAAAGCTAGCTTTATATTATCTGATTTCCAAGTTCCTTGTTCATTCGCTCTTTGGTTTCTTTAGTTGTTTTAGGTGCTTTCTAGGGTTGTTGGTAGTGTTAGTTGGTTGATTGCTCACTTATCCATAATTCCCCCATTTATTTTATTGTTAGTTTAATATTTCAATTAATATAATTTTATCAAATCATACTCATTCCTCTTGAGTTCGACACCCGTACTTATTTTCTATACTACTATACGACTAGTTCCTCTTGCCTATTTGTGTTGTAGTCGTACTAAATAATAACGGATTTTATAAATAAAAAACTAGTACGCTTTACGCACATCAGCCACCCAAGTGCTTTTTTTTCGCTTGGATTCATGCCCTAAAAGAATTTGCTTCTTATATTTTCTAACTGCTGGAGCAATTTTTTAGGAGCCCGAAATAGAGAGAAAAAAAAATACAAACTTAGGCTTCCAAGAACCGACTTACAAAGTAGATGTCGTTCCCCAATGGAAAGGGCTTTGGCCTTCCAGTTGGATAATTTTGCGCAAAATTTATCAATTATGGGGGCCCAACTCTCGGTTTTGTTCATGCTAATCCCCACCGGTAATCCAAGATATTTTAGTGGAAAGGATCCTGCTTTACAGTTGATCATAGAGGCCATGTTTTCCACTTCCACTCCATTGACGCCAATCCCATATAGGTTACTTTTCTGCATATTAACTCCTAAACTAAAACACAAATGAAAGCATCGAAGTAATCGGGAAATATTTTTAATATTAGAAATAGACCAATCACCAAGAAAGACAACATCGTCAGCGTTTTGTAAATGAGAAAGATTCGGACCACCATTTGGGAGTTTAATATCCTATGAAAATTCCCTTTTTCTTTTGCTTCTTCCATAACAATATTTAATCCCTCTATGGCTAAAATGAAAAGAAAAGGAGCCATAGGGTCACCCAGCCTAACACCTTTTTGCGGTTTGAATTGAGAAGTGGGAGACCCGTTGATTAGAATTGACGTAGAGGCTGAATCTAAGCATCCTCTAACCCAAGATCTCCATTTAACACCAAATCTCATAAGACGCATTATGTCATCCAAAAAATCCCAATCTAGCGAGTCAAACACTTTTTCAAAATCTATTTTAAAAATCATAGTTTGATGCTTAGAGTGCTTGGACCAATTAATAACTTCACTTAGAATCAAAGGGCCCTCTAAAATGCTACGATTTTTTATAAAAGCAGTTTGGGTTCAACTAATAAAGTCATCAATCACCATTTTCATGCGATTAGCCATTAGCTTAGTAAGTATTTTATACAAAGAATTAACCAAGCTAATGGGTCTATAGTCCGAAAAAGAAATGGGAGATGAGCTTTTAGGAGCCAACGATATAAAGGAAGCATTACAGTCGGGTTCTAAGAAAGCAGAAGCCTCGAACCCACGAATAGCCTTAATTAAGTCTCCCTTTATTGTTGACCAAAAACCCTTATAAAACTCAATAGTAAAGCCATCAGGCCCTGGAGCTTTATCCCTACTACAGTCTCAAACCGCCATATACACATATTTCTAAGAGTTACTTGTACAAATGGTCCCTAAACTTGGCCAAAACTGCCGTTTTGGTCTTTTCAAAGTTAAAGTGGTACAGTTGGTCCTTTATGAATCATTTTATAGCCAATTTGGTCTTTTCTAACGTTGACTAACAGTCAACTCTGTTAAATAAGGGGTAATTTGGTCTTTTTACAGTTTTTCTAATTTTTATTAATTAAAGAATTAGTTAAATAATACAAAATAATACATATCTTTTTTAATTAAAAAATATATATACCTCATCTAAAAAACACAACACACTCTCTCTTCTCCATCTCTCTCACTCTCTCTTCTCTCTGTTGTTCCTGAAACCACCGCCACCACCATCCACCATCCACCGCCACAGCCACCATCACCATCATCCACCACCACAGCCACCATCCATCATCTCCTCTCACCCTCACCCTCTATAACCACTGTCACACCACCACCCTATAGCAGCGCCACCGCCAACCACCGAAGCCACTGTCACACCTCTAGCAGTGTCGCCGTAAACCCAACCCAACCTCAGTCTCTCGCTGTCACCTTCCTCTCTCTCTCTCTCTACCAACATCCACAGAAAACCCTATCCGCCACCCTAGATCTAAACCTAAAACGTGTGAAAACCCTAGATCTAGACCCAAATCGTGGAAAAACCCTACATCTATAGTCAAATCGTTTTAAAACCCTAGAGATCAATGAAGATGAGGCGGCAGCGACGGTTGTGGGTGAAAACCCTGATACGAATGTGTGTGGTTTGAAAACCCTAAAGGTAAGATGAGGCGGCGGTAGTGGGTGAAAACCCTAAACGAATGTGTGGCTTGAAAACCCTAGATCTCTTTTTCTTTAAATCTGAAGGTCTGCATTTGTATGTATGTATCTGGTCATTTTTTTGTTTGAAGTTTGGTGGTTGCCGGCGAGAAAACAGAGAGAGACGTGGTTGCCGGCGAGAAAATAGAGAGAGAGAGAGAGAGAGAGAGGTGTACGGTGGTGGCGGTAGTGAGGGTATTAAAGAGAGAGAAAGAAAGAGTGAGGGAGAGAGAGTGGTGTACGGTTGTTGTTGGTGGTTGCCGGCGAGAATAGCCGGTTGTTGTGGTGAATGGTGGTGGCGGTATTAGAGAGAGAGAGAGAGAGAGTAAGAAACAGAGAGAGTGGTGCACGGTGGTGGCTGTAGGGTATTAGTGAGAGAGAGAGAGAGAGAGAGAGTAAGAAACAGAGAGAGAGAGAGAGACTGACCTGTGTTTAATAAAATAAATCTTTATATTCAATTTATATATTAATAATCATAATTAATATATAAAATAAGCAAAAATATAAATAAAAATAATAAAATAAAACTAGAGGGGTAAAAATGTCATTTTACCCTCATTTAACGGAGTTGACCAACGGTCAACGTTAGAAAGGACCAAATTGGCTACAAAATATTTCATAAAGGACCAACGGTACCACTCTATCTTTGAAATGACCAAAATGGCAGTTTTGACCAAGTTTAAGGACCATTGAGACAATTAACTCTATTTCTAATAACTAAACTAATACTTTAGTTTTGTGTTTTAAAATAATTAGGATGTGTTCGAGCTAGAATGCCTTTTTTCTTTTCTATATGATTACTTTATATTTTGTTTTTATTATTGTGATATTAACATAATTAATTTAATATATAATTTGCTATTCTCTTAAATTTTTTATATATAATATTTGGTATAAAAAGATTTTATATTCATGACTGTTTTATTGAATATCTATATTTCTGACATTATTTTATTGTAATTCATTGACTGTTTATGTAAAATATGTATATTTTGAAATTGTCATATTGAAAATGAGGCATTTAAATCTACTTATTTAATAGTTCTTACTTCTTTTTCATATTTATAAAAAATAATTTCCTATAATTGATAAATCCTATTAGTAACTAAAAGGGTTTAAGTTACTAAACAAAAAAAATATTTTCCCAATATTGTTATACAATAAGGGTTTCTAATGAATTCATCTTTGTTATTGTTATCTTTAAATTAAAAGCGGGAAGAAGAAATCAATTAGTATGTTAGTTTATTAAAAAAAACTCATGTTTTTATAAAAATAGTAAAAAGTGACAAATTGACTATAACCATCTTAAATATAATGGAGATGCAACTTAACTAAATTAAATGTTTACAATTCTTTTATTAATAACAGACTAATATTAATCAATTTAATTAATTAATCTCAATTTTTCATTTATGTAAAGTTTTTAAAATTTTAAGTGAACCAGCATAGATAAAATAATCTCAAATTTTCATTTATGTAAAATTTTTAACATTTTAAGTGAACCAGCATAGATATTTATTCGGTTTTAATTAAAACCAATTTTGACTTTAAAGTTTGATAGATCCGATTGGCTTTTGTTTAATTTTTAGGGCCAATCATATATACCCCTCTTAGATTGTAAACTATCTCACACCTTGGAATATTTGTAAAGACCATTATACTTTATGCATCAAAGACTTGTATTTTGTATATTTAAGATATTTTACAAGTTATAAGAAACATATATGATATTTTTCTAAATTTTAAAATATCAAAATTTGATTTGTTTATTTAATAGATCAATCCAATTAAACAACAATAATCAATTAATAATATTATAGAAGATTATTTAAAAAATTTCAATTTTGTAAGAGATATTTTTTCAAGTTGTGAGATATGATGTTAAACTTGATAACCCTTTAAGCTATGAAAGTGCTATAACCATATGATTCTTTTGTTATTTTTTTATTTGATTGTCCCATAATTATTTGATTCAAATCAAACCGTATAGTATATATATATATATATATATATATATATATATATATATATATATATATATATATATATATATATATATATATATTTCCCGCGCAATGCGGTGGCGGCAAATAGTTTGTGCTTGACAACATGTAATTTTCGATGATGTAAGGGTACTGTATTTTCAAAATATTGTAGTAAATTTACTTTCTTTCGACAAAATATTATTTTCCTTGTTTTATCTCTTTTTCCTATTTTATTTATTTATATTTTTTTTTTGGGATTTTACCTTTTATTCGGTTTCAAAGTAACTTTTTGAAAACAAAAAAAAAATATCTAATTATGTTTAATGAGTTATTTAAAACAACAGTTGCCATAACTTGTTGAGTTAATTAGGGAGATGATTGATTGAACTATTGATTTGAGAATTAGTATTATTTACATAAAAACATATATTACTTAAAATTAAGTAATCTTAAAAATTTTAAGAGAGAGAATGTTAAATGCTTTATAATGTAGTATTGATATATATATTATTTAGTGTTTGAACATTTTATTTTTCGTAAACTCTTAGCATTTATAGTCTTTTTTAAAATCTCATTATTACGTCTAATAGATATTTAATATCTTTATATTAACTTATACTTAATACTTTTCATTTTTAATCAACATGTCTATCACACGAATATCTAGCTAGTATAAATTTTATATATATATATATATATATATATATAAACACAAATCAAGAAAAGTATTAGTTATTAATATCTTAAATTCTAAGCCTTAGAAAGTGAGGAACATATTGATTAAAATCCATAGGGACTACCCACGTGAGTGAGGCCCAAAACAAATACAAATTGGCCATTAAAATACTAATGTATGAGTAAAAAAACATTGAAAATTATACTTTTGTTCTCCGAAAGCCCTTCTAATTTTGGTTTATTTATATAATATATATGAACAACATAATTAAATATAAAGCACATAATCTTCATTATGCTTTTGTGTTGCCTTCCAATTTAGGAAAGTGTTTTAATTTTTGAAGTAGGCCATGGCAACCCATGTACGTAAATATTGTTCCCAGACTTTTCTTGTTTTTATAATAATATTGTTATTTGTTAAAGCTAGCAATCGTCAAAAGTTTGATATTAGCTAGGCCTTAGATTATGTTTTTAGGTTTATGTCGGGTTTATGAATAACAAGAGTTATTGAGTCGTCGTTAAATAACTTTAACTACTAATATTTAAAATTATAAATGTTATAGAATAACAAGAGTTATTGAGTCGTCGTTAAATAACTTTAACTACTAATCTTTAAAATAACGATGACGATAATACGCAATTTCATTTAAATGATATAGAGAATATGATAAAATATAGATAATCAAATTCATTCATATTATAACTCTATGCGTAGTGAAACGGAGTGTATTTTTCTTTTTTTAACGGCTACGAGATTTTATAAAAAAGAAATCTTTAGCAAGAAACTAAAGGCCAAAACAAGAAGGCTTACAACAAAGAAAATAAAAACAGGAAATTATGAGAGGGGAAGTGTAATATGTATTAGGAAGCAACCACTATCAAGCTAAGTGATAAGAAAAAAATTGATGTGATGATGTGATGAGTGAGTTGTGTGACATTGAGATCCTCTCATGTTGAGAACATGTCATGTTCTCTCACAACAACAATCAATGAGCCATTTTTTTAAATTAAAGTGGGACTTTTATAAGACCCACTACTTGTGTTATGAGAAAACATGATTAATCACGTTATTCTTAAAATATAAAGATTTTAATCTGACAATGTATAACCACTTTCTTATAATCTAATTAACTATTACTCATAAATGTGTCTAGTGGAATTAGTTATATATACACAAACATCCACTCCCACCTACTCACTTAAACACACACCACCCATCCAAACATCCATACATACGCACATGGGGAAAGGTCATACACTTGATCTCTCAACCTTGTTTCTTCTACTCTATATAGTTCTATCATGGTTTGTATTCTTCTGAGTGGTAGCTCATCCGTGTCTTTTTCACTCTATCAACTCAAATTAGTCTCAAAGCGACCCCTCTTCTTTTAGCTGATAAGACATACTATATACTCTTCATTTTAGCACTGAATAGCCACTATACATGAGCCATGGTCGTGATAAATGTGAGCCTTAATATATCTAACAACAAGTTGTAGCATCAAAACATAACATCGCACAACCATGTATTCATCTATACAAACAGACACGTATCGTATTAGCGTGTCTAAGTAAGTTTAGTGTAATTCACCTAAATATATCCAATAACAACACAAGATTTCAATATATGAACAAGCAGATTACTAACTCGAAACATCTAGTGTGACCTTTCGTACCTTATAACATTGGAGATTGTAGCATATGTGTATCGTCTAGTGCATAGAGCATAGGTCATTTATTTTTAAAATTATGCTTTGATGTATTCAATAAAAATAAGGATGCTCTATTTTTTATTTAATAAAACAATTAAACCCAGTTAATTGTTAAACATCGGCTTCTGCTTGGAGTTTTGACGCAATTGTGGTATGAAAATTAATTATATATATATATATATATATAGGGAGGGAATTCACTAAAAAGAATTTTATTATACAAAAAGTGAGAAGAAATCTCAGTAATTCATTTTTCCTGTAACCGCTCCTATAAAATTGGTTTCCGCTCCTATAAAATTGGTTTTTTTTCTTTTTATTTTAATTAAAAAAAATTACAGAAATGGCATAATAGTTTTTTTGTTTATCATCCCCTACAATTCTGTAAACAACAATCAACGCCAATGAAAAACAATTCAAACTAGTTCCAGAATAACAATCAGGCTTCAAACCATGATCAACAGATACACAGATGCACAAAAATCAGTTTCAATATAATTTTAGAACCACTTTTAATTGATGATAAACATATACACACATGCACAAAAACAGTTTTGATTAATAGAAAATACAACAAAATTTTCATTACAAACCTCCTTTTGATTCACAGAAATACAACAAAAATTTCAATTACAAACCTCCTTTTGATGCACAGACCTCTTTGATTCACATAATGCACCTCACGGAGACAAGAAAATCGAGAAAATATACAAACCAAAATTTATTATGGATGCACAACACAGATGCGACGGTGGTCAGCGGCGGCGATGGTGGTGCAGATGCGGTGGTGGACGGCGGCGACTGTGTGGATCAACGAACATTCAGATCTGGGCGTAACAGCGATGTCGAGCGGAGGCGACTCGGTATCCGGTGCTCTTAACATCACCGATGTCGTTTACGATGCGGATGATGCACAGAGTCGGCGGGATTCATTACAGCGGCGGTGAACAACAGTGGAGGGAGCATCGATCGGTGGAGGGGGCAGCGACAGCGGAGGGGGCAGCGACGGCGGAGAGGGCAGGAAACGATATGTGTGATATTTAGGGTTTGGGAGGGACGATCTGTGGGATACTTACGTATTGGGATGGAGGCGGATAAATAAGACGTGGGGGTAGTGGGTTATTAGGAGAGAGACTTTTGTTTAAACTTCCAATTATACCCTTTTTAATTTTTTTAAATTAAAAGGACACGTGCCGTCTTCTAGTTTCTCCCTACTCTTTTTACCTAAAACTTTTTTTACTTGATCCTGATTATATATATATATATATATATATATATATATATATATATATATATATATATATATATATATATATATATATATATATATATATAGACATGATCAACGAAAACCATCTCTTGAAAAGAAGAACATATCTAAGGTATTGAAATCTTGATTTGAGGACTACAAAATGTGAAGCATTTATAAAAACAAGATGTATTTAATATATTTATTACTTTTTCATTTGTTTTTAATATAATTTAAAAGTTTATTGTTTATATGTTATTGTAAATTAGAACGGAAGGTAATTTTGTCAATTCTCTTAAATTTTGCAACTATAATTCGTGTACTCCGTGAGAATAATGTTCCCTCTCAAACCTTATATATATAAAACTTGATATTAGGGTGACATGTGTCGTTCTTCTATGACGCCTAGTGTAATTTTAAGATATTAAAGCGCTCATTGAGAGGTAATTTGGGAAAACCAAGCATCACTTATTAATAATGGTCAACCCCAGCGCAATTAACAGTTGGACAAAAAATATAATTGATCCCAAACACCTATTAATGGGTCATTTATGATGGTTACAAATGGTTTTCGCAATAACAATGATTCTTGTGTCGGGTTTGTGTCGGGTTGATAATAGACTATTAGAATGGTAGCCCAAGACCCTTATTAAGGTTCACCCGTGGTTGGGTAATTAAGGCTCCATCGACTCCATGTAACAAAATTATCCATGTGTGAGGCACGAAAAAAGAACGTCACATATAAGGAGTTGTGTTAAGTAATGTCTTACATCAGACGAAAGTAACTTTATAATGTGATTAGTAAGAATCTTGAGTTACTTTTCTAATAACCAATTGATTTTGAACCAGAACTTCACACACTTACAAACTTACAAATATAAGTAGTTAAGTACACCAAAAATGTGCATTAATGTCGCTTTTTTTAGTATAGGGGAATTCGATCAAGGCCACATGCCTGATGCTTGAACTCCCCTTTCGTAACCAATATATATGAAAACAAAAAAAAGGTATTTTTTATTGGTTTTCTACTGATTTTCGGTTGGTGGCACTTATTTTTATAGTATATTGTTAATAGAAGAAATTATAAATAATATTGCCTTTAATTCTCTCGTGTATCGTCATGGGATCGAAGGTACATATATTGCTTTCTTTTATATGTGTTTTCTATTTCTAGCAGTAATTCTGTTGAAGGTGACGTAGATTGTGACCTAGGCTGGATCATGTCTTCAAACTCCTTTTTAATAATATCAAAAACTTAGAAAATAGTAACAAAAATGAAGAACATGCAGTCATGACCTCAACCTAAACGGGTCGACCCGCATTCATATTGGTTTGAGTTTACTAGTTTTGAATGATATCGTACCTCTTTTATAAAAGTGTTGTCGGATCCATTGAATTTTTGTGTGTTCTTTTCATCAAAGCATAATCAAACGTGTCACATGGCATCGAGTTATTTCACATTACTACTATGCCCCTATCAACCGTACCACAAATACGATGGTACAATAGTTTTTTCTTTTAACGTACCAAATATTACACACGTCTTTTCGATTCATTTCAAATAAACATGTCACATGGCAAATGTTTCGTGACCTTCTCAATCCATAAATAATCATCACTCAATTGGTAGTTTGTTACTAATACCAATATCAGTACATTATTGTCAAGAGAGTCTCGTAGATTCTTGAGATGCTGAGTGAAGAGAGAAAATGGGTCCGTTAAACAATACACACATTTAAGAAAATGAGCCCCATTTATCTTACCTTATCGATACTAAGATATCAATCTCAATAGCTATCAATACCAATCTATTAAGTATTTCTTGTGACAATCTGGACCATAAGTTGGACTTCAATAACGGAGAAACTTATCTCTATAGATGTCACTATTATTGGAATAATCAACAAAACTCTATATGCAACAATTACATATACATAAACAATCTAAAGTTAAAACATTAAACAACTATTATATGTCTTGTGATTTAGATCGAATGTTAAGTATTTCATTTTCTCCTGGATTATTTCAACCTTGACTCCTCATTTTATCTTCTTGATTGCTAAATAATGATTGAGTTTTCCTAATATCTTTTTTTGGGATTAGAAAAGAACTATTTTAGATATTCCTAGTATTTTTAATAAATTACTGAAAAATATAACTTATCTATTTTTATATGTATATTAGAAGTTGGGCCACCTCTTAAACATGATTTCTATATGGCCGTATCTTTTACACTCCTTTAAAGACACCCCGATAATTTGTTATTTCAACTTTACATAGTCATGATTCTAATCACATTTTAACCTTGAATAAACATAAGTAGGGTTAGTGTAATAATATACATAATCCAACCTTTAGTGAAAGTAGAAAGACAATGAATAAACTAGAAGTGTTAAAGTTTCTTTAGATTAATTATAATATTTCTATTCTTGGAAATGTTAATCTTATTCTGTAAGTTAAGTGTAACAAGTCTTATTGATGTATTCATTATGTTTCATGCCAAACTACAGAAAATGGAGAACATTATATATCATAAAAACTCTATAAAGCTATGACTATGAGTTTAAAGTTATTTAAAGTTGGTGTTCTTTTGTTTCCTTTCTTACATGTCACATTCAAAGCATAGAGGACATGGGTGGCCTCATGGTACAACTCTCATATTGTTAGCCCTTTGGCACCCTCTTTAAATATCTTGGTACAATTATATTGTCCTAATGGGGCTAAACAAGATGCCCAATGGGAGATTGTGTGCATTTGACTTTGTATGTATGTTCTTATGGACAATAAAACATGTGACTTTAATTCCAAGAAATGACTAATTATTGTACATTACCTTTCAACTTAATTGTACTTCTTTTCTAACTAAGGAAAATAATAAATGAGACTCACCATTGATACAAGAACAATTTTAGACCTCTTTAGACTATTTTTTTTAATCCTAAAATACTGGTATGAATTAGTTAGACGCTATAAAGAAAGTGTTAGATTCAAGTTTTTTTCTTATTTTTAATAAAAAAAAACCCAATCTGGAAGTTTGAAAATAGTCAAGCCCGATTGTTTGGTAAAAAAACATGCTCAAATCCTTTTATTTTTTTCGGTTAATAACAACAAAAAACTTAAAATTAAAATATGTGAATGTCAAACCACTATTCATAATTTAACAATAATGTTATGTATGTTAAAATCTCAAATCATAACCCATGAAAGATAAAATGAGTCTAGTGTATTAAGCCATAAAACTAAATAGTCGTCAATAAAAAATCGATAAAGGGTTAGATATCCCTTCAGTACTCCGTCCAAGATGTAAAGAAACAGTGGAGACGGTGTCGCATGACTTGGTAGAATGTAGAAACTAACAAAAGTTTTGGAAAGATCTCTTTGCTTGGTGGGAAATTCCGTTCACTAGAGGTAACAATTTAGGTAATGTGATATCAAATAGCACGAGCTTGTTATCATCTACTCAAGCTAGTGTTTTAGAAGTAGTGATCATGTCGATGGCTTACTTTATTTGGAAAGGCAAAAACGAAAGAGTGTTAAAAAATATAATGAAAAGTTCATATGATGATGTCTTTGAAACTCAGGCAAATACATTTAACTGGATCAGAGGTAGATGCAAAAAATTGTAGTCAATTAAATGACAGAATGGTTGCAACTTCCTGTAGACATATTGCGTGGTAAATAGTCGGCTTTTGCAAACGTTGATTCTCAAGCTCTTAGTGAATGCTCTTTAAGCTCTGCTTTATTTTATTTGTAGCAAAACATTGTTTTGTTTGGTCTGATATTCTACATCTTGTTGAAATTCAGTCAAGTGTATGATATAATCAATATATCAATAATATTTTGCTTTTCAAAAAAAGAAAACAAATGGAATACCCCAAAGAGTAACCCTCACACAAAGCCATCTCTAAGCAACATATATGAGTACAGCATATCATTCAAGAAACAATTATCACCTAATGCCTCGTGAGTCAATAGAGTAAAGTTTTAAAACACAATATACCCAAAACACACGAGTCAAAGGTGAACAATCAATCACCTAATTATCCACGCTCAAATAGTTGACTCTCCCGCATAACATCAATTAACATAGATATTGGTCAAGTTATCAATTTCATAACAATCATGTAAAGTCAAATCATATCGGTCATTATGTATCATGTAAGAAGCTTAATCAATATTTAGTCATTCTTTAATCTATGATGTTTATTTTAACATTGCATTTATCTTTACCTTTAGTCTTTAATATATGATTTGTAAATCTTCTTTATCACTATATAATCACTACATCACACCAACAAAGGATGTACAAGTAATATGGGATTACCAAGTTAACCGAATAATTTTGGGTTTGTTTCACTTTTTTTTTTTTCTGCTATGTACAACAATTATGCTACAAATTAGTTATCTATATTTTCTTTTAACACTTGTCAAATAAAAAAAACAGTATCTGAATGTTCCAAATAACAATGATTAAAAGCTATTGTTATACTAGTATGCAAAATCTATGAAGTAGTAATTACGTTAAAAGAGTTTTTAGTTCAGGCGTATGTACTGTTAGCGTATATCATATTTATTAATGTTGTATTTGTGTAGACCATTTAGTTGTAGTATTATTCGACCCGTTTTCGGCCCTCTGTTGTATTCTTTTATTATCGTGATTTGTGATAATGAGAAATCATTGACGATTAATCCTTAACATAATATCAGAGCCTTCTCTGATATTCCCTAAACCCGAGTCGGCCTTCTCTCTTTACCAACTCTCCTATCAACGGTTGCTCCTCCCTGATTGCGCCGTTCACTACCCTAGCGCCATTCACGACATACGCCTGCCCTGCCTTGCCGATTCTTCTATCGGCTGCCCCCTTTTTTGCGCCGTTCCCTGCGCCGTTTGCTGCCCTCTCGTCATCTGCCCTCCCATGGCCGACGAACACCAGCTGAATCATCGAGATTTCTCTGCTGCCTCCATGTCTGCTTCATATTAGGATCGAGACACCTAAAACCAGCGTTAGAATAATGCGGAAAATAGAAAATAAACGAACACGAGATATAACGTGGTTCGGTCCAAACACGACCTACGTCCACGGGCAGGAACAGAGACTTCTTTATTATGACTCCAGAAATATTTCAGATGTACATATGACTTAACCCCTAGCCTTGGTATTTATAGGCAACCAACTAGAATCCTAAACCAACTCAAATTAATATATGAGATAAGCTTAAATCTATTCTCGGCCGTTCATGGATAATTACATTTGAACACAAGATATATAATGACAAAGAATAATCCATATTTTGAATTCCTAAAATATCTCCACGACTTCCATTTATCTCCAATAAAATCCATGCAAATTTCAAGTTTGATGCAAACTAAATTGCAACATGACTCCACGTCGGCAGAACCAATTCCATGCATGCAAACTTATTTCCCATGCACAATAACTCTATGCAAGAACGTCATTTCCGAAAACAAACCGTTAATCGCCGAACAACCATTCTAGTTTCAAATACCAACCCGCTAGTCAAGTCACACCCAACAATCTCCCCCTTGACTTGAGTACCCTTCAACCAGTCAACCGAGATCCGACAATCTCCCATGACCCGAGTCCGCAACCGTCAACCGTCAATACCAAAGAACCGTCTCTCATCTGTCAGCCTCCCCGAAGGGACTAGCTCCTTGTCCGAGCCACGAAGTCCGACACCGCGTCGCGCGACTTAACCGGAGACCAACTCCACCCGTGTCGTCTCGACTTCGTCAGGTCAATTTTCCGGTCCAAGTTCGGTACAGCCGTCGTTCCACTCACAGAACTGCCCTCCAGAACATAAATACCACGTCGCAGTCTGCCATGCATTATCACTCGAGCATCCCGAGAAACCTTCAGTCCATCCCCTTTACTAGAATATACATATCCATTCCTTGCCAAAGTACCAAGAGAAATCAGATTCTTCCAAAGATCTGGGACATACCAGCAATTAAACCGCTTGACCGCTCCATCATGCAACTTTATCTGCACCGTACCACTACCTTTGACACTCCGAATCCCATCGCCCCCCAGCTTCACCTTACCGTTCCACTTCTTAAAGGAAGTAAACAGATCACGTGAGAACGCCATGTGATGAGATGCACCCGTATCAAATATCCAGGTATCTGCAGGACTCCCTTTTTAGGACAGTCTCTCCTGATGTGACCAAACTCCTTACAGTGATAACACATTACCTTTCTCGTGGATTTTATTTTCGAACGCGACTCCCCCAGTCCACCCATTCCACCATGTGTCCTTCCCCTACCCACGTATAAACCTGAATCGAACTCCCCCTCATTACAAGAAACCCTAAGCTTGAGTTCCTTCGACAACAAGGCATCCTTTACTTCAGCAACATAAATTGTTGACCTACCATACATCATGGCATCAACAAAGTTCTCATACGAATGCGGTAGTGAACACATCAAAATCAGGACAAGATCTTCATCATCAATTTTAACACCCACAACCTTCAAATCAAAGTAATACGGTTAAAATTATCAAGATGATCTTTTACCTGGGTACCTTCTGACATCCGAAGGGTATACAACCTCTGCTTCTGATCAAGCCTATTCGTGAGGGTATTCTTCTGATACTTCTCACATAGCTTCTCCCACAGACCTGCAGCCGTTGTTTCATCCACAACCTCCCTCAATACCTCATCAGTCAAACACAGCAAAATCGCCGAATACGCTTTTGCTAGAATGTCTCTCTTAACATCCTCCTTCATCTCCTTCGGAAGTTTATCTTCTCCTTCTAACGCCACCGCGCAACCCTGCTGAACCATAAGAGCATTCATCTTTACCTTCCACAACGTGAAATCGTTTGAGCCATTGAATTTCTCCAAATCAAACTTCAAAGATGGCATCTTCACAATCAACAAATACGCGAGCCCGGTGAATAGAACCGTGGCTCTGATACCACTTGTTAGGATCGAGACACCTAAAACCAGCGTTAGAATAATGCGGAAAACAGAAAATAAACGAACACGAGATATAACGTGGTTCGGTCCAAACACGACCTACATCCACGGGCAGGAACAGAGACTTTTTTATTTTGACTCCAGAGATATTTCGATGTACATATGACTTAACCCCTAGCCTTGGTATTTATAGGCAACAAACTAGAAACCTAATCAAATACAAATAAATCACGATAAGCATAAACATTCTCGGTCGTACATGTTCGAATTTGAATACAAGATAATTAACTAAATCATCATTATCCACGATTTGAAATTCAAACTCCAACGCAATGCTACATAATCCTCCACGTGGCACTCATATTTAATTAATCCATGCATACATGAAAGAATTCCATACAACTTTAATTAAATCCATGCGCACGTCAATTTCATGCCGACAGTTTACGTAAACTTCGAGCTTCCGATTAATTTTAGTTTCAAATACCTTTCGCTAATCAAGTCACACCCAACAATTATAGATAGAAGTACAACTGTTTTGTTTATACATTTCCGAGAAATAATATTGTTGAATATATGTTTGTCTTTAGTGTTGAGTATTATATTATAGGTTATGTTTGAAGGAAATTTTAAAAGCCGGAGTTTTTACTTTTAGAAGTTTTACTAGCACTATTTTTTTTGTAGAAGCTTGATGTTTTATTTTTTCTAAAACAAGTTTATAAAAGCTCTAAATTAAAAAGTTACTTTAAATAGCTTTTAAAATTTAAATTACATAAATAACTTTTAATACATTTTATTTCTTATGATTATTTTTGTGTATATTTTATGTATTTTACATTTTAAGTTACATCTATAGCTACTTTGTCTAACAATTTCGTTTAAACAAAACTTCATTTTTT
Organism: Pulicaria dysenterica; assembly: GCA_947179395.2. Classification (NCBI taxonomy): domain Eukaryota; kingdom Viridiplantae; phylum Streptophyta; class Magnoliopsida; order Asterales; family Asteraceae; genus Pulicaria; species Pulicaria dysenterica. The sequence continues at coordinate 13,034,024 of OX359291.1, forward strand.
AACAAAAAATAAAAGTTTCATCTCTACCTCTTAAAAGCTCTAGTTCCAGCATCAACATCAGCTTCAGCTTTTAGCTAATTACGTCAAACATACCGGTAAATATATTTATATACTATTATTATTTGTTTGGTAGTGTGAATATGTGTAATAATAATTCGAAAGGAAGTGTTGTTTGTCTGTTGGTATATGATTATGTCCGAATTACCGGCATTTACACAGGATCATGCCGTCTTTATCCTCTTCGTCTTCATTAAACTAATTGATGTACACATGTTGGTACCTTCACTAATTATTTTTTAATTGTTTTTGCTCATGTTCCTTTCTAACCTTTCATGCCCTCTAAATCCCCAACATGCAATTTCTTATATTGCTTAATTAACTTCCATTATAATATATTAAATTTATTTAATTATTTAACTGTTCATATTAAATTCGAAAATTATTCTTGTTTTGCGTTGACCGTCGGTATTGGAAATTGGGTTTATGAGGTTAAAGTGTTTAGTTAATTTGAAACCAGTTGAAACGTGGTTCATTATGTTTGTAGGAAACCCACGATAGACTCTGGATCACGGAGGTGTACTTGCGATTACTTCAGGCTATTCGCAAAGCAAATAGTCATTCTAGGAATAGTCGGCTCGTAAAACTGGTCGGAAACCTAAATTAATAAAATATATGTTTGTAGGAGAGCAAAAGAAATAAAACTGAAATTTTTACATTTTAGCGTTTTGCAACAATCAAAATTTTATTTTGAACATTTACTATTTTACAAATTATTAGACCCACATCCCTCCGCTTTCAATCATGGTCCGTTGCCAACCATGGATCAAACAAACCATTGTGCATGTGGTGACATACTGACATGTATGGTGTAATCGATCAGGAACAACTAGCGAGCTACTCAAAATCGGCTCAGTTTATGTCTAGTCGAGCTCGAACTACTCGAGTAGGCTATCTAGTCGAACATGAGTAATCATATACTTGGCTTGTAACGCATGTGAGCCTTATTAGTTTGCATTTCTACTCCTTTACACACACACACACACACACACACACACACACACACACACACACACACATATATATATATATATATATATAGGGTGCGGTTCAAACGATAACTGTTTTTCGTACAAGAACTGCGAGAACCATTTCTGGCCAATCATTTAATATTTTGTCTTTTTTATTTATTTAAATAGGAAAGGATAGTATGAGCATTTGTACATTTCCCTCACTTTTTTAAAACTAATATATCCATCAAACCAAAAGGTGTTAAGTTACGAAAAATATACCAAATTAACGACAAAATTATGCTCTTTAATTTGAGACCGATCTTGCTAAATTTTTTTGGAATATAAAGTCACATTTGCTGGGTTTTATTTTTCAGCACCAGCTCGACATATGCACTAGTGCATATCTACATCTGTGCTAAAAAAACCAGGTGAATCTGTGCATATGCACTAATTCAAATGTTGCACTTGTGCAAAATTTGCACTAGTACACATGTCGAGCTGTAGCAAAAACAAAAAATCCAGCAAGTAGATTTTTTTTTTGAAGAACTATATCAAGACCGGTTTTAAATTAAAGAGCATAATTTTCTCGTTAATTTGTTATAATTTTCGTAATTTAATACCTCTCCATTTATTGTATATATTAGTTTAAAAAATGTGGGGGTAATGTAAAAATGTCTAAACTACCTTAATTAATTAAGGATATGTTTGATTAGTTTAAGGTTTTCCATTAATAACTCTTTAATCTCAACCCTCCATCTCTTTGATCAATGGCTATAATTGGTTCTTGCAGTTCTCGTACGAAAAACGGTTCTCGTTTGAACCGTCTCATATATATATATATATATATATATATATATATATATATATATATATATATATAAGAGGGTTCAAACGAGAACTGCGATAACCAATCTCAGTCGTTCCTTAGATATGGGAAGTTCATGGATGGAGAGTGTGGAGGGGATCAAGTGTGGCGGGGTGCATGTGAGGAATTCATGGGTGGGCAATGACATCAAAGGAGGGGGAATTTGACGGCTCAGATTGGTTCTCGCAGTTCTCGTTTGAACTTTTGCCTATATATATATATATATATATATATATATATATAATATGCACACACACATACATACGTATTTATCATAAATTATGATTCAAGCAGAGTCAAGTCGAGCCAATCTTGATAGTATTGGTTAGCTCATCAAGCTCTGGTTGAGATCAAACTCGAGCTCGAGTATTAAAGTACTCTGCTTGTTAAGCTCCCAAGCCTATCGAGCTTATGAGATTTTAATTTCTACTCCTTTTTATACGTGTGTGTATGTGTGTGTGTGTGTGTATAATTATCATAAGTTCTATTTGAGTCGAGCAGAGTCAAGCTCTAAGTATCGAGTCGAGATTCAAGTTCGAGCTTTGAGTCTTCTAATCGATTTTGGCACTGTGACGAGCCGACTTGACTTTATTACACCCTTACCTACCTTACTACACGCATATTATGGGCACTCTAAGACAACACGAAATGGTTACTATCAACAAGCTAGGTGACCCGTTGTCCTCTTAGAGGTCATGGGTTTAATCATTTTCTAGATATTCTCCTACCGCAAATGCTTAGTAGATCTAGTGTGAGAAAACTTTGCTGAATCTGTCTCGGGATTGATTCCGACTCTTGCTTGGGCAGCCAAAAGAGTTGATAATTGTTTGCAAGCCGGTCCTTAGGTTCACTGGACGTAGTGTTGCCCTGACGTAAACAATATTGATAGAGATAACATTAAATTGTTAAATATATATTTATATAAAATTATTATAATTTAAAACCCTTTTTTTTAATTTCCCTCCCATTCTGCACTACATAGCACGACTTTTAATATTACTTTTTTTACAACAAAACTTGAAGGTCAACGGTCAAAGATTTGCATTCATGAGTTTGTGTCTCCCGTACATAATGCGCACACACATTCTTGCTTCTCAAATGCTCCAAATGTGTGCTTTAACTTTTGCGTGTATTTTATTCAAGGAAAATGACTTCTTCCTATTTGACCCTCATTCTATGATACATGTAAATTATTAATTTTTTTTTTTACTTATGATTTAGAAACATAGTAAGAAGATTTAATAGAAGAATATAAAGCTTTAAAGTATAGTTAGCGGTTCGTCAATCGTATTGGTTTTTTAGGGTGAGGATCCTCTCATGTTTGAGTCAAACATGACATATCATGTTCTCTCACAAAACATGACATATCATGTTCTCTCACAAACATGAGAGCAGACCCTACAAAGATGACACATTCTTGACTAACATAAGGGACTCACTCTCATGTTTGTGAGAGAACATAAAGGGTCATGTTTGACTCAAACATGAGAGGATCCTAACCCATTTTTTAATACATGAATATACCCCCTCCAAGAAATGATTGTGTCACTTGTGTTGTTAGAATAAGTTCGAAAAAGTTCTCCTCTAACCCTGGTTGTTTTTATGGATAGACACACACTTGTATGTTTACAAATAAAAGTAACATAAGCTAGTGTTTATACTGAATTTACAAGATCTCATAACATGATATCATATTCATAGATAAGTAACTAATTAACTAATAACAAACATTTAATATTATATTATAAAAATACCAACATTATGCGGTATATGTAGCTAAAAAGAAGCACTATTCCAGCCTCCGGACATGCTTAATTAACCATGAAATATAATTGAACACTTTGAATATATATAAAATAGAAATTCTATAAATTAATATTCATAGAATCACTAAAAAAATTTAATTAAAAAGAGCAATTAACTTACATATTAAGTAATACTTTTTAGTTTATAATAATATACTTGATTTACAAACACTTTTACTTTCATTTAATACCATTCATGTAATATTTAGTATATAATATATATATATAATGAATATTAGAAGTGGGATTCAAAGTGAAGTTACACAGAGGATTCAAGATGAAACTGATTTCAACAAAAAAATGTATTATTTTAGGTTATCATTCAATCCCAAAAGGTTGTGGGTTCAAGTCCCGGCGTGAACAGTGAAGTAGATATTTAGGAGTAGATTTAGAGAGTGTGTGTGTTTGCCGTTCAAAAAAAATTCATACCTTTTCTCTTACTTTTCATTTTTCTTCTCTTTTAAGCTTTAACACGTCGCGCCATATCATATTAGTTTTAGTTTTTAATATTCCTTTTCTTTTTCAATCACCCCCACTTTTTTATTATAATTAATTGTTAAACTGATAAATAATATATATATATATATATTATACATATTTTAAATATTAATACAATACTATTAATAATATCTAAATTAGAAAATTAATTAAAATTACATAAATTTTAAACTTAAAACTAACATACTAAACAATAAATGAAAATCTTATTCACATCCCTACTTATGTCTAATCCTCTCCTTCCTCATCAATGTTGTTGACAATATACTTCCCGTACACTACAAGAAAAATATCATTTAATAGCATTCAAAACGTGTCACAAAAATCAAAAAAGTGCCACTAAAGACCTTTCTAAAAATCTCTGGCACAAATAAAAAGTCTCACTAGAAGCGAACTTTTAGGCTTTTATTAAAACTTTTCATTTGCCACAATAAACAAAAAAACATTTGTCACAAGTTTTATGCTGGTAAACAATTGCTATTTAAAATTTGGTAATACCTTTAATGGCACATAACTTTTACCACTAAATCACATTATCAATTAAATGTCATTGTCAACTACGTACGTTTATCATCCTAATGTGATGAGAATACATTTCCCGTATGTAAGATCGATGATCATGCGACCAAATATAAGATTCGTAGTTTTTTATATCAGGTCCTCTTCTTGTAATTGCAATTGTTTTTCAAAATACGAGAGATATCAGTTATTTTTTGTGTTGAACATGGCTAATTCGTCCAACAAAGTAACAATGTTTTTTTTCTCAACACGGTTCCCATAGAACTTGATGTTGGCCTCTTCCCTATATTCCTACCGACGGGTCTTCTAGGTTCCTCAATCCCAACCTCCTCATCATTATGATCGTCGTCATTGAGGTTGATAGTACGATGTGCATTGAAGATCCAGTCGTGATATTTTTCAATATTGCTTTGTTTCGGAAACCGAGTGGTAGGATTCAAGAAAGGTATTGGGACCATTTCGAACATCTTTAAACACAACCCAAACTTGTTTATGAGTAAAAGTTTGGTCACGATTCTCCTCTCAATATCGGTAGTGAGCCAATTGGAAAATATCGGTGTTACTTGCTCCACTACCTCTTATGTTGTAGAGGTTGTATTAAATCTCGGAAAACTTTGATATTTTCATACTTAATTTAAAATTAGAACTCATTTGATGCATATATGTTACGATAATCCGTTTACCAATTTGTTTATGAAAAGATAAAACGATTGGTTTCAAAAATTACGTGTATAAACTTTATATCACAACAACAACAGTACACAATCCCGCTACAGTGGGGTATGGGGGAGGTAAAATGTAGAAAATCATTCAATCCGTAGATAGAGAGATTGCTTCCTAAAAAGACCTCCGACATTGTAAAAAAGAAAGCGATAAAAGAGAAAACTAAAGAATCATAGAAAAAAATAAAAAATAAATCCAAAAAAAAAAAGAAGAAATTAACAAAGTAAAATTAAAAATAGAAACTTAATTAGAATACACTCCATGGGAATAAGGAAAGTACAAGCGCTTTAAAAACACAAACTAAAAATATTGGAAATATACAGGTAAAAAAGCACGTTAGAAAAGAATTAAAAAAAAGCTCCTTTAAATCCGGCTAGTAATCCTAAAAATATCCTACGCCTTAAATTACAGGTAGCAACTACGTAGCTTTCAACCCCCAGCTAGTAATCATTCTTCTCCATAAATGCCTATCTGAGAGAATGTCTTCAGAGAGAGAAAACTTCTTTAAATCCGCTCTAATTCCATCTTCTCACCTCAGGTGCGGACGCCCACGCCTCTTTTTACCTTCAACTGAAATCGATTCCGCTCTCCAAACTGGAGCAGATGGTTGCCTCCTCTTAACATGTCCAAACCACCGTAGTCTACTTTCTCTTAACTTGTTAACAATAGAAGTTACTCCTAATTCTTTTCTAAACACACCAACTGGAATTTTGTCTAATCCCACAAGTCCATTTAAGCATCCTCGTCTCTCCTACTTCCATCTTATCCGATTGAGCCTTTTTCAGCAACCAACATTCTAAGCATAGCTAGTCTAACAGCTAGTCTGTAGAATTTTCTTTTAAGTCTCATCGGAACTTTCTTATCACATAGAACTCCTGTTGCCGCTCTCTACTTCCGCCAACCCGCTTGAATACGGTTAGTAACATCCTCGTCTACCCTCTATGTTCTATGTAAAACGGATCCCAAGTACCTAAATGACTCTTGGGGTCTCAAGACGTGGTCCCCTAAGAGGATATCAATGTTCTCATCGTTTTCAGTCTTACTGAAATGACACAACAGATACTCGGTCTTACCTCTACTAATCTGTAAACCCGAGTTATCTAGCGCCGTCCTCCATTGTTCTAATCTGTTGTTGAACTCCTCTTTCGATTCTGAAACCAAGACAATGTCGTCTGCGAATAGCATACACCATGGTATATCTCTTTGGATCCCTCTCGTCAGCTCGTCAATAATGATAGCAAAAATGAAAGGGCTAAGTGTCAACCCTTGGTGTAGGCCCCGTAACACTGGAAAATACTCGTTGTCTCCTACAGGTGTGCTCACACAGGACATCGTACTCTTATACATGTCTTTCAAGACCTTAATATATCCCGATCTTCTGGTCGTTTAAAGTCTTCCAAATAAGCTGTCTAGATACACTATCATATGCTTTCTCTATATCTAATAACACCATATGTAAATCCCGTTGTCTTTTCCTATGTTTTTGTACGAGCCTTCTAATTAAATGAACAGCTTCTATAGATGACCTCCCTGGTATAAAACCGAATTATTTTCGGAAACTGTAGTTTCCCGTGGCAACCTGTTTTCTATCACCCTCTCCCACAACTTCATTAGTATGGCTAATAATACACTTTATATATTAATAATATATTAGTACAATGACAATAAGGATAGTAGTACATGACAATATAAAAAATATAACAAATAGTAATAATTAGTAGCATAATAATAATAATAGTATATAAATAATAGTAACAACAATAAAAACCGATAGAAAGAAAAAAAATATAAATGTTAAGTAAATGAAAAAGGCTATAATATAAAAAAAAAGTCTAGAAAAATACCTATAAATAAAAATAAATCCAAAAAGATACAAAAGTGAAAAAAACCTAAAGGAAAAGGAAATGTTAATTAAATAGAAATATAAAAAAATAAATAATAAATAATAAATAAATATAAATATAAAAAAATTTGAAAGAAGAAACCAAGGGCCAGTGACTAGACATGGGCAAAAACGGTCCTGGACCACGCCGGTCCGGTCCGGTCCGGACCGGGTCGGTCCCTGGCCGGTCCGGTCCTCGGCGGACCGGTCTTCGCGTAAGACCATTTCAATAAATTCGGTCCTCGGGCGGTCCTAGACCACTTCCGGACCGGTCCGACTTCGGTCCTGGACCGGTCCGTTTTTCGGTCGGGTATTTTCCGGTTCGGTTTAGACATTTCCGGGTTTTTTAATTCCGTTTTTCGGCCGGGTTTTTTTAGTTTTTCGGTCGGGTTTTTTTTTTTTTAGTTTTCGGTTTGTTTTTTTGTTTGAAAAAAAAAGTGACTTGTAAATTTAAAAAAAAAATTGCAAGTTATAAAATATAAAGTATAAACATATATAATTGCAAGTTAATAAAAACATATAAATAACATTACGATACAATTACGAAATAAAATTACATATTGTTGAAACTTGAATTATATTTTTAACAAGAAAAGGGGACTCTAGCAATGGAGCTTCGGCATGGCCATCACCCCAAGTTAGAGACCCAAAAAATACATATTGTTCAAAAGAAATAACGTCACAAAATATAAAGAGACAACTACTGAAATGGATAGTCGGAATTGATATTCCAATAGTTGTAACTATCGTCGGCATATGGCCCATGCCCATAATAGGCGAAATCGTTCGATTGGACGTTGGATGATGAACCTGCGTTCATTCTATTTTGAGTGTCGTCAACGTATTCTTCGCCGGGTTCGGGTTCTTCACTTTCAGCTTCGGTGTTAGTGTTTGATGTTCCCGATTGGAAGTCTCTATTGTAATCGTCTTCAAGAATCGCTTCCTCCAAATTAGTTATGCCTTCTTCGAGATCCGCATCGTTTTGACATCTTTCCAAAGAATCATAGTAATCCTTAAGCATCACGGCCATTTGCACCGACTCGGCCTTCAACATACACCGCCGTGCGCTTAAAATCCTGCCACTAAGAGAAAAACAACATTCCGAAGCTACGCTACTAGCTTGGACGGTTAGTACGTCCCTAGCCATACGGGCTAGGATCTTAAATTGACCAACGTTTTCTCTTTCTTGCCACCATTTTAATACATCAAATTTTGTAAAATCTTCGGTACCAATATAATTAGTGTAATCAGTTTCTTTATATATGGAAAGTTCGTCTAAAGACGATTGAACTCGTGTACGTTTCGATTGAGATATATTATTAAACCAATACGATCCAATGCTAAAAGTATTGTTTGGCCGAGTAGCCGATGTTTGTGAAGTCGAAGACCTCGGGGTGGAAGCAACTTCTCCCCGTGGTGCACATTCATTATCATAAATAGTATATAAGCGTTTAACATAATTTTCAAAATTTGATATACTTATCGTAATCTCATCCGGAGATTGACCCAATGCTTCCCCGATAGTAGTTAAAGATTCCGTTACACCCTTAAAATTAACAAGAGGGTTTAATGCCGAAGCAATCAAAATTTTTTTTGGAAACTCTTTAAAATATTTTGTAAGACTTACACACATTTCGTTGGTAATCATATCCCATGTTTCATCCAAAGAACCAAAAGAGTGTAATGTTCTCAAAATTTCACAAACACCTATCATAGCGGAGTGAGATGTTGGAAAATATGTTTGTGATAGCATCAATGTGGCTTGATACAAAACTCCCAAACCGGTGTGTAATTCTTCTAAAATAGTCCAATCAGTTTCCGTAATGACTTCATAAAATTGGGGTAGGTGTTCTCGATTATATTCGGTAAGTAAATCTTTATTTTGTATCAAACACCCTATCGTTTTATAAGTCGAGTTCCATCTCACGGGCATATCTAAGAGAGGTCTCAAACATCTTCTTCTTTTTGTTCTACAAAAATGCTCATATTTTTCGAACGCAACGGGTCCGCTTTTAAAAATTGCCTCATATAAATATTTAAATTTCAAAAGACGAGTTTCCATAGACTCCAAACCTTTTTGGACCGCGAGGTTGAAAATATGACAACAACAACGTACATGTAAAAATTCCCCGTCACATACTGGGTTTAAAACTTGTTTCAATCGTCCTATAGCATTTGTATTGTTGCTTGCATTATATAAGGTGATTGAAAGTATTTTTTCTTTAATTCCAAAACCATTAAAAATCCTTAATAAAATATCGTAAATTTGTTCACCTCCATGCGGGTGAGGAAAGTTTTCAAAAGCAATAATGCGTTTTTGCATAAACCATGTTTTAGGGTCTATCCAATGTATCGTAACACAAATAAATGAATAATGGGTTGTATGTGGAGCGGACCAAATGTCGGTGGTTATGGAAACTCTACCATCGAATCTAGTAAAAAATTCCTTTAAGTCTTGATATATTATTTTCCATTTTGCCATAGCATTACGTTTAAGAGTTCTTCGACTTACAGCGCAATAATGAGGTTGTAGTGCTTTTTTGATAAACCTTGTGACTCTTGGGCGGGAGAAGAAGTCAAATGGTAATGCTTCTTGCATTGTTAACTGCATGCTTAATTCTCTAGCTAAAGCGGCATCGAAACGCCATGTTTGACCATCAACTTGAGTTTGACTCTCAACCGCAGCGGCTTGTTGCGCTAAGCATTTAGTCTAATTTTTTAAAGTTCATATTAGAATAAACTAAGTTCAAGTAATGTAAACTATATTTAACTAAGATCATGTACTTAATTCAAGTATTCAAACTATAGTTATTGATTATAAAGTAATACGTTTGACTACCAAGCAAAGAGTGGCCAGGCAGGTCAGTCGGGGGGCAGGATCCTTTCGGTTTAAAACCTTTCGGAAAATCCAACAACCACAAGCCGATCGTGACTATTCTAGACACCACTCTCCGGGTTATATCTACTAGTATTACGATTAGAATGAATAACTAAGTTATGAATAACTTAAATATATAAAAACTAGTATTTAAATAAACTAAACTTAAATATATAAAAACTAGTATTTAAATAAACTAAACTTAAATATATAAAAACTAGTATTTAAATAAACTAAACTTAAATATATAAATACTAGTATTTAAATAAACTAAACTTAAATATATAAAAACTAGTATTTAAATAAACTAAACTTAAATATATAAAAACTAGTATTTAAATAAACTAAACTTAAATATATAAAAACTAGTATTTAAATAAACTAAACTTAAATATATAAAAACTAGTATTTAAATAAACTAAACTTAAATATAAAAGAATACTTACTAAATGTCGAGCGAGAGAAGAATTAGAGCCGGATAAGATATGTCCACAATGCATACACTTCGCGTATTTTTGTTATTTTGTTTGAGTTGTACAAAAGCAAACCAAATTTCCGCATGTCGATTTGTTTTTGGAACTTCTTCATACGGGAGACTTACGTTGAAATCACTTCGACCCGCGTTCAAATTGCTAGATCCTTCACCGGCCATTTTTTATAATCTTGAAGCAAATCGAAATATTATATAGAACACTTGTATTGTATATAGAACACAAACTTGAATTATAAAACTAGAAAAATCAAGATTCAAGAATGAGAGAATTGGAGATTTGGAGAATGAGAGAATGTGAGAAAGATTGGTGCAATTTTTGGTTTCAAGAATGGGGTATATATAGGGAAATTTTCATAAAAAAAAAAAAATTCAAAATCTAGCCGTTGGGGGACCGGTTCGGACCGGTCTTGGACCGGTTTTTTACCCTTTTTATCAAAAAACATATCCGTTGGAACTTGGACCGGTTTGGACCGAGTTTGGACCGGTTCTGTTCTGGACCGGTCTTGGACCGTTTTTGGACCGGTTCGGGTTTTGGACCGGTTCGGCCCGGTTCGGACCGTTTTTCGCGTTTTCAGTCTTGGACCGGCTCGGTCTGGGTGGTTCTCGTCGGACCGGTCCGGTCGGTCTGGGCGGCCCATGTCTACCGGTGACTCGAAGTCACGTTTGGTACAATAGTGTATAAGAAGATTAAACGTTCGTATAATATACAGATTAGTTTAAAAATGATATATATTAAATTTTAGTAAATAAGGTATAAGTTTTCCGCGTATTGCGGTGGGAAATTAAAAGTAAAAAATAAATTATATACAACTCCTGATGTGTTAACATTTTATTTTAAAGAATTTGTAGTGCAGATTTGATCCAACTACAATCTTGAAAAATACATTTTTATTATCAATATCGTATTGTAATAAAATTGATATCAAAATGTAGATAAAAAAGAATTAGTTATATATATATATATATATATATATATATATATATATATATATATATATACCCACACACCCCAAATATTATATGTTAAAAGCTATGTTTATCCAATTAAATGTAATTTTTTAGTATGATTTGGTAAAATATATTTTTTAGCAAAATCGAAGTCCAATAAAATTATATTGAAATATAGATAACTTGAATTGGTCACATAATAAAAAAGGGTAATATTTTATTGAAATACATTTTTAATGCGATGTGTTACAAAAGGTATTATTTTATGTTAGAAATATTAAAGTGAGGGGTGTAATATGTAATTACTCAAAGTTGGGGAAATGCTATATAAAGGCATTTCCCACACATTTCAATACAAGCTTTGCATTTTACAACATATCTTGTGTTTGTGTTTCTCTACATTACTCTCGGCTCTCTCTCTCTAACCGAACACACACACAAACACACACTAGAAGAACTATCTTCTAAGCATTGCTTCATCCGTATTGTATTACGGGACCATCAATTGGTATCAGAGCCAAACTTGTTTTTGGCTCGTGATTGTTCAAAAGAAGACAACAAAATCTCGAAGTATTCAAGCTTCTAAGAAGAAAAAGCTCTCGGTTGTGCAAAGGTTCAAGAACGTCAGTTTTATTCAAGATAAACTCAAGCTCAAACGACTTTTAAAGGTAGAACTCATTAAAGGTATAAACTACATCTCCTTTAACTTTCTTTTGAGTTGTTTCGATAGTCTTACAAAGGTTACAAAACATTCTTTGAAGAAAAACACAAATCGTGGGTGTTTTTATAAGTATTAAGTCAAGAAGGTCATTAAATACCCACTTTTTCAACATTAAATTTTCTGGGTATTTAAGCATTTATGGTGTTCTTGGTCTGAAAGTACAACTGGAAAAAGAAGAAATCGAATTTTATAATTTATTTAATTATAAATTCATAATAGATTAAGTGTTGTACAAGGAAAATCAAGTACTTGCCATACCAATCAAGTACAAGTGGTTAGACACTATTCAGGGTATGGCAATCTGATTTAACAAGGACACATCAGAGTCTATCAGCCGGTTCCTTGGTTAATGCGATTGACTCTTGGGGCGGCTTATAGAATTTTGTCAAATTAGAACACCTAAGTGTTAATCAAATAGCTATAAGCCAAGTTCAGTGAATCGCATGCGATTAGACTGTGCGGCTTATAGAAGCAGTTGATAAGTTTACCTGAATCGCATGCGATTAACACTTACATCTATCAGCCGGCTTGTAAAGGGAATCGCACGCGATTGAAAGGTTTCTATTTGATTCGCACTTGATTGACAGGACTAACAGATTATTTTCTAAGTTTTTGATGAAACAGGATTGATTCGCATTCGATTAACCATCAAAACTAAGTTCTTATTCTGCTTGTTTTCAAGGACACCTAATCGCATTCGATTGACCTGTATTCGCATTTGATAAGACAAATCCCAATCAAGTTATTCCTTATACTTGGACAAGTGATTGACTCTTTGGACTTGAATTAAAGAACTTTAAGACGTTTGGACTTAATCAAACAATCTAATTCATAATTGAATTTAATTTAAATCAGATTTAATTCAAAGGTGAATTACATTACTTCAAGTCTATCTAGTTCAAGGTTGAATTTAATATTTTAAGATCTAATTCAAAATTGAAATTCACAAGACTTAGTTCGTTAATCAATCATTCAAATCACTTTAAAATCAGGACAAGTTTTTCGAACAATCAAACCATCTTACAAGTAAACGATCATTTCTCACAAACATCACTAATCATGTCAAGTACAAATGAAATGATGTCCATTGGCACCGACACAAAACCTCCTGTTTTGTTTCGGGGGGAATACAATGTCTGGAAAGGAAGGTTCATGGACTTCCTCGAGCACAATGACCTCTTCGGTGACAAGATGATTGAATGCATCAACAAAGGAAACACCAAATTCACGAAGGTAGTTGAAGCAGATCCAGATAACAACCCTGGCATTCCCAGACATGAAAGAGAAAATACTCATGATGAGATGACCAATACAGAAAGAGAAACAAAGAAAGCAGAGAAACTGGCCAAGTACTACCTCAAGCAGGGCCTCTCATCTGAAATCTATCTCAAAATAGATAGCTTGGGCACAGCCAAGGAAATCTGGGATGAGATCAATAAACAACTTCAGGGCACTGAGCAAGGAGAATACATCAAACGAACTCAGCTAGTCAACAGCTATCATGACTTCAAGGCTCGAGAAAAAGAACTGCTCTCTGAAACATATGGGAGATTCTGCAAGCTGCAAAATGAAATGAGATCTAATCAAATTGTCAGAACTGATCTTGATTTGAACTGTGTTTTTCTGAATTCATTAGGTTCTGAGTGGAAAGGCTATGCCAGACTTTACAAACAGATTAATAAAGATCTTACATCAGTCACCTTCCACAACATCTTCGAAGATCTCAATCAGTATCAAGATGAAATCTTGCAATCTCTCCCTAAAGAACCAGTTGCTGACCCTCTTGCCTTGGTGGTGGCTGACAGAATCCATAAGGAAACATCATCAAGATCCTTGAAACTTAAACAAGTGGTTCTCAGTGATTCTGATCATGATAATGATGATGATGATTCAATCGAAGCATCATTTCAAGCTCTCACAGTGGCCAACAAGAACTTCATGAACCGTTTCAGCAAGACTAACAATAGACAACGATTCACATCAGGTTCAAGGAGACCCGAAAGAGCTGCTGCTGTTGACAAGCCAAGGTACCAGAGGGATGAGAAGAAGGAAGAAAAGAAGGTTGATTTTAAATGCTATAACTACGGGAGGTCAGGACATCTGATCAGGAACTGCCCAATGAAAAAGACAAAAGATGCAGAGTACTATCGGCAGAAGTACCGCCTGTCTAAACAAAAACAGGCTTGGAACGTGCTGCTAGTTGAGGAGGATCAGTTCCTTGATGATACAGGATCAGACAGTGATCTGGATGGTGAAGATCACGCTCAATTCTGTCTGATGGCTCACAATGGTGAAGAAGGTAGAGAGGATGATGACGGAGATAATCTCTCCGAGTCAGTTGAGGAAAGCTTGGACAGTGGAAAGGTATCTTCTAGCTCTAACTTTAATATGGGTATTAATCATAAACACATTCAAACCATATTAAATCGCATAAAAGAGTTAGAATGTCAGGCACTAGATTTAATCACAAGAAATCAAGTTCTAGAAGATGTTTCACACACTCAAAAATTGGAGGCACAAACAATAATTAAGAAGTTAGATAACGACTTAATCAGCCTTAGGAACCAATTAGCTGCAAAAGAATCTGAGCTTTTAGAATTAACCAGTAGGACTAATAACACCATATTAGATCTCAAAGCAGAATGTAAGTGTGCTGAAAAGGATTCAGAAATTCTCAAAAATGAACTTAGGAAAGAACGAAGTACTCTTTACTCTAGAATCAATGAACTTGAATACCTTCTGTCCAAACGTGATCAAAGTGAACATACCATCTCTCAATACAAAGAAAAGGAACGTCCTTTCTCCAGATGGAATTTCGATGGGCTTGGCTTCAAATTGAAAAGGATTACGTCCAAACAATTATATAATGCTGATCTGTTTGGGTTAGGACTTACCCAAAGGATGGTCTTTGTTGGCCAAGAAGAGACACAAATAGAGGAAGATTTCAAACGAACTCTTAATGTCAAAACTGAAATTCCATTTGATTATTCTAATTTGAATGACTCATGCCTTGCCAATCTCTCTTCCTCGTCCGATTCTGATGTTTCATCGTCTGTCTATTCTGATGAAGAACTCTACTCCCCTGTTTCACCAAAGCCCACTGTTGAATACATTCCTCACAAAGAATTACAAGACAGATTCAACACCCTGCAGGAATTTTATTTTACCCAAGTCATTCAACAGGACCTCGCCAAAGCCATTCAAAATGATTTAAAACCTCCTACCTCTGAGACATTCCCTTCAATGCATGAAATCATCACCTGTCAACAAATTCCCAACATGTCATTTGTACATGATGGAAAGATCATTGATAAACTGTGTAGGAAACAGTTTGTTTTGAAAGAAAGAATCAAAGCCCTCCAAGTAAAGATGGAAACTCCAATAGTTCCCTTTACCTTCTCACTTTTTGGTTCAGATATGGATGATCTAACTCATGCAAACACCAAGGGTACATATTGCACAACTTCTGTAAAATCTGTTAATAAACCTGACTTAACAAATCTTAAGCTTAAACAGATTTACAAACCAAAGCAACAATCCACTCCTAATCCCAATTCTCGTGTGCACATAGAAGTACCTGAATCATCACAAGCTGCAGCCAGTCGACCACGACTTCATTCTAATCTTTTATCCTCTGCTGCAGATGTGAAGAAGGCTGGAAACAAGAAGTTTGAAATAAATACATCATGGAAAAGAGCTATTCCTAGATCCACTAGGAGTTGTTCAAATTTGAAACCTGTCTGTGAAAACATTTTGATGTTTGATTCTGTTTGTAATCATTCCAGTTCACAAGGCAAAATTGCTTCTACCATGTTTTGTATAAGTGATGGTTGTACTCATGGACACTATGAATTTAATTGTTGCTATGATCAATTGAGAAAGACTTTAGGTGTTAAACCATGTGTTGATTGGACTGATTTTTATGCTAATCAAATCTGTGTTCCATTTTTAAATTCAAAAGGCTACGTCATTAATCAATGGATCACCACTCGTCAATCACATGCTCTTAAACGCTTAAACAAATCCAACCGATTACTCACGATCAAGGAACTGGAAGTCTACAGACGGCAGGGCTATGAAGCATTTAAAAGGGCTTGGATTGCACAGGAAAACCACTTGCATTCTCAAAAGCGTTCTCGCAATTCCCCTTCCAAAATCTCAAAATCTTCGAAACCCAAGTCATCATCCATTCAACGAGTGGCAAAACCTGCTAATCGCAGTGTTCCATTTCCGCGACAGCAAGTTGATGCACCGAGGCCACAAAGAATTTTTAAGAATTCCTCTCAACCATGGATTCGCAAATATAACGCTTCCGCAACTCTACCGAATCCGAAACCTCCGATTCCATCAACTGTCAAACCAACAGTGGTGCATAAACTTTCTTCTCAGCAAATTTCTTCCAAATCTATTCCTTCACGTCCAAAGCTTAAGTCCATTTGGGTACCGAAGAATAGATCATTAGAAGTTTCATCATCATCAAAACCAACAGTTGTTACTCAACCAAACTTAGAGACTAACAATCAAGGACCCATATCTAAATGGGGACCTAAACGTGATTTATTCTCTTTTTGCAGGTGCCTCACTTGTGGTACCTTGACTCCGGCTGTACCAAACATATGACCGGCAACAAAAGTCTTCTCAAGAATTATGTTCCTAAGTACTCCGGGAATGTACGTTTTGGGAATGATAATGTTACACCAATTTTGGGGTACGGAGACATTGAGAAGAAGCACATCAAGATCAAGAAAGTCTCATATGTTGAAGGGCTAGGTCATAACTTGTTCAGCATTGGACAGTTTTGTGATAAAGACCTAGAGGTTGTATTTAAAAAGAACAAATGTTCAGTTTTAACTGAAAATGGAGATGAGTTGCTTGCAGGTTCCAAAAATTCTAACCTGTATTCCATTGACTTGGAAAAATATGACTCTCCTACCTCTGTTTGTCTACTGTCTGAAGCATCTACTGATCTGACTTGGCAATGGCACAGAAAACTCTCTCACCTGAACTTTCAAAATATTAACAACTTAGTCACTGGTGACTTGGTGAGAGGCATTTCCAAGTTAAGATTCAAGAAGGATCATCTGTGTGCAGATTGTGAAAAAGGAAAAATGAAGAAGGCTTCTCATAAATCTAAACAAGTATTTAGCACTACGAATCCTTTGGAACTCCTGCACATGGATCTGTGTGGTCCAATGAGAATCCAGTCCAAACATGGGAAGAAGTATATTTTAGTCATGGTGGATGAATACTCTAGATATACTTGGGTCAAATTTCTGCGCTCAAAAGATGAAGCCACTCCAACAATCATTTCCTTCATCAAACAACAGCAGAACAAGCATAGTCAGAGTGTTGTCTCTATCCGGACAGACAATGGAACAGAATTCAAAAACAGTACTCTGAAGAGCTTCTGTGATCTTGTGGGAATCAGCCACCAGTTCTCTACTGCATACACACCACAACAAAATGGTGTAGTGGAACGAAGAAATAGAACTTTGGTTGAAGCTGCCCGAACAATGCTTTCATATTCCGGGCTCCCACCTTTCTTCTGGGCTGAAGCTATTAACACTGCCTGCTATACGCAGAATTGCTCTTTCATTAACAAACGTTTTAATAAAACTCCTTATGAACTGGCAAATGACATTGTACCTAATATCAAATACTTTCATGTATTTGGTAATAGGTGTTTTGTCTTAAATGAAAAGGATAATCTAGGAAAATTTGCTTCGAAAGCTGATGAAGCTATTTTCTTAGGTTATTCTACCGTCTCAAAAGCATATAGAGTTTTAAACACACGCACAAAGAGCATCATCGAGAGTATCAATGTAACGTTTGACGATACATTGACTGTCTCTGGCTCCCCACCATAGTCCAACACTTTTGCTTTTGAACATACCAGTTCAGGACCAGTTCTTAACTCTAAAGAATCAGACATTCCCTCTACTTCTGATAATACTCTCGATTTCATGTTTGATTTCTTTAGATCTGACTCTTCCCCTATTTTGGCTAACAACAGGGATAATGCAGGTGCACAGATAAGCGACCCGATCACAGATACAACAATCACTGAAACGAATCCATTTGCTGAGGATTCTACATCTGTTTCTGTCACACAATCCCCTGTGACAGAACCAATAGTTGATCAGGAGAACTCACCTGTGTTCGACTCCGATCCAAACTTCTCCAGAGAAATGGAAGAGGAAGCGCCACATATTCAAGATCTCATCCCTTCCTCCTCTAACTCGCATGAGCTAAAATGGATCCGACATCACTTTGAGGAGAATATCATTGGAGATCCCTCTGTTGGCATTCAAACAAGGTCAGCCACAGCTAACGAGTGCCAATTTGCAGGTTTCTTAAGCATGATTGAACCCACAAAGACTTGTGAGGCACTGAATGATCCGGACTGGGTACTAGCTATGCAAGAAGAATTACACCAGTTTGCTCGTCTCAAAGTATGGAGATTAGTTCCTCTTCCATATGGCAAATCTGTTGTCGGAACTAAATGGGTGTTCAAGAACAAACGGGATTCGGATGGAGTGGTCATTCGTAACAAAGCAAGGTTGGTTGCTAAGGGATACAATCAACAGGAGGGTATCGACTATGATGAAACCTTTGCTCCTGTTGCTCGAATTGAAGCTATACGCTTATTTCTTGCATATGCATCCTCCAGGAGCTTTCGAGTCTTCCAAATGGATGTCCAAACAGCCTTTCTCAACGGGGTACTCAAAGAAGAAGTCTACGTTTCACAACCTGAGGGCTTCATCAATTCTTCATACCCTAATCATGTTTATATTTTAGATAAGGCTCTGTACGGCTTAAAACAAGCTCCACGTGCATGGTACGATGTCTTATCTGAATATCTGATAGGGGAAGGCTACTCCAAAGGAAAGACAGACACCACTCTGTTCACAAGGACAAAAGGTAGGGACAAAATCCTTGTCCAAATTTATGTGGATGACATCATCTTTGGATCTACAAATCCAAAGAACAGTGAAGAGTTTGCACAGACAATGTCAAACAGGTTCCAAATGAGTATGATGGGTGAGATGTCATTCTTTCTAGGACTTCAAGTTAAACAGTTGAGTCATGGCACTTTCATCTGCCAATCCAAGTACATTAAAGATCTTCTCACGAAGTATGATATGCTCAACTGCAACCCTATCTCAACTCCAATGGCGGCCAAATCACAACTATCGGCAGATCCTGATGGTTCTCTACGTGTCTCTGTGCTAGGTTTCAGGCCAATCCCAAGGAGTCACATCTGCTAGCTGTTAAGCGAATTTTCAGATATCTCAAAGGGTCCATGAATCTAGGACTGTGGTATCCCAAGGACTCCAATCTAGATTTTCATGCTTATTCAGATGCTGACTATGCCGGTTGCAAGATTGATAGGAAAAGCACCTCTGGTAGTGCACACTTTCTGGGAGATCGTTTAGTCTGCTGGGCTTCAAAGAAACAAAACTGTGTATCTACTTCTACAGCAGAAGCTGAGTATGTTGCTGCTGCAATGTGCTGTTCCCAAAGCCTATGGATACGTACACAACTCTCAGACTTTGGCCTCAGGTATGACAAAATACCATTGTTATGCGACTCTCAATCTGCCATTGCCATCTCCTGCAATCCGGTACACCACTCTAAAACCAAACATATCGACATTCGCTATCACTTCATAAAAGATAACGTTGAGAAAGGATTAATTGAGCTACAGTATGTGCCTACTGAAAATCAGCTGGCTGACCTGTTTACCAAACCTTTAGACGAAAGTCGATTTACTGAGTTGGTATCCAAGTTAGGCATGCTCAATCTACAAATCTAGCATACTGTTACCTTCTTTTTTTTCTTTTTTGTCTTTTGTTTAGAGTTGGTGTTACACTGTTTGTTCTCTATGCAGCTAACGACTGCATTCTTCAAGAGGGAGAAAGATCATGCACATGCTACAGAGAAAAGACACTTTGTGTAGGGGGTTTGACTTCATAATGCTACACCTGTGTCATATGTGTAGGGGGAGAATTTCATACACATACACATATTACACATGTGTAGGGGGAGAAATTTGACAACAGACACTTTCTCTAAAACATTCGAAAAATTCCTCATAAAGAGATGCAAAAGTCTAGGGGGAGTGTGTCAAACAAACACTCACATCAACCATATCTGAAAATTTAACTTTCATAATCTCAAAATTCAGATATCTCAAATTTTTCCAAGTAATAGCTCAATCGCATGCAATTAAGCTATGTGAGTGAATCGCATGCAAATGTTAAAGGTTTTAATTGCATGTGAAAAGGTTGTGAGAAACAAGTGTGAATCGAATGCAATGTTGTCTAAGTGTGAATCGCATACGATTTGGACAAAGGTTGAATCGCACGCGATTCAGCTAAGTTAGTGTGAATCGCATGCTATTCAGTCTAAGGTTGAATCGCACGCGATTAAGCTCAGATAGTGTGAATCGCATGCGATTCGGATGCCATGGTTCTAACACCCAAGCTGATTCGCATGCGATTAACACACCACAGTGTGAATCGCATGCGATTGAAAACTCATATCAGCCGCATCCAAACTTCTATCAGCCGCGTTTTTTAACCGTTGCACCAGCCAATCAGGGCTCGACATGTGTCTTTTTACACTGCTACAAGTTACCCCAACAGTTGCCATTCTTCATTTACGCTATTCAAAATTTACAAAGTGTTCTCTCGAGTTCTTGATTACGTTACATACAAATCATCTCGTTACTCTGCCAAAATTTGCAATTTTAGTATCAAAATACTTCTAATCTAAAAGGTAACAACTTGTATGGTTTACATTTTGAAGATTTTGAGTTAAAAGGGTACTTTTTGGTCTTAGAACACTGATATGCGAATGAGAATATCGAGACTTTAAGTGGACTTTTGGTACTCGAAACAAACTTGTTTGATGAAACAATGTTTGCGATGGGTATTTTGATCACAAGGGGAACACTTTGATGTAAAAATATTTCAAAAATCTCAAAAAGTGTTCTTCGTGTTCTTGGGAAGTATGAACATACACATACAATTTGGTATTTGGCTAAAAAAAAAAGGTGTTTAGGGTGAGTTTTGGAACATGTTCAAGTACTACAAAGTTGTTCAGTACTAACTAATTGACACTTTTGCAGTATCAAAACAACTTTTTTATGCTGAAAATCATCCTGTACACAGTGAGGGTTCAACACTTAGGGTGTTTGAACATTTATTCAACATTGGTCAACGTTGGGTCAATTTGGTCAAATTTTACTCACTTATCAAAAGTTTGACCAAATATTCAAAACTGAATGTTGTTTTCTTGCATATCTCTTAATTTTAAATTTAACTATTTTATCTCTTTGACAGATAAGATGGCACAAGTTGAACGTGACCCAGAGGAGATCATGCCCAGAACCGAGTTTCTTAACACTGGCTCCCATGAAAACAACCATTATGTTGACCTAACCAAACTCAAAAACCCAACCTACCCCATTGTCACTGAGATTCTCAAAATTCATCCCCTAAACCATCTACTGACCTATAACCCAGCCACAACAGGCATACATGTTCCTGAATTATATGTGTAACAATTTTGGAAAACATGTGATGTGAGGGAAAATAACAGAGGTTATGAGGTAATTCATGCAGAGGTCGACGAATTTCAAGTCAATATATCTCTTAGTCGCCTCAGAACAATCTTTGCTCTACCCAAAGCAGACAGCAGACCTCCAGCAACAGACTTTGAGGACATCCCCGATGAGGATGCATGTCTTACAACAATAAGGGAGATGGGATATGACGGTGAGCTCATCAGGAAAGGTCAATTCAAACGCACCGGCTTGCACCCAAAATATAATACATTCATGACGGTGCTTCAAAGATGTATCACTCCAAAGCACTCAGGCTACGAATTCCTAACGGAACATCAACTTAAAATCTTTGTAGCAGCTGCGACGCATATGCATGTGGACTATGCATTCCTTCTCTTCCAGGACATCAAAGCTACTATGCTCAGGAAGAATTCCCAAAAGAAGAGGGATTCGAACATGCTGCCTTACCATCGCTTCATACCAATGATCATCCAGTATGTAATGGAGCGGAATGCTGATATCCCTCGTCGGACAGGTTTACCTTCTGTTTCTCCAAAACTCTTTTTTCATATTAAACCTGCTAACCCGACGAATCTGCCTATTCCAAGACCCTTCCCTGTATCTCTCTTAAATCTTTGTGAGCAAAATGATATTGTTAAGAGTTATAGGGAGAGTGTAGGAATACCTCCTATGGTTGTGCCAGAGCCGGCCATACCTACCCAAGGAGGAGTACCACCGAGTGAGGATATAGCAAATAGGCCTCAGTCATCTGTGGGAGATGCTGAAAGGGAAGTGGAGAGAGAAAATGTTGAGAGGGGTGGAGAAGAGGGGGAAGGTGTTGAGAGTAGAGAGGGAGGGGATACATATGATCCCGCGACCATTCAAGCCATTATACAAACTCTTTCTCAATCCACCCGCACCCAAGCTGTACTAACTGAACTTGGTCTTGACATGTCTGAGTCATCCAGTTCATCTGATGTGTCTGCATCTCATCCAGGAGGTGCCCCTGCCTTTGAAACTGTTATATCTCCCATGGGCACCCCTGAGCACCCCATTGACCAACCAGCAGAAAGTATCCCTTCTTTCATGAAATTAACTGATCCACATACTACCCCTGTCATTCATAATGTGATCATTGCTCCTGAACATGACATCCCACCAGTTTCTCAATCTCCAGATGTATCTTTTGAGGTGGGCTCTGTCACTCCTGATTCTTTCCTTGACCCAAATCAATATGCTGGTTATGGAGTTGGCAGTGGAGAAGAAGAAGAGGATATGAGTATGAGTGAAAGAGAGGAGGTAAGAAAAGAAAATGTGAGTGCTGAGGGACCCCTCAACCAAGAAAGCCGGGAAGCCACATCTAATATGAGTCCTAGCACTGCTGGGGCTCGTATTGAACAAGCCGCGGTTATCCCACCCGTGCAAGTTTCTGCCCCACCAAGCTACTACGGTGTCTCTCAATAGGCACCGTCTTTATTGCACAGGGTTATAGCACACAATCTAGGCCAACCCCAATTGGGTATTGGACCTATTGAAAACAGAGGACTGCCTCCCTCGTCCTCGACTCCTCTTCGTGCATGATTTGATTTGCCGCGGATATCCGCATATCTTGAACAACACAAGGTAACTATAGATGCACTGAGCTTGTTGACTCAACAAGTCTCCACAACTTCCGTAGGTGGTACCTCTCAAGGTGCCATTCGAGGATCGGAAGGAAATCCTGCTGGAGCCAACATCCCTGCTGCTCCAGTAGGTGGTCCTGCCTCTATGGTAGGTACCTCAACCGGAAGTCTTAGTGATTCCGGGTTTGTTACACGTGCAGATCTTAACAATGCTATCAACCAAGCCGTGTCTCCAATCCGCCAACAACTGCAGGAGACAAATCTAAAGTTGGATCAGATCGAAAGGGATTCCAGGGAACAGACTGAGCAGCTGTCGCGTATTGAAAATCTACTTGCAGCTCGTCTTCCAGCAACGGTCCCTCAATGTCAACCGGATGTCACTTCACTATCGGTCGACGCCTTAAAAAGCACCCTCTATGCTAAACTGATTGAACAAAGGCCAGACTCTGCTTATAATCAAGACCTTCTGACTACTCTGCAAACTGAACTACGTCCACAGGGAATCTCCTTGGATGAATTTACAGAGTTTCATGAAGATGTAAACAACAAGATTGATGGGGTGACAAGAGGGTTCTATACTTCCCTGCAAAAAGTTACTGACCGGCTGACAGTACTTGAACAAACCTGTCAGGCCCAGGCTCAGGGGTCAAAAAGGAGGCGGGATGATCAAGATCCTGATGATCGTCCCGAGGGGGAGAAAAGAAGAAGATATATCACAACCCCCTCCGCCGCAACTGTACCAGTACCATCATTGAGCAGATACTTATCTACAGGTACAGGTTCTGCTGGATCTGGAAGCCAGAAGGGTCAACAACATAGATCTGAATCATTAACGGCCGATGAAGTTTATGAATTACAACAGAAAGAGAATGCTGACAAACAGATTGTACTATATGTACCCCAGCAACAAACTGAACCGAGGCCAAGTGATCTTGAAGAAGGTGAGATACCTTCGGAGCAGCCCCATTCCGAGATGTTTGAATGGTCAAGCGACTCAGAAGAAGAAATGAAAGATTTATATGAGTCCATACACACATCACCTGCAAGGCATATGGGAGAAAGCAGCTCTACTCAACCAGAGGAGGAAGCTGAGGATCCTGAGATGGAAAATCTATTCAAGGGTATTAATGAATACGTCGAGATTGCTGCACGTCCAGATTCTCCTAGAATTGTCCACAGATTTGATGATATTCCCAGTGAAAGAGAACTTGCACTGAAAAGAAAAGAAAGGGAAGCAATTTCTAGAAGGGACACTAGGAGAAAGCCTAAACAAAAGAAATCAATCTTCGACGTATCCAGGGTTCTCAGTGGGATTAATATTGAAGTTCATGAAACTTTCCCTCCTCCTCCTGGTCGGTTTCAAGAATCAGCTGCTGACGTACTTGAAAGAAACAAACAAAGAGAGGCAGCTGAAAAGTTCAGACAAGAATCTGAATGGCCCATGCCACCACACTTCATAGTACCTCCTGCTCCACCAGTGTATCGGGGAGACCCTGGTCTTGATACCGGGAATATGTTTACAAGAAACGCTGCAGAAAATCCGATATGGAAACCATTCTTTGTCAATGCTGCCAATCTTGAAGAAAGAATATCAGAGATCTTCAGCAGTCAGTTGATAGAGGTTATCTCGCCCGAGCTGAGAAACATAAACGATAGACAAAGAAGAAGATATGATCATATTCTTACTCGTTCCAAAACCAAACCAGAAGATATCAAATCAAAGTATCCCATAAGTGACCTTCTCAGTGTTTATACCGAAACCAACTTCAACATAAAATATGCCATCTTTCATGTCAAGAGAGCTAACAACCTCACATACTTTCTTACTGAAGCAGATTTGAGGTATGTGAACATCGAAGACATCAGCTTCATATTTGACATCCTTTCCCAGAAAAAGGGAAAATGGCCTGATGAAGAATTTGGTAGAGTTACGTTAATGAGGTACATGAGAAATCTTATGGAGTTCTTTGAGGAACATGATATCCAGCTCGGGGCTGAGAATAACTATCGGAAGGTCAATCTTCTTAAGCCTAATCAGAATCATCCAGATCTAGAAAAGCTTGAAGAGTTGACTGTTATCTATGATGGTCATCCCAACTTTAAAGGTGCTCGAGGGGTTGTCTCCAAGAATACAAAAGGCGAAAAGATATTCATCAGACTAGATGAACTCAACGGGTATTCTGATGGCACCTTGAAAATCCTTCATCACAAGATTCATCAAAAGGTTTGGGATAACCGAGCAGCGTACACGGATGAAGAACATTCCCAGGTATACAATGCAATAGAAAAGATCAAGAAAGCACTGGCAAGCAGGAGAGAAATCAGAAAGTGGCAAGTGGCATTCGGCATTCGCAACAAATCTGCTTATGAATAGTTTTATGTATTAATTTGTTGTGAATGATTACACATCTCACTTAGGGGGAGATTGTTAGAAATATTAAAGTGAGGGGTGTAATATGTAATTACTCAAAGTTGGGAAAATGCTATATAAAGGCATTTCCCCCACATTTCAATACAAGCTTTGCATTTTACAACATATCTTGTGTTTGTGTTTCTCTACATTACTCTCGGCTCTCTCTCTCTAACCGAACACACACACAAACACACACTAGAAGAACTATCTTCTAAGCATTGCTTCATCCGTATTGTATTACGGGACCATCATTTTATAGTAATAGTAATGTTGGAACATAATAAAAAAACAAGTTAGAAAGTCCTAAAATGACAATAAACAAAAAATGCAACTGCCTAGACTCGAAACCTGGGCTGTTGAGCCATTTGTATTAACCCTTACCACGTCTTCTGCACCAACATATGAAACGTATCTAGACCCATTGCTATATAACTGGATTTCTTTTATATAGAGTACAACAATTTTTTCCCCAGAATTGTATGGTACTATAACAAGTATTAAAAATATATAACACGCAATAAGTGAGAGTTTAAACACAGGTGATAGACGACATTAATATTTACATCAACGGTGTAAACGTCGACGAGCGGGAAGACGGACGTGATGCCAGAAACGTATTATAATATGAATAGAAGTGATTGTATTTTTCTCCATTCCAATCGTTATTGTTAAAATAAGAAATAATAAGATTAAGTGTTTATTGGTTATGACTAAATCTTTGGTTGCATATGATGTTTAAAAAGTGTTATAAATGGTAAATAAAATATTTATAAGTGAAAATGGGCAAATACAATATTTTAAGTTTGAAGAAATATTTTAGGTTTAAAAAATGTTAACATGGTAAACCTATATGAAATTATCTCGGATAATTTTGATTTAAATTATAGATTTCTTACTCTTAAAAGTAAAATCAAATGAGCTTTTTAATTTAAATAAACGGCTTAGATTTAATTTTATCAAAATGAATATATAGAATTATTTAATAAAGATGACCTAAATTAGTCTTTTATTTATATATAGAGACTAGAGATAATATAGAAATATATACATTTATTAATTTATACCTTTGGTAGTACGTTCCCGATTACGTTGTCTTCGGAGATGTTAACCCACATCATTACCAACACAATATGTTTGGCGATAGTCCATCTACCGCAAATCTTGGTCTGTTTTGCAGTTGTTGTTGCGGTTGCGTTTCGGTTATCACTTTCTCTTCTTGGTGCGGCGGAGGAACTTGAGCTAGATGTTGAATAATGGTAGCCTAGATGATGACGCGGAATATGTTGTTGGAACATACTCATATAAGTGAATCGTGGCAAGCAAAAAACGAGGCCGGCAATAGGTTTATAGGAGGAATGGTTATTGGAATCTTGATGAACTTGAAACCCTTGGTCAATTACTATCGGATTGTGAGGTTATGAAATTTCTGAGCTCGTTTAGATCCATGAGAGATCTAGTAAAAATTGCAGGTAATAAGTTCGCAGATAATTAGAAGGTTCGAAGAATGAAGAGGAGGTGTGAAAAAGGATTGTGGTATATGTGTATATATGTGTGTGTTAGTTAAAGGGGAAAACATTATATTTCCTTACAAAATTACCGTTGAAAAACGGTCATTATAGTACTATACATTTACTAGAAAAAAAACCTTCTTCCATAATATATATTAAATAACAAAATTTGTAACAGAACATGGGTTCGTCGGAGTGGTAAGGAAGCCGTTTCTTAGGTGGGTGGCGCGGGTTAGACTCCACCCAACACCAAATTTTAAATTTCCAATATCTCACTATTTGTTTATTAAATCTTAGTATTCATTTAAACCTTTTGGGTCTTTTTTAACTTTTAATTTTTTAGAGACATGAATTTCAAATGT
This sequence comes from Pulicaria dysenterica, assembly GCA_947179395.2. Taxonomy (NCBI): domain Eukaryota; kingdom Viridiplantae; phylum Streptophyta; class Magnoliopsida; order Asterales; family Asteraceae; genus Pulicaria; species Pulicaria dysenterica. Next base: position 13,061,842 of record OX359291.1, read on the forward strand.
TTAATGCTTTCTTTAATTTCTTTTTAATCTTTGTATTATTTTTACCCTTTTTAACTCCTATTTTCTTAAACATCATATCTATCTTTTTTTTTCTTAACGTAAATTTCATATGTATACGTTTTTTATACTTTTATCTTAATAATATTTAATTTACAGTTTTGATTAAAGTTAAAAATAGTTTAAACTCTATAGATTTTATAGTTTCATACATTAATCACATTATATTTTGTGTTCCTTTTCTTTCCGCACCTTTTTTTTTCTTTATTCATCTTTCATCTAAGAATGCATATGAGCAGTTTGATGTGATGTGTAGGATATTTTGGTTTATAATATAGATGTTGTACTGTCGTAATTATGTATTTTATATTGCCCACAAGGTGTTTGATTTAATGTCAGGGATAATCAATACTTTTTTTTACAACAAGAAGATCAATAGTAAATCAAACCAAACAAAGATTATATTACTAAAAGCAATCCCCTCGCTCAGCTTCTCGAGAGGCAGATCCAACTAAAACAGTTCCCAAAACTTTTACATATAACACCTCAACACTTACTTATCACTTGAGAGATTATGTGGTATCCATCTCTTTAAGCTAACATTTTATATAAGGATTTTCATAATGAAATTTTGGTGTTTACTGAACACTTACTTACATATCCAACGAATATTGAAGAAATATTAAAACAATACATCGTACTTACCTACTCACATTCGACATCTGACTATTTTAAATAACATAAAACTTCAACAAAAGTGTTGCACTCCAGTCAACCCCATTTCAACCTAAAATGCAATACCTTAATTAAAATTAATTAGCAAATTCTCTCTTGAGGGTGTGAACATTGATAATTCAGGATACAAAACGTACAATATGGTAGTTACTTATGTGCAATCAAAGTTGAAATAGCATAAATAAAGAAAAGGGAATCACTTTCCTAGCTTTAGAATATAACCGATACACATGTATAACTACTTATACATACAACAAATACATATTTACATAACACTAATAATAAATGTATTATTTTTATAGGGAATTCACTTTTTTAAAACTCATGCAACCAACTTATTCAGATCCTAACAACCATGAAATATTAACACATGTCGTACTCCTTACCTCTTTTTTATTATAAGCATGTACAACCTTATTACTCTTTTGAGGACCCATGCAACACAATTATTAATAGCCATATAAACTAGACAATGGTTACCTCATTGATTAAATCGTATAGCTAAACGCTGGGCACAATGCATGCACTCCACTACGCTTTCATACTACCATATATGTACAAACTTATATTTCATGTAAATTTTGCTGCTTATGATACAATCTGTCACACTCTATAACCTAGAGCGAATCGCGGGCTCATAATATCTAGTTTTTTATAAAAGCGAAGGGAATTGGGGTGGGGAGGGTGAATCATCGGGCGGAGGAAGCCAAGGGTACCCGATCTACTTACATCCCCTGCGTAATGGTGTTTCCAATCCAAGTGACAAGGCCGAGGGTCACATGGACCCGAATGCGAGGGCAGGCAGGGTGTAGCATCATGTTTTCAAATCAAGACACACCAGAAATGCTATGTCAAAAGATTCTATAACATTAATAAATATATGAAGTTTCTACTCTAATGTGCATAAGAAGTAACTTGTTTAGTTTGCTAATAAACCAAGCGACTTTAATTTACTAATTGGAGGAAAAGCAAATTGAGCACGTTAAATTATTGTTTTGATAACAATAATTGTTGTAGAGATACGTGTTGATAAAACTCATATTTTCATTGGAGACCAATGATTGTTTTTTGTTACTATTTACTCGATTTGTAGATATTGCGATTATGTACATGTATGTAATTCTTTCTTACATGTAAAAAATAGCAGTTATGTAATAATAGTATTGAAATAAAACAAAAGAAAATTTGAAGAAAGGTAATATTTATGATTGTTATATAGTGGTTCATTAATAACTAATGATTGGCTCAATAATGACTCATTAACGATGTGTATTTCAGAAAAATTAAGTTAATCTAATAACGATTCATACATCCAGATGCAATTAACGTTTAGTAAATATATAAATAACCTAAATACCCCTATTGATGAACATTAATGTTGGTTACAAATAGTACACGCGGTATTCGCAATAAGAACGGTTTTCACTAAAATTATCCATATGTATGTGTGTGTGTGTGTGTCTATATATATATATATATATATATATATATATATATATATATATATATATATATATATATATATATATATATATGATAACGGGAAATTAATTGAGAATGGAAGACTCAATCTCAGCCGTTCATTTTGTAAGTGGAATTCATGGATGGAGAGCGTGGGAGATAAAGTGTGGCAGGGTGCATGTGAGGAATTCACAGGTGGGCAATGACATTGAAAGATGGGGAATTAGACAGCTAGGATTGAGTCTTCCATTCTCATTTAATTTAAGGTTCTCATTTAAACCTCCCACTATATATATATATGGAAAAGTTCAATCGAGAACTATTATTCGTACGAGAGCTGCAGACTGTATGTAATACCATTAATGACTTATTAATAAGGGTATTTTGGTTATTTACATATTTACCCAACTGTGAATTGTATTTGGGTGAACCGTCATTTATTTGTGAGACATGATTTTCTAAAAGTACCCCTAATTAATGTGTCACTAATTAATAATTAATTAGTCGTAAAAAAATCTTAGCTATTGATTAATTTAATTAAGGGTTAAGATCATTTCTCGCAGTTCTTGTAAAAAAACAGTTCTTATTTTAACCTTCTCACATATATATGTACACACACACACACACACACACACATATATATATATATATATAGGTTGCGGTTCAAACGAGAACCGTTCTTCGTACGAGAACTGCGAGAACTAATATGGACCAATCAAATTAATTGTTGTCTTTAAATTTTTTCTTAAATTAAAAAGGGTATATAATATAAGTCCATTAAAAATTGTTGCAGACTTTAAAAACCATTTCACATCCCCATCTTCATCCTATCCACTCCTTCTCAGGCCGCCGTCCACCAACCTTCTTCACCGGCAGATTCGCTACCACCGCAACCTCCTCCGATTTCGTTTCGTCACTGTTGAAGCTCCGATTTGTAGATTTTGCTACCATCGCAACCTCCTGCCCCATTTTGTTTCATCACTGTTGAAGCTCCGATTTGTCGGCCTACACCACACCGGATCACTGTAACCACGTCGCCATCTACCTTCTACTGTTCTCCGACACCATATGCTACTGCAACTCTGTTTTTCGCCTCACTTATGATGATTCTATATTGTAGATCTATACAGAGATTTATCAAAAAAATTTAATGATTCTATATTCATTACAATATACAGAGATTTATCAAAGAGATTTAATGATTCTATATGTTGCTGCAACGAGTTATCAAAGAGATTTAATGATTCTATAAAATCCAACCAGATTTGTTGATTGAGGATTGAAGACGTACAAGGGCCGGAATTGTGGACTAAGTTGTTGTGGTTGTGTAACTACAAGCATGAATATGTTCATGGTGATGATCGTGAGAATGAACTCATTGCATTCTGCTGGTGATTGAATCAATGAGGTCATAGTGGATGGTTAGTATGAAGAAAGAAAAGAGATAGCAGGTTATTAATTGAGGGTTGTCAGAAAAAGAGGTATGCTCTCTGCAAATTCTTGTGGACCTCTTTCAAAGTAAAATGATGAGTAGGTGTGTATGAAGGGTATTCATAATAGTAACTTTGAGATGTAAAAAAAACAGCTAATGTCTCACATATGATGATAAACCAACTAATTAATGATTCTATATTCTAGATCTATATACATATGATGCAACTCTTTTAGATAATGCCTATTCTCTGTTTTCGCCTCACACAAAATCAAAGGCCCTAACACCTGTTGATATGTTTTATATAAAATTTCAATCTAGAATTAACATACATTTATATGCAAAAATATTTATTGATTCGTATTTTTGTGTGTGATTATATGTGTGGTGGGAGTGAGATATGAAAGGATGTTAAAAACAGTATATGCAAAAATATTTTGCACTTGTGCAAAAATATTTGCACTTGTGCAAATATTTATATATTTGCCCATGTGAAAATATTTGCACAAGTGCAAAAGTATTTGCACGAGTGCAAAAGTAGTTACAATTATCCACTACCTGATCTTTGTTCTTTCTCACGTGTCTATTACGTGTCCTTTTCTTTTCAAATGTCAGATCCCTAAATTAATTCTCCTTTTCTTTAATTGAAGGCAACCATACCTATCAACGACGTCAATGCCCGGAGGTAATCTCCGATGAAATCAACCTGTGAACCATCACCGCCACCATCACTCCTTGCGCTACAACTTATTAGCCGCATTTCTAAGCTTCCATATTCAATGGGAACGAACAGACCATCGTCGGCGATAACCTGCACCACGATAGTCGGTGTCAAACAACCGGCGATGACCTGCACCACCATTTCTCCCACCTTCAATCGACCTACATAGATCTTGGTTCAAATTGTCGACAACATAAATACCCATATAAAGATGCTTCGTATACCTTTTTCTATCCACCGTTGATGAAGAAAACCTATCTAAATCCTCCGATGATGATCCGCCGCCATCTTGTCGTGACCAGCTATATCCTTCAGCCATATAGATCTCTTTTGCTAAAGTGATTTTGGTACCTACGGTCGATTTACTTACAAAATTTACAACCTGCATTTTTTTCCTCTGGATTTTATAACTATGGAAGCGACGTCATTGCGGCGGAGTAACAACAACCATTAAATTTGTAGTCAATAGACACTTGCGAGTTGCAACCATAATCGCTTATAGATCGATGAATGATTGTTCTTCGCGCTCCATGGAGTATAAAAGGTACTCATCAATTTGATTCGTATTTAAGTTTATGTGGGTTTTTTTTACTTCTCGTGGATTTGTAGTGCAAATGAGTTGATGTTTGGGTGCCATATAATCTGTTCCAGATTTCTGTTTTTATAGGTTCTTAATTTCATGAATTTGTATTTTTCAAATGAGTTGATGTTTGTGAGGTTTATAATCCTACCAATATTTGTTATCTTGATAAGAACTTTCTGCAGCTTTAACTGATTGCACAGACTTCATTTTGAACCTTTAACTGATTGTACAGACTTCATTTTGGATATTATGTAGCTTTAAAGCTGATCGGATCTTTTATGCTTTGATATCATGAAATGATTCATGATATTGTAAAGTATAACAAAGAAATGAGCATCAAAAGGTATCTTTGTCAAAATTAAGACCGATCTTGCTATATTTTGTTGGAAAAAAATTCATGTTTGTTGGGTTTTTTTTCAGTACAGCTCAGAATTTGCACAAGTGCAAAATTTGCACAAGTGCATATCTACATCTGTGCTGAAAAAACCAGGTAAATATGTGCAAAATTTGCACTAGTGCAAATTCCAAGCTGTACAGTAAAAAAAACCCAGTAAAATTTGCATTAGTGCAAATTTTGCACAAGTGCATATCTATATATGTGCTGAAAAAACCAGGTAGATATGTACAGAAAAAAAAACTCAGTAAAATTTGCACTTGTGCAAAATTTGCAATAGTGCAAATTTCGAGCTGTACAGAAAAAAAACCCAGCAAACACAAAAAAAAACTTTTGAAAAAATATATCAAGACCGGTCTCAAATTAAAGAACATAATTTTCTCGTTAATTTGGTATAATTTTCGTAATTTAACACTTCTCCGTTTGATGTATATATTAGTTTAAAAAATGCGGGGTAATGTAAAAATGTCTAAACTACCCTTAATTAATTAAGGATAAGTTTGATTTGTTTAAGGTTATCTATTAACAACTCTTTAATCTCAACCCTCCATCTCTTTGATCAATGGCTGTAAATGGTTCTCGCAGTTCTCGTACGAAAAACAGTTCTTGTTTGAACCGTCCCCTATATATATATATATACATATATATTTATGGAAAAAAGTTCATGCGAGAATCATTCTTAGTGCGAGAACCAATTTGAGCCGTCCAATTCCCCCTCTTTCAATGTCATTGCCCACCCATGAATTCTTCACATGCACACTGCCACACTCTATCCCTCCACGCTCACCATCCATGAAACTTCCCATATCCAAGGTACGGCCGAGATTGGTTCTCGCGGTTCTCGCATAAACTCTCCCCAATATATATATATATATATATATATATATATATATATATATATATATATATATATATATATATATATATATATATGTAACGAATGGATTTTTGTAAGAAATTTAATATGGAATATTAAATAAATAAAGGAGAATATTTATAGTGTTCAATCGTTCAATAAATATAAGAAGGATGTTACTTGTAGAAGAATAATTACGTCATATAATATCCAGATGCGCGGATCGAACTCAGTGAAGGAAAAAGGGGTTAAAATCAGTGAAGGAAAAAGATAACAAAAAAATGGAACATTCGGAAATTGGAGATCGCGACGCGACGCGTTTGGGCGGTAGATCACGTGATGATTGCGTGTGTCAGTTAATCAGAGAACGAGAAGCATTCCCTTATACAAACGCCACGCGTTTGTCCAGTTTTGTGCCTATAAATAGAATTGCATCTCATTCGGTTTAGACGAGTCTTTCACATTTTCACCTTTGTGTTGTTACTCATTTGAAGAGCCATTTTAAGCCTTTAAAGTGTGTGTTAGAGTTAGGACTTGGAGGTTACATGTTTGTGAGGCTCTGGAAGTACGGTGATTCGATTTCGAGCTATTTTTCGACGTGGGTTTCGTTTTTGGAGTTCTTGGACAGTGTTCGGTTGCATGCAAGATCAGATCTCGACGGTCTGTGTGAAGCTTGTTAGATCTACGTTTGTAGTGGTTTACTTGTCCGGTTTGAGGTGAATTCAGTTATTTTTCAAAACCGAGCACAAAGACAAAATCGATTTTCGAATGTAACGCGATTTTTAAGATGGTTTAACTAGATCTGATGTTTATGTTTGTTTATATGTTTGATCTTGACGCATGCAATATATATTCGATGACATGCAGTTATTTATGAGTTTGATGAGTTAGATGCATGTAGATATATGTTTTGATGATTATGATGGATTGAAATGATGATTTCAAGGTTAAAAGAGGTAAAATGATGCTATGGGTGGGGGTAGACACTCTCATGGATGAAAATATGATATCTAGTAGGAAAAGTGTGCCTTCTAGGATTTATTAGCAAAGTGGTGTTTAGTTGTCGGGTTTCTAGATAACCATGGCAAGCATAGTGTATTTGTACTTTATGTGCTTGTACACTGGAGTGGTGTTTGACTAAGGATAGAGGTCAAAATGCATGACACCACGAGGGTGAAAGGTTACCTAGTGATGGGGGCACTGGTTGTACTTTCTGAACGACTTATGTCGGAGTAGCTACATGAGGATTAAATAGTCATATGTGATTAGATGTGTTTATAAAACTAGAAGAGCCAAAACCGTTAAAATAAAAGTGGAAAACTTCAGGGTCCGATTATGTAAATATTCAATAGAGGTAGATATATATGACTTCTTTATTTGAAGTCTTGCAAAACCAACATAAGACACACACATACACATCCATATGTACGTACTTACTGTGCCTTCCTTCTTTGCGATTCTGAGCAAGAAATCAGTACAATTAACATCCTACAATCTTTATTCCAGTACCTAGATCTTCAAGGTATGATTAGTTTGTTTGGTTTTGAGTTCAGGTGGGTTCTAATGGTTCAAAGGGTTAAAACATAGGTTAGATAGTGTAATCTTCATGTTCTACTATTCTAATTCATGTTATAAGCTGTTATGGGTGTAGAAAAACACCCTTCTACTATTTTGAGTATATTAGAATCGAGAAGCAGGGGCGGACCTAAAGGTAGTGGGGAGGGGTTACGGGACACCGGTCTTTTGACGGTTCGTAGTGTTAATTATTTCGATTTTTGAGACGGTGCTACCGGTAATTTTTCGGGGTGCTACCGGTGATGCCACCAAAATCAAAGGAAAAATGAAACTTTTTAAAAAAGATGATAAAAACTAGTTTAATCTTTCAATTTATACCTTTAAAATAGCATCTTAGTTAACTTTGCTTCATATAAATTGTGTTTTGTTTTAAATTTTGGCCCTAAAATACCAGGACAACATCCGAAACCTCGTTAATCCGACCCGATTAACCGGAAACCCGAGAAAAAACCCGAACCAGACCCTTAATTTTATTTTCGCATTATATGATGCTAAAAATAAGAAAATTCTTAGGTCCGCCCCTGTCGAGAAGTGGTTGAAAAAGACAAAATTTTGTTGTTGTGCGGAACAGAGTATGCAAGTTTTTGTTTTATAATACAAAGTGCGTGAAACTTTAAATCTTTGTTTAGTAGTCTAATTATAAAGGTTTTCATTAATGGTAACTATTAGCAGCTCTCAATACCTAAAACCAACCTATTTAGATGAAATGTGTTAAATTTAAGACCGATCTGGAATCCTGATGAAAAGTGCAATTGTTCATTTTATGGATTTGAGGAGGACATGCATGTAGAGAAAATGATTGCTTATATATATATATATATATATATATATATATATATATATATATATATATATATATATATATATATATATATAGGGGAGGGTTCATGCGAGAACCGTTGTTAGTGCAAGAACCGTGAGAACCAATCTCAGCCGTTCCTTGGATATTGGAAGTTAAACGTATGGAGAGCGTGGAGGGATAGAGTGTGGCAGGGTGCATGTGAGGAATTCATGGGTGGGCAATAACATTGAAGGAGGGGGAATTGGACGGCTCTGATTGGTTCTCGTGGTTCTCGCACTAAGAATGGTTCTCGCATGAACTTTTTACTATATATATATATATATATATATATATATATATATATATATATATACTAGATAAGTGTCTCATGTACTACGCGGATGATATAAATAACTGATGTTAAACAATAACTAACGTATTAGTACTTAGGAATTGAGAAATTAAATTTCAATTTATTAAAGTCAATAATACCTGTATTGGTGCAAAAGATTTGTTATATGTGCCCTCCTTCCTCGCAAGAGGTTTGAGGATCAAATCTTGTTGCATGTAGTGGATTGGGGTTTTTTTTCCTTAGGGGTTTCTTCAATGGAGTGAATGTGTGATGCTCGAACCTTGGTTAAAGCCAAATTATGAGGAGTGGTTGAAAACCCGCCACCAAACAACTAGAACCCACACTGAAGAGGCGGGAAAGTGTCCCCATTAATTTGCCGGTAAAAAAAAAATAATCAAGATAGTAAATTTCTTTAATAAATCTAGCTATTGGGTTATCTTGTAAAATGTGTAAGAGATTAGATTTAAACTACGATAAGGATAAATTAGTAGGAGAAGATTTAAAAAATATATGATTAATAAATAATTTGGATACATAGAAATACTTTAAATGTGTTGTAAGTTGATTTTCTTTAATAAATATAACTATTTTTTATCTTTTTATAATTTTAGTTAAATACATATAATGCTCACAATTCATATTATCCACGTATATAGATTTAAATTAAATTTGAGAATATGCATCAATATGGTATTTATTTTATAAATTCAATATGTTAAGGTACTGATTAATATGAATTAGTTTAAATTTGTATCCACGTGTACAAATCATGTATTATTATATACTTTTATTTAAGATTGATTAAAGTCATAAGATTATATGGGTTATTTAAATGTGTACATGTGATAGTTTGACTTTAAAATGTCAAAATTGATTTTTTGATTTTAAGTTAATGAATTGTCCATATTAAATGTTTTATTAAATGAATGGTTCAGATCGTTTTAATAAATTTTATCTAATTAATCTTTTATATATATTAAAAGATATTAGTTTAATGACCTGTGTACGTACAAAAAAGCTTTAAAAGACTTAAACATCTAACTTTTGAATGAGCATAGAACAACATAATAAATAAAGAATCATTTAATAATCGAATGAACTGAACCAAAATACGACATTTGATAATTTGACTCAAAATACAATTCTAGTACAAGATATTAAGCCTAATAAAATCATCGAACTAAATTCATTATGAATAATCAAACTTTTCTACATTATCACATTCAGACATGAGATATTAGGATGATGATAGGATTCAAATTGTTCTAAAAATATACAATGTAGTAACTTTGAACCTTGAAGATTTATTGACAAACAATTTTAAATATGAACTCAACATCGTTAGTCACTACATACATCCTCGTAACTACATTTAAATCACTAAAAATTATATATATATAAGAATATAAAGTAGTTAGTTGTTTATATTAGTCAAATTTGGTTTCTAACTCATTTGCTTATAAATAGGTGAGTTTAACTTTAGTTATTGATTTGTTATTTACCGTATCTTAAATGGTTTAAAAGAATTATACATACATACACACACACACACATATATATATATATATATATATATATATATAATATATTAACCATAATTCCCATTGTTATTACATAAAACTCAATTGATAAATCTTAACGAATACATAAATTAAAAAATTAGCTCATAATAATATTGTCTGAAAAATTGGATGCCAAACTCATAATTTTGTTTTTTGACATACAAAGTTGTGGGTCAGTTAATCACTTAGTATTATTATGTTCAATAAAATCATCATAGCTTAATGCATATTTTATTATACAATAACTGGCATCGATCAAGAGCTTAGCGTTGTATAATTATGTCAACAAAAGAGATATCCGATTAAATAATTCATAAACATAAACCACCTCTTAAAAAGGGATTATACCAGCTAATTGGTTGTAGATAAGTATTATCATATACTCCAAATAAAAAATACCTCATAGAAAGGGATTACCGATTTAGTGATTTATAAACATAAAAGTTAACCGTAAATGTGTTTGGTTTAGAGTTTTGTAATGAAAATAAGCAAAAAAAATTGAAACACTTATTTGGAAAAGAGTAAGTAGTTTTCATTTACACAAAATCAAAGATAGGTCAATGGTTATGAAATAGACTTTTCTATCAAATTAAAAATTAAAAAGTATATTAGTTTCTAAAATTATGTCAGATTACAGTAAAATTTACATTAAAACATAAGTGTAATAAAACGAACATTAATATATAATTATACATATATAACAATCATTATACGTTAAAATTGATAAAAGAAAAATTATAAATATATACAATTACATAAATTCATTAAAATAAATATATAATTGATACAAATACTTCGTCTATATATTCATATAGCTCATCAATCAAATTCAAGTTCAATCGAGAGTGAGAGAAAATGTCAAAATTAAAGGCCAATGTTCTCTCAAAAGTTAAATTTGGATGAAATTAAGAGTTTCGTTGGTTGAATCTGAGATATTTAAGAACAGGAAAATTTAAAAATTTTGTTTTAATAAAGAATAAGATTACAAGATTATGTTCAATTCGATTTAGAATAATAAGAACACAGTAAACTTTTGAAAACATTACAAAATTATATTAAAACTATATTTATATGCTAGATACATAGTGCATCTAGTCAGATGCACCATGCATCTAATTAGATGCACTAGTTTTGTAGCCGTGGAATATAGGAAAAGGTATATGACCACTTGATTACTTAACTCGTATTATGATATCGCTAATAATCATTAATATTCAAAGTTGGTAGTATTATAGGTATGTAGGTAGTGTTATATATAGTCTATGTATGTGTATATGTATTCATTAATCTTTATGCTTACCTAATCTTGTTAGATAATAAATACATGTATAATCGGAACAAGGTTTGTATAAATGGATATATTCAAATGTTTTGTAAATTATAAAGTGTCTTTGTGAAATCGATGTTATGCCATGTTATAAAATATATTTGGAGAAAGCAGGATATTACATCTAAGTTCTTCAACTAACAACATCACTGCACCTTCTACTACTCTTTGCCACCATGGTTAATCATCTTTGATTATCCAAATCTAATCCCAATAAATAATTATATACGCCTTTTGTACTTTACTTATGCATCAAGTATTGAGTGTATTACATATAGCATGACATTTTAATCAATTAACTCTCACAAATAAAAACACAACACAGATTAATTTGGGATCAAGACATGTAATAATACATATACACACAACTAAATGTACACACACAAAAAAACAACATGAATATACACAAACATAAACACATTCAAATCACCACAAACACACACAACAAATTAAAGAAAATCAAAAATCTAGAAAAAAGTATCCAAAGAAGAAAGTGAAAAGAGAAAATGACGTAGAATAGCCCGGCACTGGTGATTGTGATTACCACTTGACGTGGTGAGTTGTATGTCAAAAGAGTAACTAAGTAAATGTGAGAGAATTTCGTTAAGAACATAAATTAAAAGGTTGCGTGTCTATTTATTGGAACATTTTTCTAATTTGCTATATATCTGTGTGTTATCATCCAAATCATTATTTTTACATATTATTAACATTGTTATGCTTGGTATTAATAAGATGAACGAAGGTAGACACCTCGTCCAACCTGATGAGTTAAAAAAAGTCAGTCATGTTTGTGAGTTCATAACGATGCACCCCATTGGTATCATGAGGAAAAGCTATATCACGACGACTACACCGATCAAAGTTCCTCCCATCCTTTTCAAATACAATCGTTAGCAATGGTATGTATACACAAACAAACAAGGTGCCACGTTGTATCTATGTAAAAATGGAATGTTTGTTTTTTCAAGTGATGGGGAGTCATGAGAGCAAAGTTCTAATGTGATGATGAAGTGAAAAATGACAAGGATAGGTTGACACATGAAGTAATCATATTTCTAAATATATGTCGAATAAATAAATAATAAATAAATATTATTTAAATATATATATATATGCAAGGAAAATTTTTTGTCTTTCTTGTGGTGGATTTTTTTTGTCTTTTTGTGTTAAACTTATTTGTTTTTTTTATGCTAGACATTATTATTATTATTAATTTTATTATTATTATTATTATTATTATTATTATTATTATTATTATTAGTAAAGAGATATATATTTTATATTTTATCTCTTATTATCGAAACCTATCAAATTAGGTAACTAACACCCGTCACAATGCACGAGCTTATTATTATTATTATAATTATAATTATTATATTATTATTATTATTATTATTATTATTATTATTATTATATTAATAATAATTATTATAATTATAGTAAATAGAAATATATTTTATATTTCATATCTTATTATTAAAACTTATTATTATATTTTATTATTTATATTAATATTAGTGACTGAAGTCAAGGCTTGAAGCCTTGAAGCCTTCTAAATTATTTTGTATAAAGTCGTTTAGACGCATTTTATTAAAAATTAAAGTAACAATATAATTTACAGTATACGAGATAGTATTTTTACCCCGTCGCGAAGCGCGGGTAATATTTACTTGTTAATGACATAGTGATAAAATTAAAATAAAGATTTTAGATTAAAACTATGTAACACATGTGTCGCGTATTGAATGAATTAAACAGATTATTTTTATTTAAATCTATATACATAACTCATATTATAGTAAGTTGATTACCTATACTATCAATTTACAAAGTAAATAGGTAAATTATCATAATATTCTTAAGATTGTTTTATTTATTTAACAAAATATCATGAGAATTTGGCTTTCTCATGATACCTATACTATCCGTTTACAAAGCATATAAGTAAATTATCATGATATTTTTAAGGTTGTTTTGGTAATTTAACAAAATATCATAAGAATTTAGTTTTCTCATTATATTTTCAAACTTTTAGCAAATGAGTTCTTTTATAGAATTATTGCATCTACTCTAACCAATAACCATATTATATTTCCTAACTATTTTTTTATGTTATAATTTTTCTTTAATTCTACATGTAAAATGGAATATTATTATATTTTATATTCTTTTTAATCATTTTTCTTTTTTCCTTTAGTTGTTACGTAAATGAAGGGCCTATTAAGTTATATATTCTTTCTTTCTTCTTTTAGCATATTATTATTCGTCAACAAAATTTGCATCAAATTTACCTTCTATTTGTAATATTTTTTTAGTTCTTTTATATAATTTAGTATAGTAACACTAAAAAGCAATAAGTTTAACGTAAAATTGTCTAGCCCACCCCTAATTTTAAAAAAAATTCAGAAGCCACTAAAACAAATATTTTTTTCCTGTTATAATTAAATAATATAGATAACATAACTTTTTTTTTATAGATATCAATATTGATTATAATTCGTTATTTAGTATATTATTTCATAATCTCTAGCATTAGTCAATGGAAGTTTGTGATATTTATCGTTGATTTAAAAATTAATCGATTAGATAGTAGTTAAGTTTTATTGTTATTATATTGATGTCGTTAAATGTTAATCACTTAGGAAAAGTTCATACTAATTAAAAGTATTGAAAACCATCTAATCTTTTAAAGTTTGAATAACTTTTGTGTAAAAATAGTAAAATTTGATTACCATTAAATATGGTTATTTCTAAAAAAACAGCTATATACATTTAATAAGCTAATATATTAATTTGTTTTCTCCCGAAAAATCGCACAAACAATATAATACTTATGTATCATTAATATTTAATATTTATAAACTATAAAGCACCAAAAAGACTAATACATTTCCAACTAAAACCACTAGCCAATAGCCATGCTATATTACTGTGTTTCTTTGATATATTATAGTTATATACTATTAGCATGGACCACAACACATCCTGCCTCTCAACTTTTTCCTTCTATATAACCCCATTCCCCTTCCACTTTCTATCCATAACCACCTCCACCTTCATTCCTCTCCATCTCACTCCCACCACCACCACCGCCGCCGTCTACCACCGTACACCACCATGCCTGAAGCTCCAAATTTCCCACATCATCTTTCCACTAATGATTACACTCTCACCCACAAAAACAAACAAGCTCTTCAATTCATCGAAGATGTCACCTCTAAACCTGATCAAATCCAGCAACGAGTCCTGTCTGAAATCCTTACACAAAATGCCACCGTTGAATACCTCCACCGCCACCGTATTTCCGGCCACACCGACCGTGAAACCTTCAAAAAACTCATACCCGTCATCACTTACGACGACCTTCAACCCGATATCACCCGAATCGCCAATGGCGATAAATCCCCAATTCTATCCTCTCACCCCATTTCAGAATTCTTAACAAGGTCAATAAAAATTTATAATTTTTTTCAAATTAATAAACTTTTTGCGAAATGGGTATTTGAATTATGGGTTTTGATTTTGAATTTGATTTATTATGCAGTTCTGGGACATCTGGAGGAGAGAGAAAACTGATGCCCACCATTGAAGACGAGCTTAAAAGAAGATCATTATTGTACAGTCTTTTAATGCCGATTATGAACCAGTTTGTTCCTGGTTTAGATAAAGGCAAAGGGATGTATTTCTTGTTTGTTAAATCCGAAGCCAAGACTCCGGGCGGGCTCGTGGCCCGACCCGTTTTAACCAGTTACTATAAAAGCTCCCATTTTAAACAAAGACCATACGACCCGTATACAAACTACACCAGCCCGAATGAAACCATTCTCTGTGCCGATTCTTACCAAAGCATGTACTCCCAGATGCTTTGTGGGCTTTGTTTAAACAAAGAAGTTTTGCGGGTCGGGGCGGTTTTCGCTTCCGGGTTCATTCGGGCTATTCGGTTTCTTGAGAAAAACTGGTCCGTTTTGTGTCATGATATCCGAACCGGGATATTGAATTCCACCATTACGGATCCTTCTGTTAGGGAAGCCGTGATGAAAGTGTTGAAACCCGACCCGAAACTAGCCGATTTTATCGAGTTCGAATGCTCGAAGAAATCATGGCAAGGGATCATCACAAGGATTTGGCCGAACACAAAGTATATTGATGTTATAGTTACGGGAACCATGTCACAGTATATTCCTACACTTGATTACTACGGCAATGGCCTCCCTCTTGTTTGCACAATGTATGCTTCTTCCGAGTGTTATTTCGGGGTCAACCTGAACCCGCTTTGTAAACCAAGTGAGGTCTCATATACGCTTATTCCAACCATGGCGTATTTCGAGTTCCTGCCGGTTCATCGCAGTAATGGCGTTGCGAAAGAGCAACAGGAACTCGTTGATCTTGCCGATGTGAAACTCGGGCAAGAATACGAGCTTGTGGTCACCACATACGCTGGTTTGTATTTTATTTTATTCTTTTGGGAAATGATCCGTGCTGCTAGTAGTATCTCACATGAATACTGTCGCTAGCACGGATTGTTTCTCTTTTATTTTTTATAATTATATGTAATTGTTTATATTTCGTTATTATAACGAAATACTTGTGTGGAATTACAGGTCTTTATAGGTACCGAGTTGGTGATTTGTTGCGAGTTTCCGGCTTCAAGAACAAAGCCCCTCAGTTTAACTTCATATGCCGAAAGAATGTTGCTTTAAGTATTGATTCCGATAAAACCGATGAAGTTGAACTACACAAAGCAGTCGAAAACGGGGTCAACCATTTGACCCCGTTTGACTTGACTTTAACCGAGTACACAAGCTATGCAAACACATCATCAATCCCAGGTCACTACGTGATCTTCTGGGAGCTAGGCGTGAACGAAACCGCAACCCTACAAATACCGCCATCGGTTTTCGAAGATTGTTGTCTCACCATCGAAGAATCACTCAACAGTGTTTACAGACAAGGCCGAGCAGTCGACAAATCAATCGGGCCATTGGAGATCAAGATTGTGGAAAGCGGGACGTTTGATAAACTCATGGACTACGCAATAAGTTTAGGTGCGTCGATTAACCAGTACAAGACACCACGGTGCGTGAAATTCACACCGATTATCGAGCTTTTGAACTCAAGGGTGGTGTCGAGTTACTTTAGCCCGAAGTGCCCTAAATGGGTTCCGGGCCATAAGCAGTGGGGCAACGCGAATTAGGGAGATTTTTAGTTAGAGATGAATGAAGGGCAGATATTATGATAATATGTCATGTTACTTTGGTCGTTTTGTTGTTGGATTAGGCAATGTACATTTAAAAAAACAGCTTGAAGTTTCAGGGAACTTTCATTAAACTTGATTGACTTTTGATCCAAATTCCAGCAAGCAATCCTGCCCTGCCCACAACATTCATGGAGATGGGGTTTGTAAAGTAAACCACCTTTATTTCAATCCCACACTTACATATATATTTAATAAGTAAAATAATAACATAGTAAAAGGCTCTTAACCTAACGGTATTGGAGTTTAGAAAAAATATATTGTCCAACCTTAAGATTATGGGTTTAAAATCCGGTAGTGAACATGTGTTGTAAAATTAGAAGTGTGTGTGTGTGTTTGTGTGTGTGTATTTAGCTGTTTAAACAAAGATTTAACTTAGATACTAAAGCAAAGATTTAACGGTATTGGAGTTTAGAAAAAAGTATGTTTCCCATCTTTAAGATTAAGGGTTGAAATTCTAGTAGTGAACATATGGTGTAAAATTAGAGGAGGCATGTGTTTAGCTGTTTAAACAAAAATTTAACTTAGATATAGAATCACACGTCATTTTTTCTTTAAATTGCTTAATGGTATAACATAATTCCTGCTACCTTGATCATTACTCTTGTTATCAAGTGATCTTTGGACATCATTTGGGCAACCATGGTTGCCCAAAATTTGAAATGTGGTTATGATTTACATAAAAAGTTACTATAACATGAAGCTTTTTTCTTCTTTTATTTATTTATTTATTTATTTATTTATTTATTTTTGCTACAAACCACAACATTAAACTAAAGTGAAAGAAACCAAGAATTATAAGAGCTTATAATTTATTGTCAATTTTAAATATGTAAAATATAGACAAGACAAATCCTTATAGCTTCTTATGTGATTTCTCCTTATAAACATAATTATAGCGATACTATATATCTTATGCATTCATGCTGACAAAAATGAAAACCCTTTTTGCCTAAGAATTGAGCAGTGTTCACATAAAATGTTGATGTCAAAATTTGTATAATTCAATAGTGACAATTTAGTGGGATTTGTACTTAAAATATAGAATATGACTAGCTTAATTTGATCCAAATTAAAAAAAATAGCCTTGAATATAAGTTAGTGGTATTGAGTGTAGTTTTTATTCCATTTGAAAACAATTTTGAACAAGGAATTATTAAATTATTACTAAAAAAATATTTATATAGTTTTGCGGGTTCAATCGGGTACCCGCATGTATGAGAAACGAAAAACCGAAAATGTTTAGTGATATAAAGAGTTTTCGGTTTTTGGGTACCTACGCTATCAAATAATAGCAATTCTGTTTCACGTTTTTAGAAGGGAAAAACTCCATGAAAATGTATCTAATTTTGTATGAAATTTTAATGTCTATCGAACTATAAAATCTTCTATTGTGTGAGACTATTAATCATTTGTTCTATTATATGCTATTTGCATATACATGACATAAGTTAATTTCATACAATAAAAAGTTAATTTCATACAATAGTAACAAATTAATTGTTTGATACATAAATTAGAAGAATTTGAAGTTCGATACATTCGGTATAAATTCATAAAGAGTTGAATTCATTTTCATGAAGTTAATTAGTCCTTTCAGAATATGGGTAGATTTTAAAAAGGTTTATTGTACTAAAATATTTTGAATTTTTCTAAGCTATAATTATACGCAACGAATTTTATTCTTTAATAATAAATATAAATATCTTTTATAGTCTTTTCGATCGGTATATGACTATATGTAAACAGTTTTTTCTGTGTCTTATATAAAATTACTATTATATATAATAGATTTTGCATAAGTTATATTGTATAAACTATAAAATAATTTACAAGTTGATTATATTTAATAACAAAAAAAGCAAAATTAGTTACAGACAATAATTATACCATTTAAAATCAAGTAATATGTATATAGGAAACAAATATTATAAATATATATTTTTAGATTGTCATTAATTCTCAATTTTTCTCATAAAAAAACAAGCAATAATTAAATGCAAAATTTGTCTATATGTCATTCAATGTCACTTGTAATAATTTTTCGGATTATATAAGCTAACTAAAACTTTCTTTTTATATTAAACATAAAACTTCACTTCTATTCTTTTCAATTTAACACTTATCTTAATTGATTTAGTCATACAATATTGTAATGCTTTTACGAATTTGATTTATTTGTAGGGTTGTTTAATTAATCTAGTAGGTTCTATGAATTTAATCGGTTCGATATAATTGAATTTTAGAAGAAAAAAAGGGTTTAATATCAAAAAGTGTATTGAACTTGTCATTTTTTGCTATTGTGTATACTTAATTTTCAAAACTACCATTTCATATACTGAGCTTTTGAAATCTACCATTTAATATATTACAACCTACAATAGCAAGTTACAAAAGTTACAACAGGTCAGTTTGATTTAAAATAATTAAAAAATAAATTAAAAGTATTTTAATAAAAATAATTATTAAATAATAATAATATCACCTAATTTCCATCCATGAGTTTGAATCTTTGAATATCCTCTGTGCGATTAGGCTTTAACACCTTCAACCCCGTCGATTTAGGCACCTACGGATCTCGGCAATACCAATGACCGTGGCTTTAGTTTAGTTTGAATCTGTGCGATTTAGGGTTACCCAACAACTGAATGTGAGTTTGAATATGTGCATTTGGCATAGATCACAAACTGAATGTGTACGATTTAGGGTTAGCCAATGATTCAAGATTTGGGGTTACTGAATGTGTGCCATTATGTGTTTGAATCTATTCGATTACTATTTGATATGGTGTTTGATCTGTTTGATGTGTCGTTTCACAGATGTGTCTATTCATGTGTTCGATTTCAAAGATCTGTTGTTCGACTTCACAGATGTGTCGTTTCATGTGCTTGATTTCACAGATATGTTGTTCGATTTCATAGATCTGTTGTTCGATTTCACATATGTGTCAAAGATTCATTTGGGTTCCATAGATCTTCGGTATTCAGATGTCTTTTTGATCTGTCGTTTGCAGATCTGTTTGATCTTGGGTTCACGTATGTGTATCGAGATGTATATTGTAAATCTGTTTATGAATATGTGATGAAGATGATATTGCAAATCTGTTTGAATGTATTCATAGATATCGAGATGTATATTGCAAATATGTTTATGAATATGTGATGAAGATGATATTGCAAATCTGTTTTAATGTATTCATAGATGTATATTGCAAATCTGATTGAATGTTCTGAGTATTGCACATGAAGGTGATGAAGATACATTGGTTTATGAATGTGTTCTTCATCTTGAATTTGGTATAAAAAATAATTCAAAAATCCAAAAGTAACCTACAACTTGTTGTGTAGGTTTTAGGATACATTAAATGGTAGATTTCAAAAGATCAGTATATCAAATGGTATTTTCGAAGTTGGGTATACACAATAGCAAAAAGTGACAACTTCTTTTTGGATACTAAACCCAAAAAAAAATTAACCGGGCCATAATACGAAGTAGAAGTATACTATATTACCAGACCAATCCAATCAAAAATTCATCAGGTTAATACGTTCGGAACCCGTAAAACCATTTAAGAAATCTATAAAAAGAAAAAACCACATACAAGGCTTATCATTAGTCACATGCATTTGGCACTTGAACACATAATCACGAGATTCAAATAACTCATATTATTATGTTAAGTACAAAATAATTAAATAATCTGCTAAAATCATGATATAACTATAATTTTAAAAAACATAAATACTTGAATTTTGTTTACTTACAAAAGTTTTTAAAGGAATGATCATATTCAATCATTAATAGAGAACTCAAATAAAGTAAATTATTTCAATGCAATTCAAATAGCCGATCCAAATCCAAGTTATACTCCGATTAAATATTCGGAAATATCCAATTAGTTGATCTAAGTCCACTTAAGTCATAACTATTTAAACCAAACTTATACGAATCAACTAGATTTTCAGATAAAACCAATTATGAATACTTCTATTTATTTCTATAACTTTTATTTCCTTTTTTCTTTTTTGTGTTTGTGTTTGTAAAAAATATATATATTCGAGTAATAAGATTTAATATAAAGATAAAAACTCTCTTGTTTTAATAATTATGTCATAAATTTGATTTAAAAGATTGCTTTTGAAGAAGTTGTTTACTTTACAATTTTCTGTAAATGTATTGCATGTGATAGAAGGATAAATTCCATTTCAAAGTTTAAGACTTCAAATCCAGTATAAGATGCAAATTTTCACGTAAAGAACAAGATCAGTGATTCGGTTTTGATTATATTATCCTGTAATAAAAGAGCCTATATCCCCTTAAAGTAATAATCTTTAGCCACATCAATGTAAATGGTTCTAAAAAAAGAAGTCGATCAAACTTTACATCATCAATCACTATAATAAACGGATAAAATATATATATATCAGAACGTATTTAGGGTGCATATTTTTACTAATTTTCTATTATACTAGTTTATTGACCCGTGCACGCACGGGTATTTCGAAAGTGTATTTAAGATATTAAAATTTTCAAATAAAAATAATGCAGTAAATGAAACATCACCTTTGTGATGAGAATATACTAATTTTAAAAAATTGTCATATTACTATAAAATTTATACCAAAACGTAGATAAAAATGAGACGGTCGTAAATATATAATTATTTTTTCTCTAAATAAAATATATCACAAGTTACTAAACATAACTTATAAATAACTTATAATTAATTACATTAATATATAATTTTTATAAAACTCCCTCATATTTTCTTAAAACCCCATATGTTTTATAAAACTCTCTCACAGTTTTCATCTAACCCCCTCATTAAAATTGAATTTAAATTAATGTATCACGATTTTTAATCAACTATTTTTTAATCTTTCCATAATTGCTTTGAGAATTGAATAATTTTGAAATTGAAGGTTGTGATTGGTTAATTAATACTCAATTTATGATTATTTTTAGAAAACTTGCATGCCTTTTATTATATATAGTTTAAGTTTATAGTTTATTGCCCCGTGGACGCACGGGTATTTCGAAACTATATTTGAGATATTTAAATTTTCGAATAAAAATAATGCGATAAATGAAATATCACCGAAAACTTACATATGTTAGAATTCTTAACAAAGAGGGTATAACTAAATTTTTTTAAACACTTCTTTATAGACTACATTTGTTGTTTTGTTTGTAAAATTATCATTGTTGTCCCAAACCAAAACTTTAAATCTTTTTTATTTCTAACATGTGAAACGGAAACATACAATTGACCATGTGTAAACACAAGTTTCCTGAGAAATAAACCAACTTCTGAAAGTAACTGTCTTTGACTTTTGTTAATCGTCATAGCAAAGTACATATCCACTACTATTAATGGATAATAAAAAATCAAGATATACTAATTTTAAAAAAGTGTCTTTTTTGAAATTACATATTCACTACTATTAATCGATAATAAAAAAATCAAGATATACTAATTTCAAAAAAGTGTCACATTACAATAAAATTTATACCAAAACGTAGATAAAAATGAGACGGTCGTAAATATATAATTATTTTTTCTCTAAACAAAATATATCACAAGTTATTAAACATAATTTATAAACAACTTATAATTAATTACCGCAATATAATATTTTTATAAAACCCCCTCACATTTTCTTAAAAACCCCTCATAATTTTCATCAAGCACCCTCTTGATTTAAAATTGAATTTCAATCGATGATTTTTAATCTTTCTAAAATTACTTTTGAGAATTGATTGATTTTACAATTGAGTTTCTATTGGTGGATTAAACTTGATTTAATAGTTATTTTTGAAAATTTTGCATCTCTTTTATAGATAGATAGATAGATAGATTATATATAATAAAAGTACATTAAACCTAGATGCGTATATGCATATGTACAACTTAGAACTTCCGCCAGCCCTAATTTTCTATTATATATTCATACTTATCAATAAAAAAACAACCATATATAAAGATACTTCATAAAAAAAGACCTAGAAATGAACCTGAGCAATGACTTACGGGTACCTTTGTTTTCTAGTTTTTCGAGTTGCGGGTTATTCGGTTATTGGATTTTTAAGTTTTGGATCATATAGTTCGATTCACTTTAATTCTAAGTTTCTCGGTTTTTTTACACCCCTAATAAGAACAAATAAACCGAGTCATATGCATTTACGAATATGTTAGAGTCAAGATTATCATCATAATTAGAGTGCTTAGTGAGTTTAGGAGGATTTTGGTTAAATAATGCTAAGATATTTATGAAAATATAAAAACGCATTAAATACGACGCGCATCGGATGCATTTTTATATATCTTCAATTTTCGCCACATTCTTCAACCCAAAATTTCTAAAACACGCACGAAACACTATAATTAAGATGCATTATCATAAATTTAATGAATTTGTTTTATTAATATATTTTGGCTATATACATTATACAAAGTATGTAAGTGGAATATACATAATAGAATTAAGTATACAATACAAGTTTTTGGAAAGTTTGATACATTTAATATAAGCTATTAGAAGTCATTCCATAGGTACAAAACTCATACATTTACTTGCAATTACACTATATAAAATAGTTTCAATCGCTCAAGCTACAACACTAATTCTTTGAAATGTGCCTTTTAAGGCTATACAATGTGCGACCAATGTCTAAGCCAAGGAGTGGTCACTAAGTGACCACTAAAGTAATTACCAAGTGATTGATGCTAAAGTGACAGAGATCGCGATATGTATGTTTGTGTTAACTTGATGTTTAAAATGTGTTTATGCATTTCGGATTTCAAATGTACGTGATCGTATATTAAATAGGGAGTCAGCATAATACTCAAATGATAATTAATAACATTAAGAAGAAACTAACATAACATCAAATGTATAATTATAAATTGATGAAGTTTTTTCTCCTCTTAGTAACTTTCTTATCAAACATGTTTGAAAATAAAAATAAGTAAAAAGTCTTATAATTTCTCTTGCTTCTTTTTGGAGACAGACATAAAGTGTGATAGTGAGTGGTAGCATTGACATGGAATAAAAACATACGTGATGGGTAAAATAAATAAATATTATTAATTAGGGCATTTCTTTGATAGACATAAAAAGAATCGACATGAAATTTATGAAAGAACCCTCAGATTAAATCAATTGTTAAAGCAAAGTACGATATTTAAAGAGTTTTTACTTTTAAAAAGGCAAAGATGTAAAGTCGGTAGCTTTTAGGGGATTGAATCATGTTATCCAAGAAAACAGTAAAACAACATGATTAATTGAAAAGAAATGTGATTCATTTATTTATAAAAACTGATTTATTTATAGATGATATAGCTATGATATAAGTCGGTAAAATATATATATTTCTTGATTGAATAAATTTTACGAAAATAAAAGAATTATCTTTAAAAAATAATACTCGTAAAACACTATAATTATAGTATTATACATTTTTAAGAAAAAAACATTTTTATAATATATATATTAAATTTGAAGTTTGTCATCATTGGGCGTATTGGTAATGAAATGGTTTGTTAGGTGGAGAGTAAGGTGTTCAAATCTTAGCATTTACAAATACTTGAGTTTTATTTTGCTACTTTGTTTTTTTTAAAGCTTTGTATTTTCTTAACATCTTTTCTCCTTTTTAACTTATAATTTCTTAAAAACATAGATTCTAAATTTTAACCCTTTTTAATTTCTTTGTAATTTTGTATTCTTTTTAACCATTTTTTAACTTCTATTTTCTTAAAGCAATGTGTCTAGCTTTTTTTTAGTTTTCTTTTGCTTAGTATAAATTTTATATATACGTTTTCTATAATTTTATGTAAACAATATTTAATATAATTATTTATTTAAGAGTTTTAATTAAGGTTTAAAATATTTTTAACTCTAATTTGATTAAACTATATAAATTTTTTGTAATATGTTATTATGTTGAAACCATTATTCTTTATTCTTAAATTGTTTAAGCATTAAAGTTTAAGTTCGTTTAATTTAACAATTAATTTTTTTTTAAAATAAATCATATGTAGGTATGTATCATATTATAGTTTGATCATTTAGTCAACCATTGGAAAAAAATTAAATCAATAAAGCTTAGTTTTTTATGATGAAAATAATGTTCAAGTATAAAAGCAAAATACGTTAATACTTTGAAAGGTTAGGTTTTTTGGAAATAAAAGTACATGTTAAACCAAATTAATCTTTCAGTTTTAGAGTTAACAATTTATAAATAAAGTCAAAAGATTTACTTAAAATAGTCTTACAACTCTAATGACGATATAGTCAGGAAATAAAGGTTTAAATGTTAAACCAAAATAAAACTTCAATTTTAAAGATTAAACCATATTAACTCTTTTGGTAAGAACTTTAATTAAGAATTATGTCATTCTTTCGTTTTTAGTTTTTGTTAAAGAAAATATTTATGTACTTATTGACATATAGTATTCTTATTTTTTTTCTATTTCTTATATAAACAAATATGTTATATTTAATCATGAGGTTTCATAACTACTATAAATGCTTTGATAAAAAGTTATATTATTACTGTATATTTTTTTCTAACAACTATATTACTAGTGTATATTAATCATTCTCATGTGTATCGTATGATGGTTATGTTTAGTGAAACAATAATTCAAGTATGTTTTACTTTTTTCACAAATTATTTACTATTATTATTGAATTAATATGGTCTTAGTATATTATACTACTTAAAGTGAGTTTTTTTAAGTTAAACTTGATGGGTAAATATAAGTTTTTTTAAGATGAAAAAGTCAATCTTTTATCTAAAAGATTTGAAAACTCTTTTGACTCTTTTTTGTTTCATTATTTTTGCACCATATTAGAACCTTAATTCTGTGATTTATTTTTTAGCACATGTTCGATTATATTTGGATGTGTTTTTATAAATTATTAGTATATTATCATGTAGCTCAACTTAATCCTTCTATCATTTATTTTGAAAATAAAATTTTATATTTATAAAACCTGACGCAATACACGAACTATAAAATCCTAGTTTTATACAACTGAAGAAGCAAAACTACAATCAAGCTTAAGAGTTTCGGTAGATGATTCATTGATTTTTTTTCTTTTGAAAAACTAGCTTTATTAAAACCCCAAAAGGACTAATTTGCAAGAAGCAAATTAGATATACCATACAACATGATAATATAACAGCTAAATCTTTTAACACGTTGCTCTTGATATTAGTTTATTGGGATTACTTTTCTGCCAAGTTGATTAACCATGTCTTCAATGAAGTATGATATTCCATTACTTGACCGGAACATCAAGTTTCCTTTGTAGAAAGTTGAGATGAGAGATATTTTGATTCAGATGAATTTACACGAGGCACTTTTAGGCTTTGAGAAAATGCCAGCTTCATGGACCCAGACAGAAAAAGAGATGAAAGATTTGAAAGCTTCTTCTCTAATTCGTTTACATTTATCTAATGATTTTTTACAGGATGTGTTGAAGGAAACTTCTGCGGCTGCTTTATGGCTAAAGTTAGAGCAATTGTTGATGAAGAAGAGCTTACCCAACAAGTTTCATTTAAAGCAACAATTGTTTAATCTAAAGATGTCTGAAGGGAGTTCTTTAGCTAATCATATATCCACATCCAAAGAGTTGGTAGGAAACTTAGAGAATATAGATGTTAAATATGATGATGAAGATTTGGCTCTGTTTTTGTTATCATCTTCGCCTTACTGTTATGGTCACTTTCGTGATACTATCATTTATAGTCGTGACACTCTTGTCCTGGATGAAGATTTAACTGCTTTGGATTCAAAAGAGAAAATGAAACAGATTACAGGTGGTGATTTTGGTGACGTGAAAGCCGAAGGTTTGAACGCTAGAGGAGCAACAACCGATAGAGGTAAATACTCTCAATCCTCCTGCAAACGAAAGTTTTGCAACTATTGTCATAAGAAAGGGCATACAATTGATGAATGTTTCAAATTAAAGAATAAAGAAAAGGAGAATCCAGCAGCAGATTCTAAAAAGGGTAGTACATCAGCCGAAGTCGATGTAGCTGAGGTTGATTGTGTTGGAGAACTTCTAACAGTTATGCAGCTGATGTCTCATACTCTTTATCTGATTTAGACTGCTCTCGTCTTTGGCACCTTCAACTCGGCCATATGAATTTTCATGGCATGTCTGAATTGAGTCGAAGAGGTTTATTAGGAGGACATAAGGTTGTTGGTTCAAAGATTTGTGAAGACTGTATATGCAGCAAGGCAAAACGAGCGACTTTCATGAGTGGTATTCATGCAACACGAGGACCACTTGAATATGTCCACTTGGATTTATATGGACAGATGGAAGTTTCTTCGAAAGGTGGAGCTTCCTACATGCTTACTATTGTTGATGACTTCTCCCGAAAGGTATGATAATTCTTTTTAAAACATAAGGGAGATATATTTGTTACTTTCAAGAATTGGAAAGTGCAGGTTGAAAAGCAAACTGGATTGGAGATAAAGTATCTTTTTACGGATGGTGGACTTGAATTTTGTTTAGATGAGTTTAATGCCTATTTCCGAAAGGTGGGCATTATTTTTTATCGTTCAGTAGTCAATACAACTCAACATGATGGTGTAGCCAAAATGATGAATCACACTATTATGGAGAAGATCTGGTGTGATGCTTATTATTTCCAAATTGCCAAAGTCCTTTTGGGCGGAGGCTGCTTCTACCACTTGTTATTTAATCAACCGTTCACCGTCACGAGCAATTGAAAATACAACTCCGTTTGAGTTATGGTCCGAGAAACCTGCCGATTATACAGATTTAAAACCGTTTGGATGTCCAGCTTTTGCACGAGTTGACAATGAGAGGTTAGAACGGGTGGAATTTAAATGTTTTTTTCTTGGGTACAATCCAGGGGTAAAAGATTATAGGTTATGGAGTTTTGAGTTGCAAAAGGTTATTATCTCAAGAGATGTCACTTTTGACGAGACCGTTATGATTCAGCGAGTCGTTGACTATTCTTTCAATATGGAGGAATCATCTGAGGCATGCAAGGAGAAAGCTCAAGTGGAGGTGGAGTTTTTTACTACACCTGCTATTCGTTCGAGTACTATTGAGCAACCATAGGATTCTTTTGCTTATGTCTTACTGTTGCTGAAGATATAGTCTGTTAAATGCAAATGGATCTACAAGCTCAAGGAATCCATTAATCCGAATGAGAAACCAAGGTATGACACCCGGTTAGTAGCTAAAGGTTACAGTTAGGTTACGGATGTTAATGATACTGACATATATTCTCTTATTGTCAAACATATTTCTATCCGTGCATTGTTGTGTATTGTTGTTTCTAATGATTATAAATTAGATCAACTTGATGTTTCAACAACTTTTTTAAATGGTAAGCTTGAGGAGGAGATATTTATACAACAACCCGAGTTTTTTGTAGTTTCTGGCAAGAAGGACTATGTGTATAAATTTTATAAAGCTCTTTATTGCCTCAAGCAATCTCCTGAATAATGGTATAGGAGGTTAATCCCTATTCTAACCAGTTACACATTCAGCAGGTGCACCTACTATAGTTGCGTTTATTATAAAAGGGTGATGATGGTTTAGTCTACTTACTCTTATACGTGGATGACATGTTGTTCGCAGCGAAAGATTTAATGGAGATTTTAAAACTAAAAGACCAGTTGGAAGTTGATTTTGAAACAACGGACTTGGGGGCAGCTAAAATTATATTAGGTATGATAATTGTGCGTGATAGGGATTATAAGGTCTTGCATCTTTCTCAGGAAATTTTTATCGAGAAAGTCCTATGTTGCTTTAATTTACATGAAGCAGAGCCCGTCAACACACCCATTGTGGCTCATTTTAAGCAATCATCCGCTTTAAGTCCTACTACTAAAGTTTTGTTATCCTCTCCTGAGAGAGGACAGATGGCGATTACAGAATATGCTAAGGGAGATAATTGGTTGAAGGGATTATTTGAAGAACTTGATGTGCTTTGTGATGATCTCATTGATATTTTCATTTATGGTCTTCCGGTGGCCAAGTTCAATTCATTATTAAACTTGGTAGGTTCTTTGAAACGCATTTGATCCCGAGTGGATCGTGGCGGAGATGGTATTATTATTTTTCGGAATCAATTTTTCTCTATAAGGTGACTGCATGTATTTTCTTTTGAAGCTTTGGAGTTTGACAAGCTGTTGGTGTTTTACGTTCTAATTAATTATGGAGCAGAAGGTTTACGCGTAGCGGTTTGTTTGTTGTTCTTGGCGTAACTTGTTCATTTGAAGTTAAGGTGGAGATTGTTGAAATATTTGCCTTCAAATGCAAATACTTAGATGTTCAAGGGTTACATGTGACAACTTGACCAAACTTCAAGTTATATGTGCATATAAATCCATGATGCGTACGTAATAAGATTGAGCACCCAAAATATTTTTCACATATTACGATTTCTTCTTGACTCATACCTACGGCAGAAACTTACGGCAATTATTAGGGTTTAGTTCCTAATTACCATTTATTATTAAAGCTTTGTAATTTGTTCTTCTTTCAAGCTTATAAGAACTGCAGTATTATAGTGGATTGAATTTCGGCCTCCTCCGCCCGTAGTTTTTCCCGTTTTGGTGGTTTTCCACGTAAATCGTCGTGTCTCTCGTATTTACTTATTCCATTGATTTATTGTTTGTGGTTGATTATTATTGGTTGGTTGATCCTATTTCGCTCAAACTAATATTGTTGGGTAACTTGGATCCTTGGAGTTTTGATATAATCCTAGTTTTGACTTTAATCGTATAAAATAAATTAGGGGAAAAGTTAGTGACATCAATTATTATCTCCGATAGAGAGAAGTTCATGCGAGAACCGTTGTTAGTGCGAGAACCGCGAGAACCAATCTAAGCCGTTCAATTCCCCATCGTTCAATGTCATTGCCCACACATGAATTCCTCACATACACCTTGCCACACTCTATCCCTCCACGCTCTCCATCCATGATACTTCCCATATCCAAGGAACGGCTGAGATTGGTTCTCGCGATTCTCGCACTAACAACGGTTCTCGTATGAACCCTCCCCATCTCCGATATTTACTACAATTCTGATGCCCTATCAAGTC
Organism: Pulicaria dysenterica; assembly: GCA_947179395.2. Taxonomy (NCBI): domain Eukaryota; kingdom Viridiplantae; phylum Streptophyta; class Magnoliopsida; order Asterales; family Asteraceae; genus Pulicaria; species Pulicaria dysenterica. Next base: position 13,091,978 of record OX359291.1, read on the forward strand.
GAAACTAGCTAACTAAATCAATCTACTAACCAAAAAAATACAAAGTTAACTTCAAAAGGAACTCGAGCATCTGCCAACCCTTACATCTGGATGCTTTTGACTACACTTCTGTGAAGACGATACGTATTGGTTCATGCATAAGCTGGAAATGTATTCCATCCTGCCCATGATAAGTGTTTTTTCTGTAATCTTCTTTGAATCCATTCGAACACTTTCCACTTGAACTCAAACCACGTTTCTTTTAAGCTTCTTCTGTTTTTTACGAAAGCCATTTCATTCACGTTTCTCCATATGCAATATGTCATCGCCCATACTATGGTTGTCCATCGCTTCAAATGTTCATCCTTCCCTAACTATCATTGTGACACCCAAGGTTCGATTAGCCTTAATTAAGTATTGATAAATACACAAGTATTATATGTGAATTGAATATCTTATATGTAATTAGATGTGTTTATAAAACTAAAGAAGCCAAAACCATTAAAATAAAAGTGAATAATTCAAGAGACCATTTATGTAAATATGCAATACTTGTAAATATGTAATTCTCATATTTTTATATTTCATAATTAAGTATATCTTATTATTAATGCTTATAATTTATTACTTTTTCTAAAATAAACCGTGTGATACGCGGTAATATAATCTAGTGTAGTTTTAATAAATAAATAAATTGTGTTTGTTAGCATATATTCTTCCACGTCTTCCTCACAAAGAAAATATAAAAATAGATGGTGTAGTTGGGGCCCATTAGAGAATTGGGCTAAGGGGCCCAGTTGGAACAGAGACAGCGCATCAGATGTAGCTCTCGCGCGTTATGAGAGTACCCCAGTTGAAGTCAACAGTCTCTGTTGGACCACACGTGCTCCAGACCAATCACATGTCAAAACACAGACACGTGTGAGGTTAACACTTAACACGTAAGTCTCTTCCCAGCCGTCTATTTGTCTCACTGTCATCTACTTTCTCATATAAATTATAATTCTAATGAACAAAAAAAAACACTTAATAGAAGGAGAGTAATTGTAAGAACAAAAAATCTATTTATGGTTGGTAGTTGTAAATCTAATCAAGTAAAACTTGAGGGTTTTTCCAATTAGGATAAATAGAAATCAAAGGGCCTCAAAATTGGTTAGACCTAATTCACTCCTTTCCTCTTCTTTTAGAGCATGTGCATCCATCATACCCTTCATACAGCCATATTAGAGTCACATCAGCTTTCTACCATTTTATTATCACATCATACAAACCACTGCATCCATCACACCCTTCACATCCTTTTTCTTTTTCTTTTTCTTTTTTTTATACATTATTTAATTTTTAAAACAATATAATTAAAACATAATAATTATAAAAAACATTAAATAACAATATAAATTCAAATAATATTTTATAAATTTCAAATTACATAAAAAAAACATAACTACATTAATTTAAATAAAAAATACTAGTTAACGTCGTCGTTCCATCTCGGAAGCCGATTAATGTGCTCGATTAGATCCGATAGAAGGTTGTAATGCGCTTCCGCACTTCGGACTTCTAGGACATTAGGCTCAAATTGTTGTTCGCTAATCTGCTACAAGTTGCTCGTGTGCAGCTTCACGGTCTCTAAATTGATCCGGGCCTCGCCATCTTGTTGATTGACTCGAGCTAACTTCATCATACTCACGCAACACATCCAAAACCGCATTGGACAATCCAATAAACAAATTGGTTCTCGTCTGACGATAAACGGAGAGAAAATCTACCTCCGCTTGATCAATCTCGAAATCATCGTCATAATAATCCGACGAATCAGATGACATGTTTGTTTGTATATAAATGTTTGAAGAGGAGAATATAGATGTTTGAGAGGAGAATGTAGAAAAAATATGTGTGAAAAATTAAATAAAAGAGGTTATATTTATAGGAGAGGAGGAATTAACAAAAAAAAAATTTGAAAACCCCCCAACTGTCGACTCCCTCCCCTCTCTCCTCCTCACTCGCGTGATGGTGCTCACGGGTGTGAGCGTTCGTGAGCGCCTCTCACGACCCCCCTCACGCCTCCGATGCACATAGCCTTAAATATTTAACAACACTAGTTAGGGTTTGTTTCGGCTTAGCAAGATTAGACTAGAAGGAGTTCTTGGGACATTATTATGGATAGATTAAATGTTAGCAACCAAGATAGTTTTCTAAGCATTCTTTTGATGTTTCTTTTGTAAGTATTTGAGATAAACTATATATATCAGGTTTAAGGTTTTTACAAGTTTAATAGATTTGATGTTTAACCACTTCCGCTTCTTTGGTTTTTACTCATGATAAGGCTTGGCTAAACATCATTGTCCCTGTCACCGCAGTTGCTCTATGGCAAGGGTTCGAACCCATAAATTTGCAGTTGCCTCGAAGCAGCCACTTCCTTAGGCTATCCGTTATACTTCCCCTCTTCCCTTTTCTTATCCACTGCCACATCAGCGCCACATCATTTTTCCTCCCCTTCCATTTCCTTTATCCACTACACCCGTTATACATTCCCTTTTATCTTTCCCTTTCCTTTTCATTTTTTTAAAAAAGATAAAAAATATATTAAAATTTTGATTGGTTGAAATATGTCCGTTGGGGGGGGGGGGGGTGGGTATCGACGAGTAAGGCAGCGAGTAATGGAACCCGGATACCCCCGTACCCGCGCGAGTTCATACCACCCGAGGTGGTGTTCTTCGCGAGCTCGCGCCACACTCGCCACTCACTCGCCCTCTCCGAGCTATGTACAACGGAAAGCCTTACTGTTACAATGTCACCTCAACACGACTACTAGAACCACCAACTCTGCACCACTTGTCATCGTTGGCTCCTTTTTTAATTACAAAGTTGTCTCTATATCTTCTTCTTTTCTCTTCTATTTCATTTGTTCTTGAGATTTCATTAAACTTGCATAAGTCTGTAAATTATATTGTTTTATTTTCAGATTACCTTGTATTTGATTTTGTTAATGTTATTCAACACAGTGAGCATATAATCTTCTAAATGATAAGATCTTAGGCATTTTTTAATGTAAACAAAAATATTTTTTTTTTGTAAAATAAATTCGCATGAAAAGGGTCACTAAAATGTTTCTAGTCAGGAAACTCGTTGAAGAATATGACAGAAGATGTAAAGTCATCAAAACAAAGTCACAAGAACCAATGACCGGCTGAACCAATAATCAGATTTATCATATTAAGACATGATATGAAATTTTAATGGCTATATATGTAAAAAGAACTTTTTGAGCATATTATCTGAATTTACAAAATTGATATTTTAATATTTATTAAAGGATAGACGATGAGAGAGAGAGAACGAGAGAGAGTTAACTTTATTTATTATAGAATTAAAAGAAAATAAATAAATAAACAACAAGTCACTAATTTATCATTAATTTTAACTAATAATACTATTCAAAAAGAAGAACTAGATTATATTCAACCAATCACTAACATTTGACTATTGGAAACCAAATTCGATCAGCAAGTCTAAGATCAATTTCGCCGTTCAAAAAAAAGTCTAAGATTAATTGATCTAACCCAAAAATGAATAGGAACTTTTGGTTTTCATAACCAGCCGATCTATCTAATGAATGAACCGTTGTAAATCGGCAAAGCTAGTTGGTAAACTAATGCATTGTCAAACTAACTCTTTAGATATTTTTTTTTCTTTTTGTAATTTGTATTCCGTAATTATTATAATTCTGTTTAAACCAATGATCCGTAGAAGTATCGGTTTAACGACTAATCCGGTTTTTAAAATTGCAAGATATACATGTAGTTTGAAACGGTTACGTACAATTAGAGACGAAAACTTTTTAAGAAAAGAATCATGTCAATAAACTTAAAAAGAAAAATCTTGTAGAAAAAAGATTGTAAGAGATTATATATTCTCATGTTGTTAGTGATCAATGTTTAATGACACGGGGATTTGATGAATATTTGATTATTGATTTGGATATAGCTATAATCATGATGTTTTAATTTCCACAAATAATATTCTAATAATTTTGTTAATGAACTTAAACGATTTACATGTTGATGCACGGCCCCTAATCGGGTAAGAGGATTGTCATAAGGGTTTCTCCTATCTAGGAATCTAAACAAGCCAAGTCAAGATGGAATATTATGGAATTTATCGAGTCAAACTTGTTTAAAATTTTTCACACTTAAGCTCAAGCTTGGCTCGTTTATTATACAGATAAGATATATGAAGCTCGGCTCGACCTGTTAAAACTCGGAAATTATTTTAAGGTTTTATTAAAAGAATACATAAAAATATAAATAATGAAATAAAACTACCGTTGTCATTATATATGTGGTTTATATTTCACTCTTTTTTCTTGTTTTCTTGTCTTTCACGTTTCATTCGTAGGATCTTTCATGGATGAAGATTATTTATGAAGCTCAATTTTTAATAGATGTATGGAACATTAAGGTTGCAATAATTGATTTTTAGAAACAAGCAGATATCAAAACAAGTTAAAGATCAATTTATTAAAATGGTTGTAGTTAACGAGCATGTAAGTAATTTATTGTATGTTTGTGTGACATATTTTTAGGACTTCAACATGTTTGTGTTTGTAAGATCAAATGTTCAATTTGTAATAAACAATTGTCACATAATGTTAAATTTGATTATTATGTAAATGTAATATTATAATTAAAGTTATTATTATACAATTATAAGATGTGCTTTTATAAGTATTTTGATTTTTATTTATACATTCTTTGAACCGATCAGTATAAAACTAATTAGCCAATAGCCAGTCAAGAATATTTCGTAGATCAAATAAATACAAATCTTGATCAAGACAAGCTTTGATTCATGCTATTTCCAGTCACTTCTATTAAGTGAAGCATATCATTATTTTATCCTCAATGCCATAAATTCCCATTTCCAAACCAATAATACAGTTTAAAATAATGCCACAAGATAAATGAGATGTTTTTTAATTACAATTATTATATAAAACCCCATGGAATCCCCAACATCCTTTGACCAATTATTATAAAGTATTTATGTAAAACGAAACATTTCTATATTTTTGATGATGTAATAGATTATGAATACATCAACTTTACTCAATTTAGATTAAGTTTGATGTGACAATAAAGATATAGAGAAGATATATATAATTAGATATAAGCTCTTATAATTTTTTAAAGAACTTCCAACTTAATCAACTAAACATTAGTGTTAAGCCTTAACACTAAAACTCTTAGTATTAAATGTTAGAGATAATCTCAAGAGCCAAAAAAAACTGTTATTCGGACAAGAAGTGTGTGAACTGTTTTTAACGTTATTAATGACTTATTAGTAGATGTATATTGGTTATTTATATATTTAATTAACCGTGACTTGCATCTGGGTAAGCCTTCATTAATCTGTGATGCTTGATTTTCCCGAAATAATCCTCATTGATACATTATCAATGAGTCATTAATGAAGCAAAAATGAATCATCATAAAAAAATCTTAGCTTGATTTATTTTAATAAATGGCTGAGATTGATTCTCGTACGAAAAACAGTTCTCATTAAAACTTTCTCATAATATCTATTAGTTTATCATTTTAACTCTTTCTTCTTGAACATATATAAAGATCTTCCTTTATTATTTTCACCTTTCACGACTTCTCAACATATGATAATTTTCGCTTATCATCAGTATCAAGTTAGTGTTAGGTCTTCTTAGGTATGAAAATGGAGACGATATGCATATAATTAGGTATTTTTGTGTTACTAGATAGACTTTTTTTTAAATCTTATAAGAATTTGTATAAAATATCTATTCGATTTTTCTTTTGTGCTCCTTTAAATTCTACAAAAATGGAACAAGATAACTAATCGATGAAAGTTATTATTAAACAATGTTATGAATTGCATCAAAATTTGCCCAACCCTACAAGAAAAAGGGGCAATTGTGACAACGGATGTCGTCACAAACCCCCTTTTGTCGCCACTAAAGCCTTTTGTGACGACGCGTCGTCACTATGGCGTCGTCACTATAGCCTCGCCGCAATTGCCTATCTGTCGTCACAATTGCGTCGTCACAATTGTCTGTCGTCACTATTACCCTTTGTCGTCACTAAAGGTGTCGTCACTATTGATTTTTAAATTTATTTCTAAATTATATTTTTATTTTTTGAGTGTCGTCACTAAAGAGCGGCGTCGTCACTAAAGGCGTCGTCACTAATACTTATTATATTTTAATTTCCTGTTTTTTTATTTTATCTATATTAAACCTGTATATTTATTATTTCAACCAACAAATCAAAAAATCGGCATTTTTATAGATCCGCAACTACTAAATATCATTACTAACATACTAAATATCCAAATATATGTACAAAAACTTTTAATATATTGTTAAGATGCACAAACACGTCTACTAATTAATAAAGATACAAACTACTCCTCACAGTTATCGTTCTCGTCCTCCTCGTTCTCGTTCTCGTTCGCGTTCTCGTTCTCGTTGTCTAAAGTTCGGGTTATTGAAAATTGCTTGAAGTGGATCCGGCTACAAAATAAACATATATACACTTATTATACACTAATAACAAGTAAAAATGACCCATTATGTAGTAGCAAAAGAACAAGTAGTCCATAAGTACCTCTATATTCATATGGGGACGGCTTGTTTACATATGAAAGAAGCAAACACTGCAGGCCCATTTCTAAACTAAGATCATTACAGGTCCCAATAGTAAACAGAATAATCAGTTAAAAAATAGCATCCACTAGCAGATCTGGAAATGAAAAACAACCATCAATAAATAAAGCAGAGCAAACCCGTAAATGAAAAACCACCACAGAGCTATAGTAGCAACAGCAGATCAGTAAATGAAAAACCAAATGTTCAATAAAAATACAAAAAACAGCAGCCACCAGGACCCAACCCGACCCGTTTAAAAAAAGAAGCAACAACATATCAATATCTAAAGAAGCAGCTACAGATTACCTGACCCGACATGTTTAAAAAATATAAATAAAAGCAGCAGCCACCAAGACCCAACCAACCCTGAATCCCTGCAACAGTAGCAACAGCAGATCAATAAAAATAAGTATACGAATAAAATGATTTGAAAGGTTGTATTTGTTGACCTTGAGAGTTTGATTCAATGGCATGTTGACCTTGAGGTTCAGTATGATTAACTGAACCTCTAATAATAAGATGTTTTCAGTTGAAGGCCCATCTAAGATTTAATGAACCACTAATTAAAAACAGTTAACGGATGCATTCAAACTGTTAATTTTAGTTACTTGACACAAACAACAATGTAAGAACTCTTGACCCCTGCATGTGGCTAATAAATGGATTCTACATGGGCTGCTAATATAAGGGGTCCTACACTTCTACAATTCAACTTGAGTAGCAACAGACACAAACTGAAGATTCAATGGCATGATAATCTTGATAAGATTGCAACAACAAAAAAGAAAATATTCTCACTTATGTGTTAAGGTTGCAACATAATATTTAAGACTTGAAAAATCAGAAAGTTCTAAAAAGTCATCAATTTAACCCAAAATTGAAAGTAGTTACTTTAATGACAATGTAACAATAAAAACTTAATAACTACTGGCCAAATCCTTCTTGTGCATATAAGCTCCACCTTTATAACAAAAATTACAAAATCAAGTTTAACGCTATGAACACCAGCATCATAAGACGTACTTATTATAATTCATATGCTCAAGTATACTTTGGTGGTTGTTCTATGAACCATTGAACCCAAATAAACTGTTATGGCTGAACATATATTACTAAAAGCCAATTACAACACACGGAACATCAACAAATGTTTCAAAGATGCACTTGTGAAGAGAAAAATAATAATTACCTATTATATGGTGCCCTTAACTGTGACCATTTGGCATCATCATCATCATCACTCAGATTTCACCTGTACAAAGAACAACTAAAATCAAAAAGAGAAATTAAATAGTCATAAGTTCTCTGTAACAATAAATATCATTAATATTCTTGATATACACTAGCATAGTTGAGCCACAGTTAAACACTTCTCCAATGCCATATACACATCTAATTCACACCCACACATACACACGCAAAACCCATACACTTAAAAAAAAGATGTTAGCTCAACTTTTTTAAGATAATTCATCAAACAGTTCGTAGGCAAAGAGTATTGGGATAAATGTATATTAACCCACTTGACCTGAAAATATAAACTAAAACAATACTTAGAATTAGAAAGATATAAATTATAACTTTTGAAATTGATACAACAGATTGAAAAGCAAAGATAGTAAAATGCATGATACAGTTGAATATTTAAAATCAAACAAACACCATGAAATGCTTTAGCTAACTTTTTAGAGAATTACCTGTAGAGCCACCACATAAATTGAAGAAAACAATTCCTAGTAACAGCTGTAATCAATTAAACAACACACTGGAACAAACACACACACACTCGCCGTTCAAAAAAAAATAATACACATACACTCAACACACACATGCACAGAACACACACTCAACACACACACACGCACAGAACACACACTCAACACACACACACCACCAGAACACACAAAAACTCGCCGGAACACACACTGACTCACACACACACAGCGACTCACACACACAAGCACAGGACACACACACGCACAGAGAGAAGGGAGCTGGATTAGGGTTCACGGGAAGAGGGCGGTTTAGGGTTCACGGGGAGCGGCGACGGCTTAGGGTTCACGAGAGCAGGCCGGATTACGGTTCAAGCAACACACAAACTACAAAAATTAAGATTCACGGGAGAATGAAATACGTACCTCAATCTGTTAAAAATCGCAAATGTAGGGTTACGTAGGGGCAGCGGCGACGTACGGCGGCGTTCCGAGTGCAGCAGCGGCGTCCAGCGGCGGCAGCGGCAGACGAGAGCGACGGCGTGGGAGGCGATCGTCGTTTGGGAGAGAACGATTTGAGGTGTAAAGTGAGACGGAGGGTCTCGTGAAAGGGTTTTTAGCTTAGGGGAAATTGTGACGACGGAAATTGTGACGACGCGTGAAAATTAGGGGGGAAATCAGGCGCGTTTTTTTAGGGGCAATTGTGACGACGTCAATTGTGACGACATAGGGCTTTTGTGACGACGCGTGGCCCGCCCAACCACTCGTTGTCACAAAAGCCCGTGTCGTCACAATTGCCGTCGTCACAATTGCCCCTTTTTCTTGTAGTGCAAGTCGACCTTTAGGGGGCGTTTGGTTCAAGTATTGATTTTGGGAGGAATGTGATTTATAGTGGGATTGGGATATGGTGGGATTTGCATTTTGTAGGATTTAAAATCCATTCCTTTGTTTGGTTCCCCTCATCCATCCAAGACCACAACCCCATCACCAAATCGCCGGCCACCACCAAATCGTCGGCCTTCTCTGCAAACACCGGCCACCACCTCACCCTACGCTCCCAGATTTGCGAACGACGGGGTCGCAGCGGCGAACGACGGGGTTGTAGATCTGCGAACGATCGGCCACCACCAAACGGCTAGGGTTAGGGTTTCTTCGTCTAGGGTTACAGAGAAGGCAGTGGTGACGGGTTTCTTCGTCTAGGGTTACAGAGAAGGCGGTGGTGACGGGTTTCGTCTAGGGTTTTCGTGGGTTTTTTCATGAGAAGGGCGGCGGTGACGGGTTTCTTCGTCTAGGGTTACAGAGGCGGAGAACGACGAAGGGTCGCCGGAGAACGACGAAGTTTTCGTGGGTTTCTTCGTCTAGGGTTTCTTCGACGGGGTTACAGGCGACGGGGTTGCATAATCTTAAAGGACGGGGTTGTAGATCTGCGAACGATGGGGTTGCAGGCGAATGAGAACGACGAAGGCTCGTCGGAGGGGTCACCGGAGTTACAGAGAACGACGACAGTTACAGGCGACGGCTAGGTTTCCGTGGGGAAGGCAAAGGGTCGCCGGAGAGTTCGCCGGAGGGTCAGGGGAGTAAATCCTTCAGACTTGGGATTTCCAAGTACCATGTGGTGTGGGGGGAATGAAAATCCTTCATATGTGGGATTCTTTAGAATCCTAGGAATTTGAATCCCTTGTCAACTTTACAAACCAAACACAAGATTTGGAGGGATTTCAAATCTCATTCCCATGAATTACCACGAACCAAACGCCCCCTTACTTTGATGATGATGACTTTTTGTTTCATATTCTATCATCTCCTAGCATTAGTGATCCTCTTTGATTTCCTTCTAGTTTGATTTTAATAGTTTAACTAGTTTAATACCTTGTATAGTTGTATATATGAATACAATAATAGTTAATGTAAATTTTTTAATATTTACTATATGAAATACTACTAACGTGTATAGTAAAACAATTATAAAAGTATACAATGATATAAAAATATACAAAAAGATCAGTAAATTATTAGAAATCAGAAATTCATATATAAAATTATCATTATATTTTATGTAGAATCATTTTATAGACAACATTCATCATTTTAATTGTACCCATACAAATATAATTAATATAAATCTTATAGATCTTAAACTTGTTCAATATAGATCTTATATATTGGCTTGTCAAACCTGCGGTCGTGCATACCCAACAAACAAAATTGATTGAAATGTCGCTAATCAACAACTCTAATACTTGAATTATAAAGAGATATTAAAAAAGAAGAAACAGAAAGACGTCAGCAAGTATGAAAGGAGATTAGAGTCTGAGATGCAAGAAAAGGTCATATCATCAAATCAAATTGAAAGCGTATCTTCATTTAAAATTTGGGTTACCCAATTAAGGGTAGTATCCGTGCCCAAATTATTTAGTATACAATGACGTAACCAAACAATAAAAAGTCAAATTTTATATGAATAATTAAAAGATTTTGATAGGTGAAATCACATTTTAATAAGGAAGATTATGTTCATAATTCTGAAACAAATAATATTAAAGAATTTTGATTGGTAGAATAACCTTTAATAAAGGAAAATGATATCATATATATATATATATATATAGAAGATTATGTTCATAATTCTGAAACAAATAATATTAAAGAATTTTGATTGGTAGAATAACCTTTAATAAAGGAAAATGATATCATATATATATATATATATATATATAAAAGCATTTAAGCATTTTTGCTTAAACTCTTAAATTTTAGGTGTTTTAAAATTACTACATTACCCCTCATATGAACTGAATGTAGTAATTATTAGACATAATTAATAAGATTCTTCTATTTCATTTTAATAACTAAACCTTCCATATTTAAAAAAATCAATAAAATTAAAGAAAATTAAAAGGTCAAGTCAATACAAATCAACTTAATTATTAAAAAATATTTTCATAACCAAACCTTCCATGTTAAATATACTATCATGTAATAAAATTCTAAATTATTATTAGAAAATATGTAAAAGTAGAACTCATAAATCTTAGTAACGTATACTAAGAGTTATTAACGTTAAAAAAATTATATAACTCAAATAATCAAAATAAAATAGAATAATTATCTATTATTTTACTATATTACGAAAAAATGAATTAAACGCAAAAAAGATACAGAAAATAGGCATGTTACCAAATGAAAGTTATTCTTTGTCACAATATTATATAAATATTATGTCCCTACGTCTTAAAAGCGAACGTTAAATGTGCATGGTTTTATTATTTGTTATACCTATACTACATTATAATACATTTAACAAACTATCTCTCGTACTTTCCTTAATCACTTAAAATTTCAACATTCGAAAACTATTAATTTTAAATATACACTTTCTACTACTTTACACACTAATTAATAAACGCATTGTTTCATAACTAGACGCTTCCCCACTCACAAAAAAATGAAAAGGGTAGTTTTTTAGTCTTTTTAAAATTTTGCTCTAAAAGTGAGGAAAAGAGTTGATGGGAAAGAGAGAGAAAAGAAACACATGTTACCCGAAGGAAACTATTCGCCGAATACTATACATCTGTATTGAAAGATGATTTTCCTTCGGATTCATCAAACATTTCTGAGATTTATTGAAAGATGATTTACTAGCGGCTCTTAATGAATTTTGGGTGTTGGGACGGTTTTCTAAAGGTTGCAATGCATCTTTCATAACTTTAATTCCCAAATGTTCTGACCCTATGACTTTCAGTGATTACAGACCAATTAATTTGATTGGATGCTATTACAAGATCGTTTCAAAGGTGTTGTCTAACAGGTTAAAGATGGTTATGGCGGATCTAATTGGAGAAGCACAGACAGCCTTCATCAAAGGTAGATCTATTTTAGATGAGATATTATGTCTTGGGGAAATTGTTCATGATTTAAAAAAGAGGAAGTGTAAAAGTTTTCTATTTAAAATCGATTTCAAAAAAGCGTATGATAGCTTAGAGTGAGAATTCATTTTTGATGTAATAGGGCAGATGGGGTTTGGGGCTAGATGGCTTATGTGGATGAAAGCATGCTTCTTTTCAACATCAATGTTGGTTTTGATTAACGGGTCACCATTGGAGGAATTTGGGGTTGAAAGGGGGGTACGTCAAGGCGATCCATTAGCTCCGTACTTGTTCCTTTTAGCGGTAGAAGGTCTAAATATCATTTTTAATGATGCATGCTCTAAAAATATTTTAAAAGGCATCTTGGTTGGTAGGAATAAGGTTGAAGTGTCCCATTAACAATATGCGGACGATACGGTCATTTTTGGTAAATGGAATGGACAAAATTTCAAAGTTATGATGGCAATATTGAATAATTGGCAACAAGCTTCGGGCCTTAAGATAAATTGGAACAAAAGTAGTATCGTTGGTTTTGGGGTGGATAAAGAGGAATTGGATAGGTTTGTGGGGAAATATGGTTGTAAAGTAGGAAATGGGGTCATAAACTATCTGGGGGTACCTATAAATGTTAATATGGGTAAATTGGAATACTGGAGGAAAGTGGTTGAGAAATTCGAAAGTAGGTTAGCTTCGTGGAAAAAAAGTTTGTTATCGTTTGGGGGACGGACTACCTTAATCAAATCGGTTCTCAATGCTCTACTGTTGTACTTCTTCTCATTGTTCAGGGCGCCGGGCTGGTATCATCAGAACCCTTGAGAGAGTGAGAAGTTCATTTTTTTTGGGTGGGGACGGGACACACAAAAATATGTCTTGGGTTAAATGGGAACATACGGGAAGATGTTTTGAGGGGGGGAGGGCATAAATTTGGGAGACTTAAAATTCTTTAATCTAAGATTATTGGGCACATGGTTCTGGAAGTTCAGAGTCTGTAATGAGTCATCCTGGGTCAAGGTGATTAAGAGTCTTTATGGGGATTATGGGGGTTTTGAGTCGGGTAGAAGTATTAGGGGTTCATTAGGGGGGGGGGGGAGGGATTTTGAAGGCAGATAAAGACTTAGAGTCAATGGGGGTCTCTTTAGATGAGCATTTAGAGTCAGTGTGGGTAATGGGAAAAAAACTAGATTTTGGTCGGATGTATGGGTCGGGGGTGAAGTTATTGGAGTCGTTTCCTAGACTTTATAACAGGTCTAGCAACAGAGAGTGTAAGGTCGGGGATGTCGGGAAGTGGTCGCACGAGTCATGGGTGTGGGATTCGAGTCTGTATGAGTCGGAACATGGTAGAGTCGAGGTGGAATGTCAAAATCTAAAGGTCTTGTTGAGTCATATGTCGTTAAACAAACAGGTTGAGGACAGGTGGGATTGGTCGATGAACTATGTACGTACTCGGTCAAAAACATTATATAGAAGCTTGAAGAGTTAAGAAGTCAATCGCAACAACAGCAAACTCCAACGGAATGGTCAAAGTTGATTCCGAAGAAGATCAAGATTTTTGCATGGAGGGCATTTCGGAATCGGTTACCAGTTCTTACAAAGCTTAACGATAGAGATATCTAGAGGAAGTAGAAGATCCAAACCATGCTTTGATTAGTTGTACAAAGGTAAAGACATTATGGAATGAGCTGTTCAAGTGGTGGGGCTTGAACTTCAATCTGGATCCTAATCTTCGAGATGTATGCAATAGAAAGTCAGCCTAGTGGTCGCTGATGCAGTGGGATTTATGGAAGGCTGCAGTGAAATATTTAGCTTATGGGATTTGGAAAAACAGGAATCGTGGTATATTCGGTGGCAAAGGTCTTAACACTGATGGGATCTTTTTTATGTTCAAATTCATTTGTTTCAATGGCTGAAGTATTATTTCAAGCATCATGATTCAGTAATCTGGGACGTTTGGCTATCGGATCTGGAAAGGGTGACATATCTGTTAAAATAATTGTTGGTGATAAGTGGGCCTTTACGCAATCCTGCACATCTGGAGGTTTTGAGTTTGTTTGGTTCCAGTTTGTTCTTTTGCGTAGAGGTGTAATGTTTAAATTTTGATCTTGTAGAGCACTTGTACTACACTGTTTCTCTACTACTTGTAGGGAGCAGCTAATTTTCATTTTTAATATAAACTCTGCCTTGCGAAAAAAAATACTATACATCTGTATTTTATAAAACAACATGTTATCCGGTGGAACAATTCGTCACCGCAACATTGTGCGGGTACTATGCTAGTATATATATATATATATATATATATATATAAAAGAGTGTAGTTAATTATTATAACTTTTGTTTATGTAATGTAATCTTATATAAATTTATTTGATTAATTATTTATGTAATTAGTTAAAGTAAACAATGAAGTATAAACTTTGAGTATGTTTGGTATTGAGCTTTTTGAAGCTTATTGGAGCTGGTAGCCTTTTGTTTTGAAAAAAAAAACTACAAGTCATGTTCGGATGAAAAAGCTGGAAGCTTTTTTTAAATAAAAAAGCTTAAAACAAAAAACTTCTTGAAGTAGCTTTTAAAACTAGCTGGAGCTTTTTATATACCAAATTACCTAAATACCCTCTTTAATTATTTTATAAATCCTCCTATTTTTGTAATTTGTCCTTTTTTGTTATTTTATACTATTAAGCTCCAGCTACCAGTTAATTTGCCGAACACATATAAATAAAATAAACAGCTTCCAGCTCCAGCTATCAGCTTCCAGCTTACAACTATCAGCTAACAGCTTCCGACTACAGCTACCAGCTACTTCCGCCAAACATACCCTTTATATATGTTTACTTAACAACTTATGGACAAATATAATCCCGCCCCTTAAAGTTGTGAATAAGGTTAAAAACATGTGACTTTGAATTTAAAAAATGGTAATAGTTCTATAGTAATAATGGTATATATTAATAATCTGCTTTTTTAAATGGAAATTATAGGATAAATGAGCATGAAAAAATAAAAAATATATAGCCATGTCAAAAAAAAAAAAAAACATGTTATCATTTTTAAAAACATATATTTTTTTATTGTCCAAAACTCTTGAATATTGTTATCATTCTCCAAAATTTACATTATTACACTAATATGATTCAATTTTTGAGGTCTCCTTATAAAAATGCACATTGCATCCCAAAACAGTTATGATAGTAGAGTTATTAAATTGCACTAAATATAGTAAAGCCTGATGATATGATAATAAAATAATTAATATTACACTAAACTTGCTTCTACAGAATATAAATTGTTTAGTTTTATTCATATTAAAGTTTATAAAAGCAAATTCATATAAATACGTAGTAAATTTTGCTTTTTGATATTTGAATTATATATTGTTATTTATTATGTTGGAATATCATAATAGAAGATATATTATATATAAGGAAATTATAAATGTTAATCGTTCTTAACGCGAATATCGCGATATCAAATCCTGATTTTTTTTAAAATAAATCAAAAACCAATAAAAATGACTACTCATTAATAGTTCATAAATGACTCATTAAAGGGAGTAATTTGAGAAAACAAGTCTCAAGCCCCAATGACGGTCCATCAGAACGTAATTCACAATTGAAAAAATATATAAAAGATTAGCTAATGTCTAATAAGGCTAATCTTACTACTTTATAAAGGATTTATGTTTCCCTTTCCTAGTTTTTTTAAACTTCGTAATTTTAAGTAGTACAATTTTTTTAACTAAATATGTAACCATTTCAAGCAGAGAACCAAATACTGATAAATGGAAACTCAAAATATTAATTCAAGAAATTTAATCATATTGATTCCGTAACACGATATATAATATATATATATATATATATATATATATATATATATATATATATATATATATATATAATGAAAAGTCATTAGCACTCATGGATGTTAAATCTTAATTGCAAATAGAAAGTCAAAATACATAGAAACAAAATCAATTCTTGACAATTTCTTCAATTCAATCACATTAATCTATATCTATATTTATACTATATTATAAAGTATTTTTATTTAACTCTTTTAAACTTTTAAGAGTATTTATTTTAAGTAATATATGTTTTTATGCTTAAGATACAAACATCTAAAGCAATAGTCTAATCAATATTTTCTTACATACCTCAACTAAAATCTTCCAACTATCTTTCAATATAAATATAAGACTAATTAGAAAAAAATTATTAGACGATCTAGGCCTTTCATCTAATAAAAGATTTAATCTCAACAATTTATTTATTTATTCTATGAAATCGATTTGGACTCTTTACAGTCAAACTAAAATTTACTAATATATATAATTATGTACGTACATTAGATAAATCATATAAACCACACATCATTATCATCAGACTTATCTAATTAATTGGATAAACATCAAACTAATATTTATGTATAATTATGTGAGTACATTAGATACACCATACAAATCACATCTCATTATCAGCCAACTAAATCAATTTAATTCGATAAACATCATCAATTAATTGATTATTGCCGTTAATTAATTAAATCCTATTTATGTAATCAAAATATCTCAAAATATCATATTTAACCAAATTATTAGTTTTATTATTTAAAATGTATTAAAATAAGTTCAAATTATTTGTAAATTATCACGAATAAATGTTTGACCATATTGCTTCTACTAGTAACAATAATAACCGATGATTAGTTTTTATCAAATTTTAAACCAACCCGTTATATATTTAAAGTCTAGACTAATCTTATTGTTAAATTATTTTTTAACAATCAAAATCCCCTATTTTAAAATGACTTTAGATTATTTTACCCACTAATCAACTCTGTTTATTTCCTAAAAAGCTAACAACTATCATTGCAAATATGTGATTATGTCAATTTTCTTTCTTGATCATCTTCTAATTTTTATTAATATTTTTTGATTTGTTATCGATATATGAGTTTATACATACATTTAAGACTAAGATTTCATACCATAAATATTTAAAATTCATATTAACAATCCCCGTATTTATACACGCGGTATTAAACTAGTTGATTAATAAATCATCCAATAACTATTTATTAATTTTGGTTAAATTATTTACATCAATACAAACTTCAAGACTAGATTATCTCTCTCTAATATTTAATAATAATATTTTTTTATTATATTGTTTATCAAAAACCATTTAAATAACGAATGAAAGAGTTGATTAAAAAAAGAGAAAGAAAGAAAGAAAGAAAAAAGAGAAATAAAATGGACATGTTGTCTAACAGATTTTCGTACACTGCATTCCACACATATCATATCCTCTTGAAATTAAACATGTTGTTGAGCATAAACTATAGTTATTGTCGCCGCATTGCGCATGTATCATATCCTCTATTATGACCATCAGTATCCATCACATTCTTCACATCCTTTTTTCCCGCTACATCAGCGCCACATCAATCCCTCATCCCATCACACAAACCCCTGCATCCATCACATGCTTCACATCACAAGAAAAAAAAGGCTCTCACCCTCGTGACAGCCATCCACTCGTGACCGTGAGCCATCCCTTACGAAGAGGGTCGATGGTGAAGAATGCTGTGAGCAGCCCTCACGAGGCCTTATCCGCAATGGATACGAATAGCCTAATAAGTCGATGATTCATTTTAATCAAGAAACAAGATTGGTTTTTACGATTTTTACAATCAGAATAGTTGATATTTGATCATTGAATTGACTTGGTGCTTGTAATAGTGTTCAAAATTTAACTTCTACTTTTAACGAATTGTATAAAATAAAACGATGTTTGATGTTATGTTAAAAAAAATCATAAGATGTTGGTGCACACAAAATGGTGTTATTAAAGATGAATCAATCTCTAATCCCTCTTATTTAAATAATTTTTTTGTTTGATTTATTTATGAAACAATCTCCCTTAGATTTTTGACACATGAGTATTGACTTTTAGTGTAATGAAATGGACACCCCCAAAAACTGCATGATGTTTTGAGTAGGTGGGGGACAAATTTATTGATATAACAATAAAAATTACAAGATAATAATAATATTTTATGTTTTAGCCATTTGTTTAGGCATGAATTTGGAAGATAAACATGAAGAAGACTTGCCCATAATTTATGTTCCTTGTTTTTGTTTTTTTCTAAATTTTTTAAACTTTTTTATAATTCTTATGTCAATAAGTTGACTGGGTTTGTGTATGTATTCCCACTAACAGACAATGAAACAATTATTCGGACGAAAAAAAATAATAAAAAAATTTTAATGGCCATAGATCAGTAATTCATTAAAAAAATTCATAGATAAATAAAAAAAACCCACAAAAAAGTTAAGGTGCTTTTTTATTTCAAAATATTGACAGACGTTATATTTTTCTAATAAATTTCGGATCATGTCGAACTAATAATTAAGTGATATTAAAGCCCATTTAAGTTATTGGCGAATAATTGGGCCCGTTAAGTTATATGGTTCAAGCCCATGGCCCATGTTCAACAAATTTTCTAACTGAACTTTCTTTTTTGTTTGTGTGTAATTGTGTATGTTATAGTCTTATAGACTTATAGTCCAACAAAACTTAACCTTCATTAACAGACACAACAAACTAATCAACCCAAATGTCTAAAGTCTAAACCTGTCTTACTAGTTCTTTGTTTAGCACATAATGGACACCATAATATGTATTATATTTGGGCTACGTCAATTTTTAAATGCTTAAGGTTGCATTTAGTTACCATCCTTATAATCTATATGTGATCATATGATGAAACGAGTTATATATACCCGCGCGTTGTAGCGGGTATTATATGATGAACAAAAGTTACAAAATAAAAATAACTTACATCCAAACAAAAATAATACAAAGTAAAACAAAAAACAATTTAAACGATTATGATTGTAATGCGCTATTAGTTTAACATGGAAACGATTCAGGTTTTATATTTATACTATGCCAAACATAACCAATATGAGTTTAATACCTCGCTTTGTTCAAATACAAATTGGACTAAGTTTTATATTTCAAATTATGTCTAATGTATTCATTTAGGTTATATATTTAAATCAAGCTATGGGATTCATATTTAAATCAATTTAGATTTTGTTTATTTGTATTATGTCAGATAAAATATATATTTTTAATAAATATCGTATTGTAATATAATTTATATCAAAGTGTAGATAAAAATGATACGGTCACAAATATATAATTATATTTACTTTAAATATTATACACTAAAAGTTGTAGATAGAAAACAAATAAGATATAAACCTGGTCACACAAAAACTCTTATGAAGTTATAACGATTGTAATTAATATTGATTGCTCACCATTGGGAGTTGGTTGTTAAAAAAATCTCAAGATACCTTGGCTTCGTGGGGCTCGAGGAACTTATCATTCGGGGGAAGATGGGTCTTGATTAAATTTGTGTTGTCCAGCTTACCAGTGTACTACCTATCAATGTTCCGGGCTCCGAACAGTATCCTTTCTAAACTAGATCGTATTAGGAGAAATTACTTTTGGGTTGGGAAGGGGTTGGGTGTTACTAATAAATACATTTCTTGGGTCAAATGGGAAGAACTTGTCAAAAGCAAGGAATCGGGTGGCCTGGGTTTGGGTGATTTAAAAGTGTTTAATATTAGCTTATTATTGAAATGGTGGTGGCGGTTTAGGACGGAACCGCAAGCCTTTTGGGTTAAATTAATCAAAAGCGTATATGGTAAGGGGGGGGGGGGGGGTTGGGATCTTCCGAACCGAACCAAATCAAAGGGCAGCACATGGGGGGGGGGGGGGTATCCTTAGTACGGTTTGGGATCTTCAAAAAAAAGGAATTGTAATTTCGGACTTACTTAAAATTGATGTGGGAAACGGGCGTAAAACGGACTTCTGGAAAGATAGATGGGTGCAAAACAGGTACTTGGCTGGCGATTTCCCAAGAGTGTTCGCAAAAACGGGGTCAACTTCAAAATGCATAGCAGAAATGGAAGAGTGGATCGACAATAAATGGGTCTGGTCGTTTCATCAAGGTTTCTCAAGGTGGTGCGGAAGATCAAGGCAACAACTGGAGGATCTTCTTCTTCTCCTGGAGTCGGTTAATATGCAACAAGACAAAGTGGACGTGTGGAGCTGGTGTGATCAACCTAATTCATCATTCTCAGTGAAAGCAACCTCAACTTTTTTGGAAGGTAAACTATCTCAAATATCACACAACACAAAGCAAACATTATGGTCAAAATTTTCGCCAAAAAAAGTTAACATTTTCGTTTGGAGACTTGAAAGAGAAAGAATTCCGGTTAGAGTTAAACTAATAGACAAAGGCAACGACCTCCCATCATTATTGTGCCCGAGATGCAACGAAGATATCGAATCTACAAAACACGCAATTTTCACATGTAAAAGCATAGTAAGTATTTGGAAATTTGTTCATGCTTGGTGGGGGACTCTCCTTTAATAATGAATCATCATTTCATGAATTCGAAGTCAATGCAAAGAATGGGGGATAAAAAAGAAATCTGCACATCTGGAAAGTAATAATAAGAATTACAGCCTACTTGATTTGGAAGAACCGCAATTGCCAAGTGTTTCAAAATCTCAACAGAATTGAAGACCTTCCTTTTGTGATTCAACTTACTTCTTACCAGTGGATTGGTTGGAGAGTTAAAGATCTAAGGAAACTAAATTGGATGGAATGGCTTACAATGCCATCAGCAATTCACAAGCTGAAATAATGTTCACATGGAAAGTCTGGTGGGTTTGTATTTTTTAAATGTTTATTCCATATACTGTAGTGGATTGGTAGAGTTTGATGACTGTTAGGGTAGGAATTATGTCCTAGGGAAGTAATTTCTGCTTTAACAGTGGAAACTTAACGCCCCATTCATTGCTTATGGAGGGGTTACTCATTGTATTATATTTGGGTGTTAATATATATTCGGCCTTTCAAAAAAAAAAGCTTCCAAATTATCTACATCTTACTTCTCTAATAAGAGAATATTCTAGATCTCACATGATATGATTTTAGAGTCCCATTTTCAAAAACGCGGTGTTTTAGAACCTCTGGTTTTTGTTTTATCGCTCATTCTTATTTAGCACAAAATCTTTCAAAACTTACTAGCTATTGATCATTTCTCCCATGGATGTGTTCAGTTCTGGAGCCGGCTCAAACTAGACTAGGGCTGAAAGAACACATAGCCGAAAATGGTGAAAACGAGAACCGAAATCCGAACCGATACAAGAGTTTCAGTTCTGGTTATTAACCGTTATTCCGGTATAGAACCACATAAGAACAAAGTTTACTTTTGAACCGGTTTCAAAAGTGGGAAACGAAAATAACCAACAACCGGTGAATATTTTTGCTATTAAGACAATTATGATACATTTATATTAGTCCATTGACTTTGTTCTTACAAACAATAATCATTTAACCATATGACCAATAATTATTATTCAATAACTAACCATATCACCCAAAATAGTAGTTAATACCCAACAATAGAATAAGTACAAAATCAAATGCCAACTATTCGATAACCGGGGGATTCGTACCCAAAATTACCGAACACCAAAAAATAATGTTTCGAGATAACCAGACATAATACCACAACCATTTCAATTCCAATTCGATTCCGGTTCTAATTCGGGTCAAAAGCCGTATCACTAGCCATAGAACTCCTCTTGCAACTCATTGTCGCCGGAGTGAGTCGAGGATATCCCATTGGTACAATACGCTTGCTGATTTGTACGAAAGAAAGCTATGGCATCAACTCACCACGAAACTTGAACATTTCGGTTCTCTTGCTGTTTTTCAGGTTTCTTTCTCTTCCTATCATATGAATTTATGGAAGCAAAAATCCATTATTTCAAGCTTTAGGGTTCTAAACTATGACTTTGTTCTAAGCAAATTAGTTGCTTATTCTTTTAAATAGGTATGAATCTTCGTTAGGGTGTTCTTAGTTTCATTGCGTACTCTGGTTACAATGGAACTTTAGGGAATTAGGGTTCTAAGTCATCCCCGTTGAAATTGGAAGCAGAATTCGATAGGACTTTGTTTACTGAATTGAGATGCTGCACTATGTCTGGTGATCGGAATTAATGGCTATTACCACCCTCAGTTGGCATCTCTCTATAAGTTTGCTAATGTGGCTCAGTATTTAATCAACATATGATTTCATTTATCATAATTTGAAATCCAAGTTTCAATGTGTAATTATCTAGCTCTATTCTAATGTTGATTGTAATACAATGCTTGATTTGTGCTGTTGTTTCTTTTATATGTACTAGAGACAGACTCTTTACCATTTCTTTACTAGTTCATTCTTTAAGCATACTCGTACACTATTCGTCATTTAATAATGTTTTAGATCCTGGTGGCAGAATTGGATTTGAATTTTTAGAGAGGGTTTTAACTGGTTACTTAGTAGTATCTTGCTGCTGTGGTGAAATTTTCATTGAAGGTGCTGATAAATTTATTAAGTTTCTGGTGATAAGTTTATGTTTTATGTCCTAGAAATGGTTTGATTTGGATTATATTTTATAATGTCTAATGGTTCAAATGGGTCGAATGATCAATCTTGTTCTTCCAGGGATGACTGAGAATTACTAAAGCTTGAGTCGTATACATAGATTACCACAATGGAAAATTTTGTTAAAATTCATAAGTTGATAAGAAATATTACAAACAAACATCTTAAGCATAAAACGTTATATATTGATTCTCTTGTTTTAATCCTCATAGAGTCATGGTAACAAAAGACTTCATAGCTCAACCTTTTTCAGCATCTTCTCAATATCCTCTTTGGACAATCTGCCACTATCAGCAATTATTATGCTTTTTCTATTACCAGTAGATACCAACTCAGCTGATACATTGAGGATACCATTGGCATCTATGCTAAAGCAAACCTTGACCTTTTGTTGACCTGTCGGGCCTGGTGGTACGCCATGAAGATTGAATTCGTCGAGGAGGATGTTGTCCCTTGTTTTTGTGCACTCACCTTGATATACTTTGATTTGGAAAGATGCTTGGTTCTCATACCGTGTTTGATATGTATGCTCCTTGATGGTCGGTATTGGTGTGTTCCTTGGAATCAAAAAACTCATATCATTCTCATTGGTCTCAATGCCGAGGGAGAGAGGGGTAACATCTAAAAGAATCAAATCCTTTACAGTTTTATTTCCATTGCCACTTAAGTTTGCAGCCAAGACTGCTGCACCATAAGCAACAGCTTCATCTGCATTAATGCTCTTGCAAAGCTGTTTCCAGTCAAAAAATTCCCTAAGCATTTGCTGTACCTTGGGAATCCGAGTTGACCCACCAACAAGAACTACATCATCGACATCGTTCGGGTTCATATTCCCATCTGTCAAACATTTCCTGACATGCTCAATACACTTGCTAAAGAAACCACCATTTAGCTCCTCGAATTTTGCACGGGTGAACTTCATTGAAAAATCAATTCCCTCATATAATGAATCAATCTCGATCGATGTTTGAGCTGTTGATGACAGATCTCGCTTTGCTTTCTCACAGGCAACTTTCAACCTCCCCATTGCCTTCGTGTTTTCACTAACATCCTTCCTTTGTCTTTTCTTGAATTCTTGAACACAATAATTGACCATCTTCTTATCAAAATCCTCTCCACCCAAGTGAGTGTCACCCCCCACAGCTTTAACCGCTATCGTTCCGTCCCTGCTGATAGTGAGAAGAGAAACATCAAATGTTCCCCCACCCAAATCAAATATGAGAACATTTTTCTCTTGGGGCCTGTTTCTGTCGGCACTCTTGTCTAGACCATAGGCAATTGCAGCTGCTGTCGGCTCGTTGATCAAGCGCAAGACATTGAACCCGGCTAGAGTACCAGCATCCTTCGTTGACTGTCGTTGTTTGTCACTGAAATATGCAGGAACCGTAATCACTGCGTCTCTAACACTTGTTCCAAGGTATGATTCAGCAGCCTCTTTCAAATTTTTTAGAATCATACAAGATATCTCTTCTGGTGAAAATTCCTTGTTTTCGCCATTGTGTTTAAGCACAATCATTGGCTTATCTGCTGAACCTTCTATTACCTTAAAAGGCCATGATTCTATGTCCTTTTGCACTCTGCTATCACTAAACCTGTTTCCAATTAACCGCTTTACATCTGAAATTGAAACAAAAGTACACGTCGTTCAGTTGTTTTTTTGTGGGTTACATATGTTTATGTGCTAGCAGCTGTTGAGTAAATGAACTTACCAAAAACAGTGTTTGTAGGGTTCCTGGTGATTTGATTTTTGGCACCCTCACCGACTAAAAGCTCGGTTTCTATGCAGGCTACACATGATGGGGTAATGTTGTTACCCTGTTCATTAGGAATAATCTCGACACGATTGTGCTGATCAAACCAGGCAGCAACACAAGAGTATGTTGTTCCAAGATCAATACCAACTGCTGTAGGTTGAACTCTTCTTGACATCTCCGAGTTCAGTGATCTAGACAAATAATTGAATGAGGAATAATTGCCTTGAATACAGATAATGGGATAAAGCGAAAGAAAAGAGATATTAGATACAATAGTTATTTCCTTGAAGTTGCCGAGAAATTGATTGGCATGTTGTGTGTGGGTAGAAAGACTTTGTCAAAGTCTTTCTTAATATATTTTTTTTTTTTTTTTTTTTGCAAAGCAAACTTAAAATATATATATATATATATGAAAACGCTGCACCCTACAAGAAGTAGGACAACAGCACAGTACATGTGCTCTACATGGAAAAGAAAAAAGATTGATAAAATTTATATATATATACAACTAGGTTAGAGACCCGTGTATAACACGGGTTTGTTTTAGTTAATTTATAAATAATAAGAGCTCAAAGGATAATGAAATAAATTATAATAGTAAGTAAATGAAATATAAAAATTGTTATAATTCATAAATTTGATAAAACTTCTTTGTACACAACATTGGATGTCTTATTACTAAGTTGATCATCTTTGTCTAAGATTAATAATTTCAGTCTGTCTCGGCTTTTAACTCTAGACAAAGCAACATATAGTTGCCCATGTGTAAAAACAGGGTCTTTTAAGAACAATCCAACTCTGGATAGTGACTGCCCTTGGCTTTTGTTTATTGTCATAGCAAAACACACAGCAAGTGGAAATTGTCTTCTTTGAATTTTGAAAGGAAACCTCTTATCTGACGGAGTCAATCGCATCCTTGGAATTAATGTTTGTTTGCCAATATTAGCTCCAGACATAACTTCTGCTTCGATAACACGATTACGAAGTGATATGACTTGTAATCTAGTTCCATTACATAGACCATTCTGTTGATCTAAATTCCGTAGTAACATGACTGGAACACCGACTTTTAGTACTAATCGATGATTTGGCAAACCAGGAAGCTTAAGACCATTTAGAACATCAGGCGAGTACAAACTTTCGTCAAAGTCATTATGCAGTTGTTGTGAATGACAGAGACTGTCGGAGCTTAAGTATTCTTTTTCTTCACCTAGGAACATTGATAGCAAGCGATCATTTATTTCTTGAACAGCCTCGTGTTTTGGTGCAAGTATTGCTCTTTCTTGGAAAAAATTTGGGCTTTTTAAATTGTCAAGAAGAGAGGGGTATACAAATTCAATTAGTGAACCAACAGGATCAGTTGAGTCATTAATTAGCAGATCCTCAGGAATATCAATAATTGTCTCGCCATTGTTCGGACTAGTTAACTTACCCTCCCCTACATCTAAAATCCAATCTGCAAACTCCTTTATTTGTTGTAACTGCGAGTGTTCATTTCCAACCGTTAACCTCATGTTTTTGGTTAATGTCAGAACTTTACATTGCTGCCATATATAAGAGGAACTCAATGATGCGTTGACAATGTCATGTCTGCTCCCATTTTGAACAACTGGGAGAATTTGTCTAAAATCCCCTCCAAAAACAACCACTTTACCACCAAATGCCTGTCGTGGGATGTTGCAATTATTTGAAGGCAATATATCTTTCAAAGTTCGATCTAACGCTTCAAATGCATGCTTATGTGTCATTGGTGCTTCGTCCCATATAATCAATTTAGCCACTTTTAATAAGAAGGCTACTTCACTATCTGGCTTAATCTTACAAAGAGAGTCCTCATGAAGATCTAAAGGAATTCGAAAGCGAGAATGTGCGGTTGTACCTCCACTCAATAACAAAGATGCAATCCCACTTGAAGCAACATTTATAACAATTTCACCTTTAGATCTTATGGCAGCGGATAATGTCTTCCAGATAAAGGTTTTGCCGGTTCCACCATAACCATAAACAAAATAAACACCGCCTTCATCATTTTCAACTGATGTCATGACTTTTTCATAAATGACACGTTGTTCATCTGTTAAAGTGACTTCAAGTTGATGGAACTCAGATTGAAGAATGGACCTATCGTAATTTAGCTCCTCTGTAACCAAACGGTTGTTTGAAGAAACCAAAGATTCATGATCTGGATAAGGCATCGTTGCAAACTTTTTAAGGGTAGAATTGTTGCGTAGAAGAATCTTTTCAATCTCAAACAGAGTCAAATTCTTAATTTGATCTTCTGTAAGTGATAATCCTGAACAAGCACGTATAAGTTAGTTAAATAGTCTAAACTTATCTAATCAATAAGAATAAAGACATAAATGTATATAAAATAAAAAATAATTCATGGTTAAATTGAAAGTGTAAATAAAAAATCATAACTGCTTTTATATATCATTTACTTATTAATAATATCTCAATTATTTTTTGAAGTTTTAATAATTATAAAATAATTTCAATCAACCATATTATACAAGGGTCTCAAATTGTGTGTGCGCGCGCATGCACGTATGCTTATTGATAAACTAAAGATTAATACGATCATAAATGTTTTAAAAAAGGTATTATAGTAAATGTGGTATGATGTAAATTATAAAAACATAAAAGGATATTATAATACCAGGAGACTTCAATATCTTTTGTTGTTTGTAAAGAATGCCATCACAAGTACTTCCATGTTTGCTCCCAAACAAAATCCGGTCTAGATAAACTATTAGACATCAACATTGTTGCAAATAGAGAACGCAGATAATAACCACAACCAGATTCACTTGCTTCCTCGATAGCTTCAATGTACTCCTTATCATCATCTAAAAGTCCAAGAGCGTAACATGCATCTCTGAAAGTATCATATGTATTTCCATTAATGGTATGAATTTCTTCGAAAGATCTTGGACCTTTGCCTTTATTTAAAAGAATTCGTAGAAAATATGCCTCACCAAGACTTGGAGACACATGATGAATTCTACCAATTGAAAATCCTTTCTTCCTTGGCTCCCAACACCTTGCTTCTACTTTCCAAACAAACTTTGCCGGGAACTCAACGTAAGTTAGCTCTCGTGCTTGTTCATAGATTTTGTTACATTCCATCCAAGATAAAAACATAGTTGAGGCCACAGAAGGTTTGTTGAGGACATTTTCAATGTCATCGTTTGCTTCATAAACAACTTGTTGTTGTCCTGGTAGATGAAAAGGAAGTCTAACAACAGAAGGTGTTCGGTAATGAACATCATATCCAAATATCCTCCATGATGCCTCACATGCAGATAGATACCGACAATCAAGAAAATCTTTTATTTCATCTACCTCATCTTCATTTGCAGGATTGTTATTCTCTTTAACAACAGCAACGGTAGCTCTATCTGGTCCCTTATTGATGTATTTGAACAGATACTTAATAGATCCTGTTTGGTTGCACCATTCAATGTTAATATGGGCCTGATATCTTTTCAGAAGATATTTATTATAGGGAACTACATTTCTGTTATCCAATTTAACACCAGACTTTTCAACAAACAATCCATCATTCCTTCTTCTATAAATAGGAAACCCATCTGAATCAACCGAAGATTTGTCTGAAAACTTCTTTGGATAGTTCTTCGAACACTTTTTGTCTTTGGTCATGCATGCACAATTCAAATTATCAATGCCACAAGGACCATGAATCATGAAGTCGCTGACAAGAGAATACAGTTCAGGATCTTCATCTTTGTCAGGTATCTCAGCAGAAATTATCGGATCAATCTTTTCAACTGTAGGCAGTTTGTAATCCGAATGTAAGAAGAGACATATGTGACTGTGAGGCAAACCGCGTTTTTGAAACTCCACTGTATAAACAACTACATAAAATGTGTAGACATATATTTTATGTTAGTACAACAAATATTAAAATTTCAAATTATAAAATCATTTGATATTATACTACATGATTTAGAACAATTAGTATTTAACATACCTGCTTGGACACCACCAAATAGTTTTGTATCTTTTAGATCTTTAATCAGAGAATCAAGTTTGATTTTAAACAATCTGCATAATATTTGAGGTTTGTCTTCAGGATGAAGTGTGGTGTCTTGTAGTAACCTTGTCATCTCTGGCCATTTTGGATTACATGTTACAGTAATAAAAAGGTCAGGATATCCAAACCATCTACAAAGCGACATAGCATCTAAATAATTCTGCATCATGTAGCGTGCACCACGGGTAAAAGACGAAGGTAAGATTACACGCTGTCCAGTGGAAGAAACATCTCCATTTCCTTGAATATGTAACTTACACAAATTCTCAAAAGATTCACACCTCAGTACCTTCTGCTGTTTACGTATGTAATACAACCTCTTTCTTTCAATCATGGTGTAAGCGTCAACCAAAAATTGTTGAAATAGCCTTCTCGAATTAAGAATCAGCGAGAATTCGTTAACCCTATCTTGAATTCTATAAGCAAAGAATTCTCGCATAGTACAATTTGCGCGTTTGCTTTTGCTTGCAGGTGTGACACCTCTATGAGGGATATCTACGTAATACCCATCTTCACCATAAGGGAAAAGTAGTGGATACTGAAGAGGAATGTAAGAGGGATGTAATTCACATATACGTTGTAGACTTCCTGTTTGTGTTTGAACAATAATATCCCTATTGTCAAATGAATCACCAATGTCCCCAACAATCAAAACTGCAACTTCCGATGCAGTTGGCATGTTATATGTCCTCCCATCCTTTTCCCTTCTTCCAATAAGTCTTAACTTCAGATTTTTATGTGGATTTGAATGAAAAGAATTTCTTACCATCCTATATGACTGAACCAAGACATTTTTTGAATCCAACATATCTTTCAAATATTCAATTATTTGAATATCATTTAAATCTGAAGATGATGAAGATCCATTGATTTGTTCACTGCTAAAAAATCAACCATAAGTGTAGTATTAGTGTAAGTATGAAAAAAAATTGTAATTGTAATAAATAAGTACGTAGTAAGAAGATTATATACCCAAAAGCATTGTCTATTTGAAACCTCATTCTCAGTATCATATATGTAAAGTTGAGAGAACTTTGGTCTTGAGCCATCCGGTGGCAATAGGCTTCCCATTGTATGGTAGTTCTGACCACCGAGTCTGAATATGTATGGAGCTCTACCTCTATTAATTGATGAATCAATTTTTCCGCCCATTGAAGTAAATGCAAACATTGAGTTGTAACGATGAATATTCTTCAGGAAATATTTGCTTGTGGAATCATCGCCGTGAAAAAGTTTTCCATATAACGGTGGTGGTGATTTTAATTTAGGAAGCTCTACCTTGCCATATCCGCAACAGAGAAAATAACATGTTTTCTCCCCACTTATTTTACCTCTAAGTGTTTCATCTTTCCACAATTTAGCATCACACATTCCACATACAAAAGTTTGATCACCATGATCGAGATAATCTGTTGAATTACACAAAGGTTAAATAAAATATAACTTTGTAAATTGAATATTAATATAATTGCACAAAGAACTATTTTCCTATTTTTTTTTAATTAACGATCTATGGTACTATTTAGAATTAAGAATAACATGAATGAAAAAGTTAATATTTGAAAATTACCTTTTGAGATATCCATAGTCCTTGTACTCTGAATATGCACATCATTTGAGTCGTCTTCTGTCAAGTCAAATAAGGGAATATCAGATGTATTTCTCGTCATTCTTTTCAACTTGTGTGTTCCAGATGATAACTTCATACAACCGGAAGATTGATTATGTATGGGTATTTTGTTGCATGTGGTATTGCTACTAAACGGGTGATATTGCCTCTTAGTTGAAGAAGAGCGAGGATCATTGTTATTCACATTAGACATATCTGTAAAATAGTTTAGTATAATAAGATCGAAGAAGACATGGGAATAATGAAATTTATTAAGAAAATATGAAGACAGAAAAATTGAATAAAATATTCATACCATCGATCTGAAATGATGGATAATGTAGTCCTGGAATGTAAGCTTGTAGGATTAGACCTTTTGATATGGTCATGATACACATGTGACTGAGTTGAGATCACGCTCACATTTTTAGAACCTGTGTCTTTGAAGTTTGGTCGAGGGCGTTATATGATTTTGAACATACAAAATTACAAGTATCATAAATATATGATAATACATTAAATTTATATGAAATTTGTCATTAATTAAAGGAAATTTAAGAATATAAATTTGTGAATTAAAATATAAGAATAACATAGGGAATAAAGCTTACAATTTGGAGTGTACTGAACATAAGAAATGCGGGTGTTGGATGAAGAGTGGGGATTGGTAGTGTTAGACATTAACTTTGATTTCTTATTGTCCAGATATTTTTTCCTCATTTTCCTTCTTTCCTTAGCATCATTGGTGTTCATAATAGATTCTACATGATATCATGAAGAAATTAACATAATCAGAAGTTGCATCATTGTTATTCAAAATAGACACATATGAAAAATAGTTAAGTATAATAACATCGAAGAAAACATAGGAGAAATGGAATTTATTATGTAAATATGAAGCAAGAAAAAATGAATAAAATATTCATACCATTAGAAATGATGGATAATGTAGTCCTGGAATGTAAGCTTGCAAGATTAGACCTTTTGATAGAGTCTTGATACACATGTGACGGAGTCGAGATCACACTCACATTTTTACAACCGGTGTCTATGGAGTTTGGTTGAGGGCGTTATATGATTTTGAACATAAAAAATTACAAGTATCATAAATATATGATAATACATTAAATTGATATGAAATTTGGCATTAATTAAAAGTAGTTTAAGAATATAAATTTGTGAATTAAAATATAAGAATAACATAGGAAATAAAACTTACAGTTTGGAGTGTACTGAACATAAGAAATGCGGGTGTTGGATGAAGAGTAGGAATTGGTAATGTTAGAAGTTAACTTTGATTTCTTATTGTCGAGATATATTTTCCTCATTTTCCTTCTTTCCTTAGCATCACCGATGTTCACAATAGATTCTACATGATATCATTAAGAAATTAACATAATCAGAAGTTGCATTTTACTTAAATGAATTAATTAGTCGTTTTTTCATATAATTATTAAAAAAAATTGATGTCTATACATAAACAGAAATTCATAGATTGATATAAAATAAAGATAGTTATATATTTGATATGTTTTTCAAAAATTAAATAAAAATTTGATCTTACGATTTGTAATATCCACCATGGGCATTCTCCTTGTACAATTGATCGCATTTGGAATGTCAATAGACATTATCTGAATATCTTTATGCGATGAGCGCAAATCTAATCTCTTTAGATGTTCTATCTTCGAGGAAGAAGATAAAATCTTCAATGGGGAGGACTGATGATTTGTCGATGTAGAACTAAATTTGGATTTCCTATTATCCAAGTATAATTTCCTCTTTCTCCTATTATCTGTTTCATCCAAACAATTAACGGTATAAATAATGAATTAACATAAGTTTATAATCATAAAAAAGTATAAGTCTAATCTAATCAAGTTATAAGGTTGATTGAGATGGTTGCTAATGTTGTAGAATTCTAGCAATAGTAATGTTAGACACAAACAAAACAAATAAAAGATAATAAAGTAAATGAGTACACCCATCAAAAATAACAAAGATACAAA
Organism: Pulicaria dysenterica; assembly: GCA_947179395.2. NCBI lineage: Eukaryota > Viridiplantae > Streptophyta > Magnoliopsida > Asterales > Asteraceae > Pulicaria > Pulicaria dysenterica. The sequence continues at coordinate 13,124,165 of OX359291.1, forward strand.
AAAAAATTAAAAATGTTAGAATAAATAAACCATCTTTGTCAGAAGAGAAGAAATCAAATTTGGAAATTTGCTTTTAATCATATTATTAGACTATATCATGAAATGCACACGAAAACACATAGTCATCAATAAGTAATTGCAAATTTAATTAGGGAAGTTTGTTTAAAATTATTTTTAATTACGGGTCAAAAAGTATATAATATATATTTTGATATGAAAGTATCTTATTAATATATTTGTTAATATTAATATGTAAACGTAAGTGTAAGTATTGCTTTACATTATTAAACTAAATAATTGTAATTGTATAGTTGTAACGAATACAATCCATAACATTCGAGATAAATTATGACTCGATGAAGATAAATCATAAACATTATTTTGTGACTTCATATATTTGGCATGCTGGATTGACATTTTATGCATTTGAATATTCTAGATCGTATACGTCGATAATAAAAGAGAAACGATTTCATAAATAGAAAACAACTAAATATCAAATAGTAGAAACATTTATAAGCAAATAATCTAAAACCATATTGTAAAAGGTAGATAATCAAGGTTCGCAAAACATAGAATCCTTAAAAAACCAAAAACACCAAAGACTCCAAAGCCGAACGAAACCGAACAAAGTCTTAAAAAATATATTTTTCCTCATTTCTCCTTTTTTGGGGACAACAGCTTAAATGGAAGTGCGTGCATGACTTTTGGCTTCTTAGATGCTGCATCATTGGAAGTTGTACCTTTTGTTGTAGACATCCTTGACTCTTCATCTTCTGAATAGTTATCACCAACTTTACGCTTTAGCTCCATTGGTGTGGAGTCAACTTTGTTCTCCTTATTTTTCTCAGATGGGCTTGAGGCGGTGCTCTTTTCAACATGGGACGGAGTTGCATGAAACCGCATCCTATTAAGTAAAAATTAATATGTTAATGCATGAGAAAAACAATTATATGCTCTAATAATTAAATAAATGACTATATAAAAAGTACCTTCATATATGGCTCCTGTTGGGTGTGTGTTTCTGATATTCCAACTGTTAAGGACTCTGATTCAGCCGGCTGTATATAAATGAGATAGTGAGAAAGCACCAACCAACATTATAAAATCACATTTGGTATTACAATTTGACTCACGCTTGCATTTGCAAACCTTAGAAAGGAACTACAAAGCAACCATCAGCAACAACCAAAATCTTGGAGTAACAGCATGTCATTAAAACTTTATATTTTATAACCAACCTCACAACATCAATTAAAATCCCATTCATACTAATAGAAAGAAACCCAAGAAGCAGCAACCATATTAAAATCCCATTTATAAAAGTATAAACCTGGTTAAGATTAGCTTTCTTCTCCAACTGAAGAATGATTTCTTCATCGTCAATGAGCTCCTTGATTCCATAAACTTGATTATTGTTAAGTAGATTGTACTCGTTAATTGCAATTTTAAAAGCAAATTTTCTTCCAATCAAATCATTCAGCTCAGCTCATTTGGAAAGAAATCCATTCGTCCACTCTGCAAACAAAAACAATTTGCAAAATTTGTTGGTACTAAACCATCATCATCGTAAATTAATACACAAGAATAAACACTGATAATATATAGACAAAAGTATACCTCATCTTTCTCAAACAAATCAGAAGCTGTTGTGTTCAAAAGACTCTTAGCACGTCGATCAAACAAAGTCAACGACGCTAATCCGGTTGAGTCTTGAACCCTAAGCAGAATCCTAAACCTGTGTTGTGAAAATAAATGTCAATATAATAAAAATATTAATTAAAAGGCATTAAGGTTTACAAAAACATAATTTAATACACACCTTCGTAACGGATCAACATAGTTTTTACACTTGTTACACTTAAAAAGACAAACTTCATGGAGCCGACCAGAACCATCTTCTTGTTCTTGTTCTTTTAACTGAAATTCCGCCTTAACACCATGTGTACAAGTATTGCAACCAAGATAATACCACGGCTGATCTTTTGGGATGCATTTAATAGTACCAACAACAATGCAAATTTTTTCCTGAAATATGTAAAATGTGATTATTAATCAACATACAATTAGATAATAATGTAAACGAGTAATTTTAAATAACTATACCTCAGCAATTTCAATGAGTTCAGCAATATCCTTCCTCTCAGTTGTAAGGAAATCACCATGCTTAGATGTTACAGATACTCTATAACTTGAATCATCACCATAATGAGAAAGCAGGCTGCAATATAGATTATTTTAAAAGAATATAAAAACAAATTATAATAAATATAAGTGATATATGAACCAAACTGAAAATATACGAACCTGATTCTAAAAGTAATATTTTAGCTTATCGATCCAAATACTGATGTACACAATATACAATGATATACGAACCTGTTTCTAAAGTTGATGATTTCATTGATTTCCTCATTGATGTAAAGCTTTGTTACACCATACGAATTTGAAACATAAGGACGCTCTGAAATACATAACATCGATTTATAAATGGACAGGTTTAAAAAATAATATATAAACTAACAATTCAGATTTGGAGTAAACCATTAGAATAGAGAAGTATTATACCGTCAAACCACTTGACTCTTCCAAACTGAAGAATGATGATAACACGGCCAGAATGAGTATGATTATTAACATAATCACTCATTTTATCAGCAAATTCATCCCATAGTATCACATTAAGTTTGACACCCCTGTAAAAATATATATATTAATGTACATACTTTAGTATTGTAGAAGACTTAGTTATTGCTCAAGTAAAAATGTGAAAAGAATACTCACTCTAAATTCTGAATCTCCAATGATACTTTCCGTTGCTTTTTCAAGTGATTGATATCAAGATTACCACATCTAACAACGTCACCGATCACATCTATAAGAGATTGCAAATATCAACTGTTAATACATATAAAATAACTTAAATTAAAAGGTTTTTTAATTATGAAAATAGGACATTTGGAGTATGAGAATATTCACTAACCAATTGTGACATTTGTTGGCCTGTTTTTATCCCTGATAGACTCATAGCTCTCAAATGCAAAACCATATAAAGATCCATTAAAATTGGAACACTTCATCACCTTTGTCTTGTATATCAGATTAAGCTTATCAGGATGATCACAGTACTTGTACATGGAAGTATTGACACCAATCGCAAAATCTTTTATATACATAGAAGTACCCTCTTGAAGAAGATGTTGAAAGTTACTTATCCACCTATTCATCACATTTGCTTGAATTCTCGTACCCTACATTGAATATATATTAATATAAGATAGAAAGTGTATATTGTTTATAAATTTTTTGGGATATTTTGAATATTGGTTAAAAGGAGTAAAGAACATACCTTCTCATCAACCAAAATCATCTCAAGAGAATATGTCTCTGTTGGGTTTTTAAAAACAGGTTGTTTCCAGATTTTTATGACACATACCTTAACAGTCCACGAATCTTTTTCTAGATTTAAGTCACTTATCATGGTCACCTGTTTATCCAACTAAAGAAGAAAGAAAAAATTAATAAAAAGGTAAGATACATATATTATACACGTAAAAAATAAGAAGATATATGAACAAAAAACACACAATAGAAATATGAGAACATAGAATACAAACAAAACAACTTTGAACTCAATAGTCAAATAAAAACATAGGCAAAGGCAGATGATAAAAACAAAGTTTATAATCACTTGGCACATGTGAGAAAGAAAGATAACGGGTAAAGATCTATGTTTAGCTTATTATACAAAGGTTTAAAGTAAATTAATACATAAACAGGAGATGCAAGTTAGTCTTATTTGAAGATAAATAAAGTAAATTAACACAGAATTTTTTTATAAATAGTAATGTACATATACAGAAAAGAAAAACTGAACATATATATAAATAGAAAAACATAAAAAATACAAGAATGTGTGTACCTGGGAAGCCATGAAGATGGATGAAACAGAGAAGTTAACAATCGATGGCAGAGAGAGTAGAAAACGATGCAGAGATGAATAATGGCTTTTACGATTCTGGTGATGTATTTATAAGGAGGCCGGTTTGATTTAAAATGGTAACGTATTTAAATTGATATGCAAATTTTAAATTGATATGCAAATTAATATAGAGGAAAAAGGGGAGAAATTTATGGTATATATTTAGCAGAAGATTTGTGCTGTGTTTGATTTAATTTAAAAATGGTTATGTATTTAAATTGATATGCAAACTAATATGGAGGAAAAAGGGGAGACATTAATGGTATATATTTAACTGAAGAGAATTGTTAGCATTTGTAGTGCGCAAAATTATAAAAAGGACTTAAATAAAAAACAGTACTGCATTTGTATCTTCAACATGGGTTCAAGATTTCCAACTAAAACCACCTCAGTACCGCAAACACTACTTAACTTACCCTGTTCAAGAAACATAAAATTTTAATGTATAGTGCAGAAACAGAAGGAAAAAGAAAAAAATATATATAATTAGTAAGTGCTCAAAAGATAGAAGTCAACATAAACCTGTGTAGAATAAGTTTGAGATGCAAGCTTGCTGCAATACTGGGAACTTTCTCTTGTTCATCTACGAGTGAGTGAATATAATCTCTTAGTAACAGTATGCTTGCTTGCCGCTCTTCACGCTCACCCTGGGCATACATTGTGACAGCAAGTTGAAAAACAACCAACCTATGTACCGTTTGCGTTCCTTCAGAATCCCTTTTGACACCACCTGGGCATCATCAAATTTAAACCCTTGTTTCCATACGCAGTAAAGAAGCATGAAAATCAAATATAAATTATCAAAGTTTGAATAATCTAAACAATAGTTGATCTTAAGAACACAGTGAAGCACCTTTCCAGAATTGGTTTGTCATCCCATAATCTAAACAATAGTTGATCTGCAGACCCGTATGACTACTAATTCTTAATTCAAACTTAATTTGTCACAATAGGGTAATCTGTAACAGAGCACATAAATGCAACAACTATTTCTAATCACTGCATGTGGCTAAATATTATAATCAAGGGTCAATAGTGTTCTCATTAAGTTTAAAATTCAGAGAACAAAAACTACAATAAATATGAGTTGCTAGTGTGTCTGCATTTCATACAATCGACTCTGTTTTTCACCCTCTATGAGTCAACACAAGCTTTCTTATAAATTTTAATAGCTCAAGATGAAAGGTATTTAGTTTGCCTACATTGGGCTTCGTAAATACTACAGCGGTGAAGTTTAGATAAGAGCATAAAGCAATAGGTTTGTCACGCTACTGGAATATGTTGTAATCAAGTAATTTTGCCCTCTCATTGCTAAAAACTCAATAAATCCCATGTAACAGCGTTGAAGTTTAGTTATAGCATGCCTCTGGTTTATGCATGTTTCTGAAAAAAATTATAAAAAGGTCATTCCTAAAGCATATGGTAATCAAATTAGAAGTAAAAACATGCAGATCAATAAATTTAGTAAAAAAAATTCCTAAAATTTCAAGCAATTAGAAATATCAACAAAAGATGGAAGCGTGAATTGAATAATACAAATATAAGTGCTCCATATATAAAAAAACTTTGAATACTTGAACCAGCAACTGGATTGCTTTTCTTTGGGATTAATCACCAAAACAAATATTAGAACCAAAAAAGAATCAAGTAGATCTCGAACATAGGAAAACAATAACAAAAGTGTGTCTCTTACCAAAATGTTTATACGTACAGTACTCGCAATAGAAATCAAATCAATGTAGGCCTTTTAAAGAAACTTGAAATCAGATGAACCTGGGTAAACCTTTAAAAGAGATCTGGACTTCAAAGCTAAGAACGGAAGAACATCGACAACCATCGCTATCTATGGCTCACTGGAAACTCATGGTGATGTTATGATCCCACATCGGCCAAAAAGTAATTAAGTTGGTGGCTTATAAGTCTAGGTGTCCCCTCCCCCTTCAAGCTAGCTTTTAGGGGTGAGTTCTACACTTGGGTTTATGGCATGATACGGGCCTAGTATGGGATGGGTTCGTATCAATTGGTATCAGAGCCATCCCCATCTTGTAATGTTCCAACACTCGGAGTGGTGGCCTACGGAGTGGTGGCTTGGACTCGTAAAAGAAGGGTGTCAACCGTGACCAACGTAGCCGTGACCAACGAGGACTCGGAGTGGTGACCTATGGAGTGGTGGCTTGGACCCGAAAAGAGGGGTGCCAACCGTGACCAACATAGCCGTGACCAACGAGGACGTTGGTCTTTCAAGCGTGGGGTATTGTTATGATCCCACATCGGCCAAAAAGTAATTAAGTTGGTGGCTTATAAGTCTAGGTGTCCCCTCCCCCTTCAAGCTAGCTTTTGGGGGTGAGTTCTACACTTGGGTTTATGGCATGATACGGGCCTAGTATGGGATGGGTTCGTATCAGGTGATTAGGAATAATCAATCACTATCGCCGATTCGCCCCCGTCATATAACTCATCGTATATAGAGAGCGACGAAAAATGATCTTCTATGGCATGGAGGTAAGAAACCCTAGTTTGGATCTTGCCAGAAAAATGGGAGAGGAAGGAAAGAGGTCAGCAGAGCGGATTAGAATGAGGAGAGAGAGGCGGGAAAATTAGAAAATTGGTTTACAAAATGTTGCCACGTGAAAAACAATGATCTAGAAAAAGGAAACGTGGCAGTATAGATAGTCTTGGATTAGAGAAGAAGGATTTACAAGGCTTAACTTGAGCCTAATTCACTGTTCATAACAGGGAAATTCTAATGTGCGCCTTCTTTCTTAGAGATATACCTGATATGTTAAAGTTAGAACCAAATTATGATGCAGCTTGGCTGGTTAAGGCCTTCTTTATATCCTCAAGATGAGGAGTTCGAGCCCTACTGGGTTCTTTTTTTCCATTATTTTAATTTATTTTTATTTGCTAAATCTCTATTATTTTTCTTTATTTTCTTTTCAATTTTATGAAACATAACAAATGATCTCTCCATTTATATTAGAATCCACCAGCATCAAAAATAGAAAAAACAAGTCTTAATTCTCAGATCGAAAAAAAGAACTCCAAATCACTACACAAGTATAATAAAAGATACAAAGATTCTTATGATTCTTATTAGATTTCTATCAACATTTTAAGATTTACAAGATGAAGTAAAAACAATACCCAAATCTACAAGAATGTTAAAAAATAAAATATAAGATCCACAAGATTCATATAGAAAATGCTATGAACAAACTCTATGAGAACACATAATGATAGTTACAGATCTTGGCGAAACTGAGCTTATTTACTCATAAAATCTGGACAAATAATTTTCCAAGAGTAAAAAAACAGACGATGAACGCATTTTACGAGCAAACACAAAATCTGGAGATCTTCAATAGTGAGCTCATGGAGAGACGGTGTGAGAGAGAGAGAGAGAGAGATGCCAGATGGTGATGGGCTTCTTCGATAACAATGGTGTTTATGATAATATGAGAGAAAGAAAAAGATATATAAATTAAAGATGGTGGTGGATTTTGAGAGAAGATGGGGAAGATGAACTTGAAGATTGAAGTGGGTGTGGGGAATTTTAAAAGGAGATGGGAGTCATCATCAGGTCATGTAACTAAGGAGTTAGGAAGAAAAATGTGTTTATTTTATTAATTTTGATTGGTTAAAAAAGTAGGACATGGATTGCCAAATAAGCAACATCAATGGCTAATATTTTTCCTTATTAATCAATGGTGATATTATGCATACACACATAGGGTATAATTGTAATTATGCTTTTCACAACCTCGTTTACTTTTTCTTATTATTTATTGTATTTCCTTTTTCTTTATTGATATGCGATGGATTTTTTTCAACTATAAACATTTATAACTTTATTTTCTTTTTCTTTATTAATAAGAAATGTAATATGAATGTTAAAAAATTCAATATGACTTTGACGTTTATTAAATTGGAATATTTTTATTTTGGTTAAAATATTATTCATCAAGTTTTTTTATATATATAAGAGTGAGCCTTTAAAGGACAATTTATAATAAAGGATACACTCTCATATTTGTAAGATAACATAATCTGTCATGTTTGACCATAACATGAGATTATTATAATTCGCTTTTGAAATGACATGATGACATTTTTAATAACAACTCAAATTAGCAATTTTTTATGTAAATTTGAAATTCACAATATTATGCATAATCAAATAACTCAAAATGTTTTAAATAGCTTGCTTAAGAAAAAGTATTGAAAAAAACTTATTTATTAATGGATACTTAACAAACAACACACATGTAACGACTTTTAAAGGACATTCATGATATATCTTTTGTTATGAAATAAATTATAGTATTCTCTATGAAACATTTTTCTAGAATTTTACTTAAATGATGATTGATTGATTGTAATAATGAGTTCAAAGCCCGCAGCAAAGTGCGGGCATAACATCTCTCGTTACATATATTGAGGAATTAAGGGAGTGTTTTCTAGTAATCTTCTAGACACCAGGTTCCTCGGGGGAGGCCGGTAACACTGGTACTCCCCTCCCCTTTGCTACTTGATGGGTAGCCTTTCGGCTTTCCCAAACCCCACGATTTATTTTTTTCTTTCTAAATATAACCCTTACTCGGGTAAGAAAGAGAATGTGGGTTAGTTTGGTTTAGACCATATTATACCGGTCGCATCCGTGCCTGCACCCGATGGCTTGGGCTGATGTGGAGGGTTGAACCTGATGGGAACACCATCGCACCCCAATCGGTGGTGGAGGGTTCCCAACCCATCTAGTCCACAAACCCGTTGGCTCAATCTCTTGTTTCTTTTTTTTATCTTTTTTTTAAATAGAAAAATAGAAAGAGTTGAGTTTGGTTGGATGTGAGGTTGTAGGGTTAGAAAGGGTTGAAGATGGAGGATGATGTGGATGCTGATGTGGCGGTGTTTTTAGTTGGGTAATTTAGGTTGGATGCTGATGGTCTTGGGTATATGGGTACCATTAGGGGTGTTCAAAAGTATCCGTATCCGATCCGAAACCCGAATACCCGAAAAATCCGATCTGAAATTATCCGAAATTTCGGATACCCGAAATCCGGATATCCGAATTTTCGGATTCGGATAGCAATTTTTCAAGATTTCGGATATTCGGATATCCGAAATATATTTTTTTAAATTAAAAAAATATCAAAAATTTATTATTAATTGAAAAGAGATATATAATATATTTAAAAAACCCTAATTCCCTAAACCTAATCTGGAAATCTCTCATTCTCACTTTGACACTTTCACTAGTTCAGTCGTCTTCCTCCTCCTGCCCAGCGCCGACCGACGACTGCCGCCTTCCTCCTTCTCCGGTGGTTTCAGCGACTTCCTCCTGCCCAGCGGTCACGTCGTCGCCTCCAATCCTCCACCCTCCTTCAGTCCTGCCCTTCCAGGCTTCAGCGCCGTCGCCTACGACAGTCACCTTCCTCATACAATCCTTACATCGTCGTCGTCTTCCTCGTACAATCCTCACGTCGTCGCCTCTGACTACCGCCTTCCTCCTTCTTCGGTGGCTAATCCCCGACACATCCTTCACCAGTGACGACGACGTAGACCAACCAGCGGAGATCCACGGCGACAGACCCCTGGCCCCCTCGGTTCTTCGATTGGCAGCTAGTTTTGTAATAGTGTAATATGTGCAAGGTAACAAATAACTTGACTATTCATACTTGAAGTATTATAAAATTTGATCTTTGTTATAGGGGTTGATTTTCTTGTTTCCACTCACATCTGTAATAACAATTAGGCAATGTTTGTTTGTGATTTAATTGTTGGGGATTGTATCTCGTTTTGTTTAATTTTGCTGTTTATTTATAAATTATAGCTAATTTAACTACTGATTTTGTTAAACTATGTGTAGAATTTAGTTGTTAAAAGTTCTTGTTTGTGATGGACTAGCTTGATTCAAAGTTTAATAATTTCGGATATTTCTGATTCAAGGTTCAAACTCAAGTAGTTAAAAGTTCTTGTTATTTATAAAATTTTCGGATATTTCGGATTATCCGGTATCCGAATCCACTATCCGAAAATTTCGGATATCCGAAAATGAACATCCCTAGGTACCATACGGATGGGGTGTACTCCCCTTGAAGCATCCCATGCTTCAAGCCACATTAGCGTCACATCAGCGTCACATGCTTCAGTTATGTTCAAACACTAGTACTACCAACGCTTCACATGTTTCAAAAAATATTATTAAAAAAATACCTTATATTATCTCTACTCTTTCTCTCACATTTATCTCTCTCTCTTCGACAACCAAATGCCTAGACTCAATGCCAAGTTGCGGTACTGCCCTATGGGGATGGTGTTTGCTTTGGTACCACAATACCAAATCAGCATGCCACATGGATGCTTAGAGTTCACCTTTTGCTCTAAGGTATGAACTCCATGTATCCAAACCAGATTGGATGTATACTACAAACCGATGTATATACGTAGCTTTATTCTAGCCCATTATTGAGTTTGTTTTGTGTAACATTCTTAGCCCATTATATTCTCTATTTAAACGTTTGATAAGAATCCTATAATATATTCAAAGGGGGGATTATACCGCATTAGGCATAAAGATGACATGCCATTTGCCCATTTCATCTATAAATATTTTCTTGCAATTAAAAGAAGGGCAAATTGCCGAAAAAGGTAACTAAAATACCCAACTTTGCCAATAAAGGTAACGCCTATTTTTTTGGACCAAAAAAGGGTAATAAATTCAATTTTTGACAAAAAAAAAAGGTAAAATGACCTCCTATACCTGCTGAATGTCTAGTCAGCAGGTAATTGATGACGTGTCAACATATGTGGCAGTCCAGTCATCACCAGCTATCATAGTTGTATACGTGGCAATCTAGTTGGCACCATGTCATCAATGATTATTTTTTACTTTTTTCTAAATAATATTAATTATTCATGTAACATGTTACCAACTAACTAATTATAATTAACTACTAATTAACATTTTACAACAATTAATTAACTAATAATTTCTTACCAATTAATTCTGAATAATCTTTCTAACTTTATTTGAATTTATTTTTAATATTAATTTCTTGAAGGTGACTTATGGTGTTCATCAGATTCATGGTCTTTATTGTTCTTATGATTCTTAGTGTTCAACTCCAAATCTGAAACACATTCAAACCTGTAGATCTAGAAAGAATATTCATATACACGAACTGAAGAATAGAGAGAGAGAGAGAGCAGATCTGAGAACCGCCGCCGCCATGAACCACCGCCGTCATGAACAACCACTGCCAACAAAAACACACACACATACATAGATTCAAGGTGAAAACCCTAAATTGAGACTCAAACCCAGATCTTTTGGGAGTTTTACGGTGGTGGTTTCACAGATCTGCCATGAAATGAACACAAGAACACAGATTTGCCATGAACACAAGATCACAGACCTGCCATGAACACAAGATCACAGATCTGCCATGAACACAAACCTGCCATCATCGATACCCTAAAATCGAACATAAACCTGCCATGAACGCAAAAACCCTAAAATCACAGATCTAGAGAAAACCCTATGATCTGAAAACCCTAAAATGAAGATCGATGGTGGTGATGGCCTAAGATCTGGACTTTGAAGAACAAATCTGGAGAAAACCCTAAGATGGAACTTACGTGAAGCGACGTGGAGAGCGTGAAAGAGATGAAACTCGAAGAAGAGAAAGATGTAGTGAAGTACGGCTGTTCGGTTGATGAAACTCGAAGAAGAGAGAGATGAAACCCTAACGATAGTTGCAGTGGTGGAGTCTACGGCGGCTCTGTGGAGTGGTGGAGTCTACGGCGGCTCGGTTGATGATGGTGTCGGTGGAACCGGATTTAGAGAGAGAGAGGGGTAGAGAGATAAAGAACTTCATAGGGAAGGAGAGAAAGAGTTAATTAAATTCAAATTTTTTTTAATGAATTAAAAATACCACATCAGCATTTTGGTAAATAAAAATGCCACATCAGCATTTTGGTTGTCACCTCAGCTTAATTCTAACCGGGAACCTATCCTTCAGGTTACCGGTTTCCTTTTTTGTCAAAAATTGAAATTTATAATCTTTTCTTGACCTGGAAAAATGGGCGTTACCTTTATTGACAAATTTGAGTATTTTAGTTACCTTTCTAGGCAATTTGCCCAGAATAAAATAACAAAATTCATTATATATAAAATATTTTGTAGGAAGGTGAACAATAACTTTCTTGCAAAAGTATATATTAAATTGATGCCTTAAATTGTAGCAAAGTTTGTTCAGATGGATTGGTATTTGGTAGGCATATTAGTCTCTACACTATTGGTTATGCTTTCAAAACACGTTTACTACGTTTTGCTTTTGTTTTTCTTTCTTTTTGTCCCTTTTATGTCTTCAATTGTAACTAAGTGGCTCCTTCCTTTGCTTTAAATTTTCTACTTCTTAGTGCTAGGAATGGCAACGGGGCGGGTTCGGGGCGGGTTTTGCGTTCCCCGTCCCCGACCCCGAAATATGAAAGTAATCCCCGTCCCCGCCCCGTCCCCGTCGGGTAATCATTCGGGGCACCCCGTCGGGTTTTTTTTTGCCCCATCCCCGACCCCGACCCGAAACTAATCCCCGATACCCGATCCCGACCCCGACCCCGACCCGAACTGTGAAAAAAAACAGCAGCAATATAAACACATTATAAAGGAATAAAAGCTGGAAAATAATGTCTAAGTACAATATAAACCATGTTTTTGTTACCAATAGTAAATCCAATGCCAAACGGTAGGATTTTTTACACAAATTACACATCACATGATCTAATAGATTGTTCCAAAACAACATAACTAGAATTAAAATACTTCTTAACATAATGAAACATAAATCATAAACTTGTTGTAGCATGCAATAACACAAAATTTTGTCCAACATCCAAACGATTCTTAATTTTCCAACAAAAACACAAACCGAATACGAACTCAAATCATGTCATCCAAAGTCGTCATGCCACTTTCTTTAGTACCTCCCTATATTAAGAAACCCAATAATAATTCAATAAAACAACCAAATTATAAACTAATTATAAAAGTATTGTTACCAAGATAGTAATTTATATAAATATTATTACCTCTTCCACGTCATAATCATATTCCACCGAGCGACAATATGCCTCGGTCTCTTCCGAACAAGTTTCTATATATTGAACAAATAAGACATAGTCACATATATTAATATTAGTCATGAAGAAAAATAACATATGAGTGATTAAAATAAGTGTTACCTTGAATCTCATTCAACAACCAACTTTGAGCACACATTAAAGCCTCCAAAGTTTTTGGGTGAAGCCGACTTCGGTGAGGACTTATCAATCTTCCACTTGTGCCGAATGCAGATTCTGAGGCAACGGTGGAAACTGGAATTGCTAATATATCTTTTGCCATTCTCTGAAGTGTCGGATACTTACTCCCATTTGTCTTCCACCAAATTAATAAATCAATATCTGCGTCCTTGGGCAAAAGCTTCTCTTTCAAGTAATTATCCAACTCAGCCATATCATTCGATTCATCACTTCTACTAGCAATTACTTCAATGTTTGATAGAAATTTTTGGAATTCATCACTATACCCAGAACTCAAAGAAGATGACCCAGATGCACAACCACTACCTATATATTAATAAGAATAAATATAATTCAAATATTAGAAATGTTTTATCTATTATATAAACCAGTAAGTACAAACTAATATGTTAATACCTTCATAGTAGCTTCTCCCACGTGAGTTGGTTTTTTCATATTCTGTAAAGAAAGATCGGATAAACTCCTCAAGAATTTGAAACTCGTTCTGTGCTTTTTCTTGTCCATATAAGGCAGGCATAAGTAACTCTACATACTTCAACTTGTATCGTGGATCTAAAACTGCTGCCATCCCCATAATCCCATGAATTACAGACCAATATTTATCAAACTTGGAAATCATTTTATACGCCATCAAACTAATCTCAACGATAGAAGAATCCTTCCATTGACGCAAAGAAAAACTGATCTCACATATCAAAGGGAAAAAGACATTAGTTGTAGGATACTTGTTACCGGAAAACAAAAGAGTTACCCGGTAGAATAGTTGTAGCTTATCACATATCTCCTTTGCTAAGTCCCAATCATTGTCCGTAGGCAAACAAGTATACCTCGTCTCTCTTAGCTTCAATCTTGCAAAAACATCTCTATAAGGTATAGCAACATTAAGCATCAAATAAGTTGAATTCCATCGAGTCTTACAATCGAGGGCCAATTTTTTTGTGTACTCCATTCCTAGCTGACGAGCCGCTTCCTCAAACTTTTTCTCTCTCTTTCCTGATGCAGACAAAAAAGAAACACTATCTCTAATTTTTTCAATCCCTTCCTCAATAACAGATAAGCCATCTTGAACAATCAAATTGAGAATGTGCGCACAACAACGCATATGAAACAATTGGCCTTTCATCATGAGTGATCTCAATGGAACCTTGTCTAGTAACTTGCTAATAATTGCATCATTTGTGGTACAATTATCAACAGTAATTGTAGACAATTTTCTATCGATATTCCAATCACATACACAATCATGAAGCACCTCTGCAAGAACATCAGCTGTATGTGGTGCAGGAACATAAATAAACCTGTTTGAAATTGTATGCATTAATAGTGTAAAAAACATTTAATCTATCTTTATATTAAGAGTTGTTAAATTATTAACGATATACCTCATGATTCGGCTTTGCAAGTTCCAAAATTCATCTATAAAGTGTGCGGTTACAGCCATAAACCCCTTTCTTTGATGATTAGCTGTCCACATATCTGTAGTTATCGCCACCCTACTTGTGTTCCTCCCCAATAACTTCCTAGTTTTTAATCTTTCAAAGTCATAAATCTTTAAAATGTCATTCTTGATGGTATTTCGACATGGAACCTTAAATAAAGGTTGAAGGCCTCCAACAAATTTTCTGAAACCATGATGCTCCACCATTGAAAGAGGATACTCGTGCACAATAATCATTTCTGCAAGATCTTTTCTCGAATTGTCTGCATTAAAGGTGTAATTTGAGAGATATGTTGAACTACCGTCTACTTTTTTTTGCTCCTTAACCAAGATGCTTTGCCGTATATCTCTAACCGTTCGTCTTGGACAACGCTGAAAATGATCTAGTAAATGCTTTGTGCCATTTTTGCTATCTCCTCCTAGCCGTTTCTTACAATAGTTACATTCCGCCTTTATTACATCATTCACTTTCATCTTTTTAAAATGGTTCCACGCCACAGATCTTTTCCTTTTACCACCATCGGACATTTCAACATCATCAAGAGTATCACCGCTATTACCTTCACCTGCGGTATCTTCACCTGCGGTAGATTCACCTGCGGTAGCAGAGTTAGATGGGGGTGGTTGATTAGAATCCTTTTCCCCTTGACTGCTTCCTAAAGGACTCGGTGTGCTTGGCGTGTTTGTTGTAGCTTTATCACACGCTGGTTCCATATCACCTAAAAGAAACATATATATATTATATCAATCAAGTAAAAACAACAACAGATCAAGTAATTTATTGACTACAAACATATAAAAACAGAAACAACTAAAAGCAAATATATAACACAGGTCATGGATCTTGTCTAAAACATATATCGACTAAAACCAGATTAAAAACAGGTCATGGATCTGTTAACTAAATGAGTTAACTTTGATAAAGAGTTCACAGTTATATAAATATAAATGAGCAAAATAACTGTATAAATGTAAACATTAACAATAGAAATAGTAGCCCAATACTAATGACTTTTTATTTTTGTTGACAGGTCGTGTTGGACTAAAATCTGTGGATGAATAATAGCCTCTAAAATTGACACTTTTAAGTAACAGATATAGTTGGTGGAAAAGGCAAACACATATACAATCTGTAAAAGTTGCGTTGATGAAATAATTAACGAAATCATTAATAATTTTCAAAAACACATGAATCAAAAGAACAAACACATGAATGAAGAGAAACCTTACTGAATGTTTACTTTGATGAATCGAGACTTCGAGAACTGTTGACCTGCAACTTGGGAACTGTTGAACTTCAAGAACGAGGAGAGAAATAGAGATGTCGATTGCTGAAGATGGGAAAGGGAACCGTCGAAGATCGCCGTGGGAAGTGGGAACTGTCGAAGAAGAATGGAACCGTTGATAGTCGAAGATTGATTCTCGTGTCGTTGAAGATGGGAACGTCGAAGATGGGAACCGCCGAACCGGGAACGTCGATGTCTGGAGACTCTGGAAGAGTGAAAGGAAGATGGGTATTGGGTAGGGGGTGGCGGCTTAGAGTTTAGTTCAAAAAGAGTGAAAGTTAAAAACCCTAAACTTATTTACAATATATGTATTTTATATATATAAATATTTTTTTATTAAATAAATATATATATAATATATATCGGGGCGGGGCGGGGCGGGGACATCTTGCCCCGATACCGAACCCGAACCCGAAAAAATCCCCGAAATTTACCCCGAACCCCGACCCCGACCCGAAATGGCTTAACCCGATCCGACCCGAACTTCACCGGGTTTCGGGTTTCCCCGTCGGGTTCGGGGTTTTTTGCCATCCCTACTTAGTGCCACGTGAGCCTTGCAATCGATTATTAAAGTTTTACTTTGAAATTTAATTTATTTATCTTCTTAGATGAAACTTAGAATCTTTTATGAAAAAATTAATCTTTGTCTCGATATAAATTTTAATATGATACGATGTCTATTAATATGAACTCTTTCGATTAATTAATGTTACATTCTTGTAGTACGAAAAACTTAACCTATACATTTGAACTCATACCAAATGATATGAACGTACTACAAACATTATTAAAAGTAGTATGCAAAATATGAATCATGTTTACTATATATAACGCAAGAGTTAGTTTTTTATAGCAGAACATATGTAATGTTTCAAACCCCGCTGCAACGCGCGGGTACTTAATATGTCGTTCCAATACAAAGATCAAAAGAGAGTAAACTATGGTTCTTGTGGTTTACTACTAATTATATTCTAGGTCCTTCAAACTTTATTTACTACCTCCGTCCCATTTTTATTGTCTAGTTTTGACTTTTTAAAGTCTTTCTTTTTCAACTTTGACCTTAAATATTTTTGTTTCAGTTATATAATACTTCATGAAGATTATATCAATGAAATTAAATTTAAAACACAATGCATTCATATATTTTGTATCAAATATTATATAACACAAAGAAAAAAATATTTAAGGTCAAAGTTGAAAAAGAAAGACTTTAAAAAGTCAATACTAGACAATAAAAATGGGACGGAGGGAGTATTACGTTGTAGTTCTTATTGTTTAAGTTTTGTTTCGCTTTCTACTGAATCGTTACCTTTCATATGAAATAACTATCATACAGTTGGTGTATTTTTATTTTATTGTTTTCCTTAGTCTACGGTCAAGAAAGGTTAGGGCTTGCATAGCATATTTCCTTTCAAAAAAAGTTGTTGACTTGGTTTAAGGTAACCCAAGCATACTAGTGAGTGCATTACAAGATCAGGTGGGTGGCAAAGTATACCAAAAATGGGACCATATCTCACAATATAGTATGTTAAGGGATTATTGCATAGAGTTGATGAAGTGTAATCCTGGTTCTAGTATAAAGATTGATGTTGAACATACTTATAATCCTGATTCAACAAGTAGATAGTTTAGGAGGATTTATGTTTGCTTGGGTCCATTAAAAAGGGGGTTTAAACCATGCCAGAGGGATTTTCTTGGCTTGGATGGATCGTTCATGAAAGGGCCATATCCAGCTCAGATATTGACAGCTGTGTGACTAGATGCAAACAATGGTATCTATCCTCTGGCCTATGCAATTGTTGAAGCATAGTCAAAAGCTAGTTGGCCTTGGTTTATAAGATGCATTGGAGATGACCTGGACTTGTCTACCAATCAAGCTTCACTTTCATTAGTGAGAGACAAAAGGTTCTAATATTTAATTTAAATTCATAATACATCTTTTAATTTATGTTATACTAACATTCATATTTTACGTGGACAGGAGATTTCACTTGTCAATGAAAGTTTGTTCCCATGTGATGAACACAGATTTTGTATAAGGCACATACTTGAGAACTTCAAACAAAGATGGAAAGGGAAAGCATACAAGGATTTACTCTAGATGTGTGGAACAACAATTACTGTACAAATGTGTGGTTGGTATCAATGCTAAGGAATGCACTTGTAGAAAATAGGAGATCATTGGAATCCCTTGTAAGCATGTTGTTGCTGTAATATGGAACATGTCATTAAATGACCAAGATGTGGGTATACCTGAATCATGGGTTCATCAAGTTTATTGGTTGCAGACATGGAAGGATACCCATAGCTTCAAAATAAATCTAATTAATGGGAGAGACACGTGGCCACAATTAGAATGCCCAACAACACTCAGTGCACCAAATCATCATAAGCAGATTGGAAGACCAAGAAAGAAGAGAAGAAGAAGATGAATTGATGAGGTTGATTCACTAGATAGGGGAGGGAAACTATCAAGGGCTATGAAGAGTGTGACATGTGGAAAATGTAAAAAGCAAGGCCATAATTCAAGATCATGCACTGACTAAGGATTAAGCCAAGCAACCACTACTGCACCACCATCTTGATATATGAAAGTGTCATTAATTATGAACAATTGTCATTTTGGAAATTGTCTTTTGTTTATTATGTAATCTTGATTCAAGGACATGCACTACTGCACCACCATCTTGATTTTTTATGTAATCCTTGTGGTGGAAAATGTCTTTTGTTTGAACAATCTCTTTTGTTTAATTATATAATATTGTGGTGGAAACTGACTTTTTTTTAACAAATAGTTGTTTGACTATGTAATCTTTTGTTGCAATTTTCATTTTGGTTATAGTGATCTTGTGGTCATTTTGGTTATAGTACCATTGTGGTTATTAAAAAAACACATACATCAACAACCATACATTTACACAAACATAATAGACATTTTTTTATTAAACAACTAAATCCATACATGAACAAACCATAATTAACAACTAAATCTATACACAAACAGACCTAACATCAACAAACCATTACTTAACAGACAACAAGGGAGGGATACATGACCATTAATATAAATACAACTTAACGGATGTAGTGTGTGACTTTGAAATAGACATTCCCTTCATTTTTAGAGCTTCTTCATCAATTGTGAACTTGAACCATGTATTGGGGTGAAAGTGGTGGGCATACATGATCTAGTCGAAATCCCCTTCATCACCACATGGTCCATTGTTGGTTTCTCAATCCTCTTATAACCATAAGCCTTCAAACTCATATGATGAAAACAACCCTTCAAAAGAAGAGTAGCATTCTCATAAGCATGAAGGCCATGTATCTTCACTTAAAAAGCATGTATAGCCTGAAGAGAAAGTTATAGAGAGACAAACTTCACAAAACATTACATCAATTTGCATTTGTAGAATCTTACCAATCTACCAGATTTCCTAACATGCTTCTCAATTTGAATGAAGAAGTACTTATCTGCTGAGGGGTCATCCATATTCAATACAGTAGTGTGGAATGAAGAATACAAGCACCCTACTTATAGGGGATATTGAAATTTTTTTTACACAGGTGCAAACATAGCAAGAAGACAACGAAATTGAAAAGGGAGATATTCAAAGAATCTTGCACAAGATTAAACATAGTATATTATATCTATTCCAATGTCATATCCATTTATAATTCCAAAATTACAGAGAAAGGATATAAATTGATGGGAAAATACAATCTTGAAATATACAAAAGCATGAAACTGCCATTGTACATTACCATTAACCTAAATTAAGCAAAAATTACATAAACCATAAAAAAACCCAACTTAATAATCTCTTTCAATTTTGCTTCTAACGTGTTCTTGGACTTTAACAACCCAGGGATGATCTTACAAGAACGAGGACACATAGGTGGATCAACCCAACCTATGAACTTACAATTTGGACATCGCACTAGACAAGAATATAATTGCCTTCCAGGGTTTTTCATAGTTCATGAAGTGTAAATGATCGCATGTCTTCCACAACCACAAATCACCACGGCCAAACCTTTTCTTCAAGCGTTTGAGCTCTGTAAATCGAAGAGAGAGAAGTATAAATGAATTAAACACTCGTGCAAGAAACCGTTGAATGAAGTGGAGAAATGTAGGTGTGATGACATAAATGCCCTCACATGAGGGGCACGTGATTGGTTTTAACGTCTAAATAGACGGTGGGTTGATAGTTGGACCAACATTGATACAAATGGTAAAGGACAAGAATGAATTTTGTAATTAATGAAGCCTAAGGACCAAATTGAAATTTCATGTAAACCACATAGACAAAAATGTAATTAAGTCTTAATAATATTGTGTTAATACCTTTAGTAACTTTACCATAAAGGAATTGAATAATAGATATTTGGGGTGTTCGGATATTAAGAAATAATTGAAGGGTATAAACACCCATAAAATGGCACTAAACCCTAGACATATGATATTGTAGCCCAAATCTAGTGTGTGTAGTAGGTGTATTGTGTGTTCCTTTGCCGCCAATAACCGATCCATTGAAGTTTTTCTTCACGAAATCGATGGGGGACCACGGGTAATGATCCTCCACCTATAGTGAGCTGTATATGGAATCGAAAAATGGACATGATGCTTGGATCGAAAACTAGGGAATCATGAATTGTATATGAGAATCGTAATTCACCTTTAAGCCGAATCGTAAAACAAGGGGTAGGGATCATAGGACCGAATCGCAAATCACATGAGAACAACAATTGAAAAGTAGCTTATCAATCGAAAACCTTAACTAGTTACTTTGTGTTTAAGGCTCCTAAATTGTAGGTGTTACCGGTAAGCGTGCAATTTCGAGACACCCATTAAGTGACTGTTGATTTATCTAAACCATCCATCAAGTTTTTACTAATCTAATCATTATATTGAGGTGTATTGTGGTGTGTACATGCTTGATATGTGTATGTGTGTAACCTTTATTATTATGAGGTTGTGATGTTAAAATATGTGTTGATGTTTGATTATTATGGGGGTGTTTGTTTTAGTTTAATTAGGGCTTATTTTCCGGACTTAAATTTGATAAGCTCGTTTTTTCCGGCTTATTTTCTAATTTTTAAAATTATTAGTGAAAAATAAGCCGAGATAAACGAGCTAATAAGGCCTAAAACAAACACCCTTTATGATGTGAATAGATTCCAATTCAATTCCAGTTAAAATCCGATTCTCCCCTATGAACTCTCAATTGGTCATCATACTGTCCAAATTGTCACATTTATTTTTAAAAATCTGTAGCCATAGACCTCCGCCTGCAACTCATTGTCGCCGGAGTCAGTCGAGGACATCCCATTGGTACAATATGCTTGCCGATATGTACGAAAGGAAGCTATGGCATCCACTCACCTTGAAACTTGAACATTTCGGTGCTCGTGCTGTTTTGCAGGTCTCTTTCTCTTCCTATCATATGAATTGGTGGTAGCAAAAATCCATTATTTCAAGCTTTAGGGTTCTAGATTATGACTTAATTCTCAGCAAATTAGTTGCTTATTCTATTAAAAGAGTTGTTAATTTTCGTTAGGGTGTTCTCGTTCAATGGTTCTAAGTCATCCCGTTGAAATTTGAAGCAGAATATAGGGCTTTGTTTACTGAATTGAGATGATGCACTATGTCTGGATGATTTTCTTTACTGCTGGAAATGTTCATATTTTTTTGTGTGGAATAACTTAGAATCCTTTTAACAGTTTAACTAAAGATGATTGGAAACCTTAGTCAATTTAGTTGCTTATTTTCTCATATAATCAACATATGATTTCATTTATCATGATTTGATAAAGCAAGTTTCAATGTTCAATTATCTCTCTATTCTAATGTTGATTGTAATACAATGCTTGATTTGTGCTGCTGTTTCTTTTGTATCTAATAGAGATATACTGTTTACCATTTCTTTACTGTTCATTCTTTAAGCATACTCGAACAATATTAGCCATTTAATAATGTTTTACGTCCTGGTGGCAGAATTGGATTTGATTTTTTAAACGAGGGTTTTAACTGGTTTCTTAATAGTATCTTGCTGCTATAGTTAACTTTTCATTTAAGTGGTAGTGATAAGTTTATAAGTTTCTGGGGATAAGTTTCTGTCCTAGGTCCTAATGGTTCAGATAAGTTTATAAGTTGCTGCTGTAGTTAAATTTTCATTTAAGTGGTCGTGATAAGTTTATAAGTTTCTGGTGATAAGTTTATGTTTTTGGTCCTAGAAATGGGTTGATTTGGATAATATTTTATGATGTCTAATGGTTCAGGTGGGTCGAATGATGGATAGTGACCTGCAGTGTAATTAACACTCAGAAGGTATCAAAAGGAATGAATGCTAAAGAGACTAATCAAGCTTATTTACCTAAGTTTATAACTAGTACTTTTTTTTTTTGAAATATCCTGTTTTCATTCTATGGACAGTTTCGATAAATTGTAAGTGTAGAACAGCATTAAGGAACTGTGACGTCATTTTTTGAACATGTATGAACCTAATAGGTGTTTAATATAAAACTATATATGGTGATGTTATGGAAACACCTACACCTCGTACAAGTTTAAGTATGAATGTAAATCTTAATAATCATGACTTCATGAGCATGTTATTTCGGACTTTAAGTAGACCCTTCATTAATCCTAATTTGTCCAATCAGCGTGAAGATTGAAGGCGCTTACTATTCTTATCTTGTCTTTATCTCTCGTGCTAAATCAGCAACCCTTCTCAGCAACTGTCTGTTCACACAATTAGGCAATTAGCATGACCAATTAATCAATTATCATTTCGCATATCAGTTTATTTGTATATAGTTATCCAAAATGTTGAAGGTAATGCAAGTAAAAATGTAGCATATAGAGGTGCTATCTGCAGTTTCATCTTTTATTTATTCTCGATGAGTTATAATGCCCTGTATATTAATCCAGTGTTTTGTTAGTCAAAGAGGTATATCAGTCGGTTTTTTATTTCTTAAGTTTACACTGAACAAGTATAACTTCAAGCATGATCATGCATAATTTCTTTTGTATCATAGAATTATTTAGTTTTTTTTTATAAATACTATATCTTTCTTAACCAACTCGTGTAATAAACGGGTATCGAACTTAGTTAAATATAAATATAAATGCTTTAGTATATATATCTGTGAAGATGTTATATCAATACACCAAGCCAAATAAGAAGGGCACTGATCATTCTTGTTCGTCCATGAATTATTGAGAATTACTAAAGCTTGAATCAGGTACATAAATTACCACAACGGAAATATGCATTAAAATTATATGTTGATAAGAAATATTACAAACAAACATCTTGAAAATAAAATGTTATATATTAATTTTGTTGTTTTAATCCTCATAGATTCAGGGTAACAAAAGACTTCACAGCTCAACCTTTCTCAGCATCTTCTCAATTTCCTCTTTGGACAACTTTCCACTGTCAGCAATTATAATACTTTCCTTATTACCAGTAGATACCAGCTCCGCTGATACTTTGAGGATACCATTGGCATCTATGCTAAAGCAAACCTTGACCTTTTGTTCCCCTTTTGGGCCAGGTGGTACGCCACGGAGATTGAATTCGTCGAGGAGGATGTTTTCCGTTGTTTTTGGGCACTCACCTTGATATACTTTGATTTGGAAAGATGCTTGGTTCTCATACTGTGTTTGATATGTATCCTCCTTGATGGTCGGTAGTGGTGTGTTCCTTGGGATCAAAAAACTCATATCATCCTCCTTCGTCTCGATGCCAAGGGAGAGAGGGGTAACATCTAAAAGAATCAAATCCTTTACAGTTTTATTTCCATTGCCACTTAAGTTTGCAGCCAAGACTGCTGCACCATAAGCAACAGCTTCATCTGCATTAATGCTCTTGCAAAGCTCTTTCCAGTCAAAAAATTCCCTAAGCATTTGGTGTATCTTGGGAATCCGAGTTGACCCACCAACAAGAACTACATCATCAACATCTTTCGGGTTCATATTCCCATCTGTCAAACATTTCTCAACATGCTCAATACACTTGCTAAAGAAACCACCATTTAGCTCCTCGAATTTTGCGCGGGTGAACCTCATTGAAAAATCAATTCCCTCATATAAAGAATCAATGTCAATCGATGTTTGAGATGTCGAGGACAGATCCCGCTTTGCTTTCTCACAGGCAACTTTCAACCTCGCCATTGCCTTCGCGCTTCCACTAACTTCCTTCCCTTGTCTTTTCTTGAATTCTTGTACACAATGATCAACCATCTTCTTATCAAAATCCTCGCCACCCAAATGAGTGTCACCCCCCACGGCTTTAACCGTTATGGTTCCATCCTTGCTGATGGTGAGAAGAGAAACATCAAATGTTCCCCCACCCAAATCAAATATGAGAACATTTTTCTTTTGGGGCCTGTTTCTGTCAGCACTCTTGTCTAGACCATAGGCAATTGCAGCTGCTGTCGGCTCGTTGATCAAGCGCAAGACATTGAACCCGGCTAGGGTACCGGCTTCCTTCGTTGACTGTCGTTGTTTGTCACTGAAATATGCAGGAACCGTAATCACTGCGTCTTTAACACTTGTTCCAAGGTATGATTCAGCAGCCTGTTTCAAATTTTTTAGAATCATACAAGATATCTCTTCTGGTGAAAATTCCTTGTTTTCACCATCGTTTTTAAGAACAATCATCGGCTTATCTGCTGACCCTTCTATTACCTTAAATGGCCATGATTCTATGTCCTTTTGCACTCTGCTATCATTAAACCTGTTTCCAATTAATCGCTTTACATCTGAAATTAAAAAACGAAAGTAGACGTGGTTCAGTTTTAATTTTTTTTTCCATGTGGGTTACATATGTTTATGTAGCTGCAGTTGAGTAAATTAACTTACCAAAAACAGTGTTCGTAGGGTTCCTGGTGATTTGATTTTTGGCACTCTCACCGACTAAAAGCTCGATTTCATTGCTGGCTACACATGATGGGGTAATGTTGTTACCCTGTTCATTAGGAAAAATCTCGACCCGGTTGTGCTGATCAAACCAGGCAGCAACACAAGAGTATGTTGTTCCGAGATCAATACCAACTGCAGTAGGTTGAACTCTTCTTGACATCTCAGAGCTCATTGTTCTAGACAAAGAATTGAATGAGGAATAATTGCCTTGAATACAATACTGGTACTGGGATTGAAGTAAAGAAAAGAGATATTAGATACAATATTAATTTACATGGATACTTCCTTGAAGTAGCTGAGAAATTGATTGGCATGTAGTGTGTGGGTGGAAAGACTTTGTCAAAGTCTTTCTTAATTTTCTAGACACAAGTTGATGCAAAGACAGTTGACATATATCAGGGATAAGATTCATAATCACATATATCCAAGGAATTAAGGATATTTTTACCAGTGATTTTTATAAGGTTTATTTATTTATTTATTATTTTTTTTAGTTTTTGCAGTTATTTCATCTCTAAGGTATAAACTCCATGTATCAAAACAAGTATTGGATGTGTATTACAAACCGTTGTATATATGTAGCTTTATTCTAGCCCGTTAGTGAATTTGTTTTGTGTTACGTGCTTACCCCTTTGGGTTCTGTATATAAATGTTTAATAAAGAATCCTATAATATATTCAAAGGGGGATTTATACCGCATTAGGCATAAAGATGGCATGCCATTTCATCTATAAATATATTCCTGCATTTTAAAAGAATAAAAATAACAAAATTAATTCCAATTCAAAGTTCAAACCAGAGTACACTAAACGTTTGTGTTGTGAAATGGCAGCGACGATTATTTGTGTCACCATTCTCTCTCTCTCTCTCTCACACACACACACACACATATACACACACCCCCTTCCTTCAAATTAGGGTTTGTTCATGCTTTTAAGGTTTGTGTGGCATTTGAGATCTTAGCTCTTAATTTGTCTAGATTTTCAAATTTTGTTCTTGATTTGTGTAGATTTCACACCATGGTTTTCTTGATCTTGCTTTTGATTTTGGTGTGGCAAAAGGTGTTGGTTCTTGGTGTTCTTGATAAGAGACTTTTGGTGGAAGATGGTGGTGAGTGGTGGTAAGGGGTAGGTGGTGGTAGATAGTGGTCAGGGTTGGTGTCTTGTAGTGGACGACGGGTGGACGTGGCGGTTTAAATTTTGGCGGTGGTGGTTTAATTTTTGGTGGTGGTAGTAGTTGAAAGTATATTATTTATTTACCAATATAGTTAATTAATCATTCGTTTTTAATTGAATAAATTTGATTTGATCGGATGGTTTACAATTGCTCCCTCCATATATTCATAACTCAATCATGAATTATGACGGATGATTACGACATTTGATCTAATTGATCAACATCTAATTAATGGCAAGGATTTGTTCCATCATTCTCACCTAATTATTCATTCCCATAATAACTCTTCCATATCATTAGTTTGGAAATGCTTAGGCCATTTGTATACTATTGGCATGTCGTAAATTGTGAGACACGCTATGTTTGAAAATGCTTAGGCCATAAGCATCCAAATTATACATACCAATGCAAACTTTGAGGATCTTAATGCTAGTTTCTTTAGCAAATGTATTAGTATGTGGAGAAATGTTTCGCAGATGGGAATATGAACCCGAATGAAGTTATGTCATAATTCTTGTTTGTGGGTCAACTCGTAGAACAAATGCTTAGGGACTGGAAAGAAGATGAAGTTGTTGCTTATGGTGCAGTAGTCTTGGCTGCAAACTTAAGTTGTAATGGAAATAAAACTGTGAAGGATTTCATACTTTCAGATATTTCCCCCTTTTTCGTGGCGTCAAATCTCGTGACATAACCACCCCCACCGCGCCACCACCCAACATAATCACCCCCACCACTTGGCGCCACCCACACCACCACCATTATCATCCCCACCACTCCACCACCACCGGCTATCGCCACCCACCATAACCACCCCCACCGCGCCACCACCCAACATAATCACCCCCACCACCCTACCACACCACCACATACCATAACCATCCACATGCCGCCGTCACGCAACAAAACCACCCTCCAACATCCACCATAATCACCCCCACACCCAACCAACTGTCCGCCACCACTTAGCACCCACCGGCCTCCGCCAACCACCCATATCACCAGTGGCGGACCCAGGATTTCTCGGGACCGGTAGCAACATATAATGCGAAAATAAAATTAAATAAAAGTGAGGGTGTGGTTCGGGTTTTTTCTCGGGTTTCCGGTTAATCGGGTCGGATTAACGAGATTTCGACTGTTATTATGGTATTTTAGAGCCAAAATTTAAAACAAAACACAATTTATATGAAGTAATGTTAACTAAAACTTGATTTTAAAGGTATAAATTGAAAAATTAAACTATTTTTTATCATTTTTTTTAGAAAACTTTCATTTTTCCTTTGATTTTGGTGGCATCACGGGTGCACCCTGAAAATTTACCGGTGGCAACGTATCAAAAAGTCGAAAATTAACACTGCAAACCGCCAAAGGACCGGTGGCGCTTGACCCTCCCCCCCCAAAGGGTAGGTCCGCCACTGCATATCACCCCAACGCCACCACTGCCAACCTCCAACCACCATAATCACCCGCATCACTACCACCGCCGCCACCCATTTTTAAAAAATTACAAATAAGTTATATATGCTCTAAAAATTGAGATGAACTTATGCTAAAAAATTTATTGGCAAACATATTTTAATAAGGAAAAAACCATTTTCAAAATAAATTGCAATAAAAAGTTATAATATTTTAAAGATAATTCTCTATTACATTTCTGTATAAAAATTTCAGAATTAATTTTTATTTTCCAGACCATTTTCCTTTTTATACAATTTCATTCTCTACTATGTTTTGAGAAAATCAATTCTCTTTTTATAGTAACTTCATGATTCTTTTCTAATACTTTTTTTTTCTTTTCCCGGTTTAATTAACCTGAGGAGTGAGGACATGCTTCAAAATTCAAATGGCCCTGAGACAATAACATATTAAAAGACAGTTTTACCCTTTTTATAACTCTCGAATAATTTCTTCTCCGTTTTCTTACTTCCTACGCTTCTCTTTACTCTACTCCCGCCTTTTTCTGCTCTGCTGAATCGATTGGAGAAACTCCACAGCCTGCTCACGATTTCTGCACAGGTATCTATCAATTGCTTCTATCTCTAATTCCTTGTGTTGCTTTCGTCCACGATTTCTTTGTAGACGATTTCTTCGATCTTATCATCTCAGTTCAAAACTTCGATAGTTTCTTATGCATGCTATATGTTTCCATACATACGGATTCTAGATAGTTTTTAGAGCTAGCTAGGGTTTTCAACTTCCTCAAAAACAGGCCACACAGTCAAGATATTTTTAGGGTTCTTTCGAGTTTGTTGCATATGTGTTCCGTTTGTATTAGGGTTTTCACATGTTTACTGCTTTTGTTTTTCACATGTATAAAATTAGCGAAGAATGTAGCCTGTAAATTTCATGTTTATTCTGCTACTAACACTGTGCAGTTGTCTGAGTTATTTATAGCAGCAAATTTAGCTTCGGTTAGTTTGGAATGTATTTGTGTTTTTATATGTCAAAACGGGTCAAATGCAATGTGTTACAGGTGTTATGATATATTACTTGTTAAAACAGGTCAGATGATATGTGTTATGTGTTCCTTATGTACGTGGTACGTGTCGAATTATACCTCAGAAACTTCAAAGAAATTTTCATGTAAATATAGTTTCTGGTATTCCTTTTCTTTCATTTTGATACCCAAATCTGTATTCACTTCTTTTATTCCTCATTATTTGTCTAGAATCTAGATCAGAGACTTATGAGATGTCGAAAAGAATTCAACCAACAGCAGTTGGTATTGATCTTGGAACAACATACTCCTGTGTTGCTGCCTGGTTTGATCAGCACAATCGTGTTGAGATCCTTCCTAATGAACAAGGTAACAACATTACCCCATCATGTGTAGCCTGCAACGAAACTGAGATTTTAGTTGGTGAGGGTGCCAAAAATCAAATTACCAGGAACCCTACAAACACTGTTTTTGGTAAGTTAATTTAACCAACAGCTGCTAGCACATAACCATATGTAATCCACGTGAAAAAAAAATCAAAACTTAACCTCGTGTAGTACTTTCGTTTAATTGTCAGATGTAAAGAGATTAATTGGAAACAGGTTTAGCGATAGCAGAGTGCAAAAGGACATAGAATCATGGCCTTTTAAGGTAATAGAAGGATCTGCAGATAAGCCAATGATTGTGCTTAAACACAATGGCGAAAACAAGGAATTTTCACCAGAAGAGATATCTTGTATGATTTTAAAGAATTTGAAAGAGGCTGCTGAATCATACCTTGGAACAAGTGTTCAAGATGCAGTGATTACTGTTTCTGCATATTTCAGTGACAAACAACGACAGTCAACAAAGGATGCTGGTACACTGGCTGGGTTCAATGTCTTGCGCTTGATAAGCGAGCCCACAGCAGCTGCAATTGCATATGGTCTAGACAAGAGTGCCGACAGAAACCGTCCCCATGAGAAAAACGTTCTCATATTTGATTTAGGTGGGGGAACATTTGATGTGTCTCTTCTCACCATCAGCAGTGATGGAGCCATAAAGGTTAAAGCGGTGGGGGGAGATACTCATTTGGGTGGAGAGGATTTTGATAAGAAGATGGTTAATCATTGTGTACAAGAATTCAAGAAAAGACAAGGGAAGGATGTAAGTGTAAATGCAAAGGCAATGGGAAAGTTGAAAGTTGCATGTGAGAAAGCAAAGCGGGATCTGTCCTCTACAGCTAAAACATCGATTGAGATCGATGCGTTATATGAGGGAATTGATTTTACAATGAAGGTCACCCGTGCGAAATTTGAGGAGCTAAATGCTAGTTTCTTTAGCAAGTGCATTGAGCATGTTGAGAATTGTTTGGCAGACGGGAATATGAACCCGAAAGATATTGATGATGTAGTTCTTGTTGGCGGGTCAACTCGGATTCCCAAGATACAGCAAATGCTTAGGGAATTTTTTGACTGGAAACAGGTCTGCAAGAGCATTAATGCGGATGAAGCTGTAGCTTATGGTGCAGCAGTCATGGCTGCAAACTTAATTGGTAATGGAAATAAAACTGTGAAGGATTTGATACTTTTAGATGTTACACCTCTCTCCCTTGGCATCGGTACTGGTGAAGATTGGGCTAATATGAACATTTTGATCCCAAGGAACACACCAATACCCACCACCAAGGAAATTATTCAACAAACAATGCATGACAACCAACCGATTGTCACGATAAAAGTGTATCAAGGTGAGTGCCGAAGAACCTTGGACAACATCTTCCTTGATTTAATCACGCTTCATGGCGTACCACCAGCTCCTGCAGGGAAACAAAAGGTCAAGGTTTGCTTTAACATTGATGCTAATGGTATTCTTAATGTATCAGCTGAGTTGGTATCTACAGGTAATAAGAAAAGTATAATAATTGCTGACAGTGGAAATTTATCCAAAGAGGAAATTGAGAAGATGCTGAAAAAGGTTGAGTTGTGAAGTCTATTGTTACCTTACCTCCATGAGGTTTGCATCCATATATAATATTTCTATTTTCAAGATGTTTATTTGTAATAATTTCTTATCAACTCTTAATTTTGACGCATGATTTCTTTCTTGTTATCTACATATCTGATTCAATCTTAAGAATTTTTAAATAAATTTTGGAAGAACTAGAATGATCAATATCCTTTATATTTTTCTTAGTATGCTATTTCTAGTGATATTAGTTAAAAAAATTTTGCGTGTAGGGTTTTATTGTAAGCAAAATTTAAAACTATTATTTAAACATATTTAAAATAATTTGTAAAAGAATCTGAACATTAAAGATCGTAATGTGGCATCTGGTCACCGCATGCCGCCTCTTTGTGCTCTGCATCTTGTCACCGCCTACGGCCTCTCTCAAAACAATCTACCTCCGACCACCCTCTCTTTATAAGCATAACAACCCGCCTGCGTTTTCTCTCTTTATCAGAGAAATCCTTTTCACCCTCGACAACATCCGGTAGCACTTTCTATGCTTTGCCTCCTATGAATTTTAGATTTCATTATCATTATTATTGTTTTTAAATTATAAAGTTGAATCAAAATTAGGTTGGCAGGTCAATCCAAACCCGATCTAACTTTTTGGACAGTTGACCGGAAGAGAACTTAGATTCGCCCAGCCAGCAGGCAGGCGGCGTGCTTATCTTGGCTCTTCTAGGCGGGTAGCTGTGTGACAATACTACAGAGTGTGTCAATTTTTGTCATATTTTTTACTCATTTTGAGTTTGTCACTTTTTATATATCGAGTTTCTCTTCAATCCAAAAATTACCAACCTTAAATTACTTTCTACTTTATTTTCCACAAAATCATATGTCCAAACCTTGTTTTAGAAAAGTAAAATTTTTTATCTTGGAAACATTGATTATTAGATATGTAAGCTTATAAACTTTGAAATTACATGTATATCCTTATAAAATCAAGAAACTCTTGTATATATTCAATCACCTACTCTTTTATCATAATTAACCAATTTAAAATTTTAAAAACTATCTTTAAATTAGTTTATCTTAATCTAAAAACTAATAACACATGCTATTACAAATTTGCCCTTACCCTAAATCCAAATTTAAAACAACGATTAAACCACCATATAGATCAAGAAAAAACCTACGAGTAAACCCCTAACGGATCATATGTGCTTGCTCCTTCCGCTTGAAGAAAACCCCCACGATTTCACCATTGGAGACGTAGGTTCTATGTGCATGGGATCAGTTGAACCTGGGTCGCCTCTCCTTGATCGAGTATGTGGCTGTTGTGTACATGAAGTTAGGGATCGATTCAAACGAGTCATTTCAATTCTTATATAACATGTGTCGGATATCTATAGTTGTTTTGGTTTTATTTTGTGTGTGGGACATACCAAGTTTGCTAGTTATTTTCTTTGGCAATGGGTAGGATGTCATTTGACCCATTTGCTCAAGTGATACATGATACATCAATTTGTCATTTTGATATAGACAAGACCGTAAGAATAGGATGTGGCGGTATTAACCAAAGTTGTTACATCAATTTGTCATTGTTCCCCTATTGTTTAACATTGCAGCTGAAGGCCTTAACGTTTTGTTGTCCAAAGGTTTGTCTCTAAATCTTTTTGAGGGGTTAAGGATCGGTAATGATGCACCGTATCAGTTAACGCACATTCAGTTTGCGGATGATAGTACGATACAATTCTCTTTAGCAGTGTAAACGTGTCAGAATTAGTTAATATGAGAAGAGTGCTCCGGATTTTCCAAATTATGTCTGGTCTAAAAATTAATCTATCCAAAAGTATGTTGTATGGTGTCAATATTACTCATGTGTCCCTAAACAAACTTGGAATATCAATAGGGTGTGCCTGCGGCTCAATCCATTTCTCTTATCTTGGTCTACCTGTGGGTGGCAACCCTAGATCCCTAGTCTTTTGGGAGCCTATGGTAGCGAGAGTTAGACAAAAATTGGAAGCGTAGAAATCAAGGTTCCTCTCAAGGGCAGGTAGAGTGGTACTTATAAAATCCGTGTTAAACAGTTTTCCCACATACTTCATGTCCATGTTTCAAGTCCCTATAGGAGTCATTAAGGAACTCGATTCCATCCGTTGGCGTTTCTACTGGAAAGGTTGTGAGGAAGGAAAGGGGCTTGCCTTGGTAGCTTGGGAACATCTAATCAAGCCCAAATCCCGTGGTGGGGTCGGCCTTGGGGACCTAAGGCTGAAGAATGTAGCCCTGCTGTCAAAGTGGAAGTGGAGGTACGATCAGGAACAGGAGAATGAATGGAAAAAGCTCGTTCGGTCTAAGTACAGGTACTGTGGTAGCTCGCTCATGCTTAAAGAGGAAACCCGAAATAGTATGTCCCACTCATGGAAGAACATAGTTCGTCCCTTCGGAACAAACTGGGTTTGGCAGAGGACTTTCAAGGAAGGCATGACAGTCAAGATAGGTAATGGTCGGTCTACGAAGTTTTGGCATGACCCGTGGGCTGATGGCGTAGTTCTAAAAGATGCTTTTCCTAGGATCTTTCACTACAAGAAATTTGTTTGTTACCGACGACAAAAATCGTCGGAAAATAGTCACTAACTGGCAGTTTTGACGAATTACCGACGAAAAACTTTAGTTAGAAATATCACCGTCGCTAATTTTTCCGACGATTTTTACTGACGATTTTTGAAACTTTTCTGACGAAATCATCGTCGCTATATCGTCGAAACTGGAATATTAGAATATTTATTAATAATAAATAATAATATTTATTAATGATTTTAAAATTACAGTAAATTACATTACTGACGCTATTCCGACACTATTTAGCGACTAAGTACCGACAAAACGTTTTTTTCTAATTTAAAATTAAATTATTGATACCGACTATATTTTTTTAAAGCAGATTAAACCCACCATTTACAACATAATTTTTCCTACGATTTATAGACGTAATTTTACCGACACTTTATAGACGTTAATTTACCGACTATTTATAGACAATTTTAGCAACAATTTATCGACTAAATTTTAGAAACGATTTATCGACGTAATTAGACCGACTATTTACCAACACAATTATACCGACAATTTATTAACGAAATCTTACCGACAATTTACAAACGATTTTGTATAAATATTATGAAATTAAATCTATTTGCACCAATCGTTACCGACAATTTTGCTTCAAATTGTATATCTTTATTATTAAAAATTTTATATTTTACTAATAATTTACCGTCGGTTTAATTTATTTTATCCCTACGTTTTTACCATTTTAATTATTTGTTATATATATATATATCAATTCCGTACAAAAATCTAATACAAATATAGAATATCAACTTGTAATATATAAATATATACACAATTACACATATATAAGATACCAATTTCGTACAAAAATCTAATATAAATATCCTTTCAACCTCTAAAATAAAGCTTATGACCATAAATGTGGAACTAATATCAACTTGTAAAGTATACATAAAAGTAGAATACCTATAGAAAATGTAATTCTAGTTACATGTACAAAGAGGAGGTAGAGATTGAAGGAGAAATCGTTCCAATGCAACGCCACTAACTTATAGTCAATTTCTTCTCTTTTTTTTATGATTCTTGAGTTGCTAGTATCTCTGTTTCACATGCTTTATCTCATTTACAAAGTTGTGATTCACGTGTTTCGTCCTATTAACGCAGTTTCACGTCACTTGCCTCGTCACTTTTACGAAGCTCTATTTCAAGTGATTCATCGTGTTCACAAAGCTCTGTTATCTTTCTTCATGCAAGTCTTTTTATGCTTTCGGAACTTGTCTTTGAAATCCCATTTGTTTTTTCAACAAGTATACCTACACTTATGAAATAACTGCAGGGAGTAAGCAAGGATCAAATATTCAAGCATCCCAAAAAATAACTGCACTACTAACATCATGAAAAGTATCAAAATTGAACTATTATTACTCACGTTTCAAGGATAGATGGAAACAGGGAGTAAGCAAGGATCAAATCTTCAAATGGTGAACCAACAACAAAATACTCAAAAACTGTGAGAGCAGGAGTGGCTTACAGTGGAACAAGAGAGGGCACGGCAGTAACAAGTCTTCTCAGAAGATGAACCTACATCGGCGGCGATTGCTAACTGGATAAACTCAGCCTTAAACAGCAAAGCAACAGATGGTTGTAGGACTAGCCTTCCACGGCAATGGCGATCGTTAACCAGACGCCGGCAGCGCAACAACTTGTTTACAAGGACGGCGGCGGTTATCGGAGCGTGGAATGAAAAAAATAAGGGATTAGGGATTTTGATGGTGAATGAAAAGGGAATATATATATATATATATATATATATATATATATATATATATATATATATATATATATATATTAGTGAATGAGGTCCGCTTAAAAAAATGAATAGAGAGAAACCCAAATTTTTGGGGGGAAATTCAATATTCACCAAATTTTGGAGGGGGCGGGAAATTTTAATACTCGCCTATCCTGTTTTTCCATGTAATAATATAACTTTTTAACATAAACAAAATATTACAACACTTCAAAATGTTTTAAGAATTTAATTTCACATAGTAATATACTAACTTTTACTAATTGATGTTATCTTAAAATAAATTTTGAAATTTCTTTTTTTATTTAATAAACTGTTTTAATTTTTAAAATAAGCATATGTCTTTTTGTGAAAAAAAGTACTGTTAATAGTAGAAAGATTGGGTGAAATAGTAGTGTGGGTGGTGACAGATCACGTTGTTGTAAGCTAGTCTTCCCACTTTACATGTGCGTGTAAAATAATTCACGTTGTTGTTAACAAGAGAACCGTATGTTCATCGTGATTGATCACAATGACAAAATAGGAGAAAGTTCAAACCATTGATGGCTTATTCTGATTTGGGTTTGATTTTATTGATTCCAGATAGGTTTTAAGTTCATCTCACAATGATGCTGATGAACCTACAACCCAATGTCGGCCAAAGCATAGGTCTACCGATAGCTATCTACTAACCGATACAGTTAAAACACTTTTGTTACAACAAATGCATCACAAAATCAGAACTGTTCAACCAGTAGCAAACTAGCCCAGCCCACTACACACGCTTAGCTGACCTCCATCACAAACATCATGTGCACAAGTTCATACCTTGATACACATATCTTGGACTCGATTGCACAATCAACACATAACCAGTCAAACAATCGTTATCAGACTAAACGGTCTATTAAAACATCAATCATGCTAATCCATGCAAAAGATGGAAGATTCAAGTTTGCAAGCCTCTTGGTTTTCTCTCAACACACCTATGGACACACACACTTAGCCAAATATCTAATGAAGGAAACTTAGTTATGAAGTACCTTATATCTCAAAAGTCAGCTAATTAAGCATTATAATAAATAACTAACACTGTAAAACACACTACTTTCCAACATACAGATATACAATTCAACGGTCATTCTCAGTTAGTTAACAACTAACGAGGTAATATTTGGAACCCTTATTTAAAAACAAACTCATTTAGTTAACAACTAGCAATTTTCACATGATAAACTCGATAAAATATAAAATTTAAGTATTAAATGTATTAGAATGTTTTTTAAAAAAAATTTATAAACAATATAATCGCTAACGTTAGAAGCGTTGGCGCAAGGAGATGACAGTCGATGTGAAGGCAAAAACGTGGTATCATGATAAGAAAAGACATAATTGTATTTTTTTTGTACAAAATAGTTAAGTTCTTATTTGCTATAATTAAAAAAGATTAATTTTTTAAATGTTATAAAGGGTGAATACGGTATCTGGTAATCAGGTTTGCAAATACGGTATTTTAAGTTGTAAAAAAGACATTTATGAATTCTCCATACTAGTTTTTATTTAAACTAAAATTAATATTGAATCTAATTTAGAGCAAACATAAACCAAAATTGGTTTTTAGTTTATACAAAAGATTGGTTCATATTCAATAATTAATTTTTTTATCTATGTCGTGACTCGAGTTTGGTTAATTTTATGTGCTTTACAAATCTTATTGTAAATATTATTTATATTTTTATAAATCTGTCATCATTAATTTTCTATGTTGACTAAAATTAATATAAATAATTTTAAAGGAAGTCTAAGAGTAGATTGATCTTTTGTTCTTACAAAACAATCATATACTTAAGCGGTTTTCATATAAATAATTATGTCTGGTGCGTGTGTTTATACAGGAATTTAAACTAGTATCTCATAATATAGTTACAACTGAATTTGTCAAAAAAAATTATAAACAGTTCTATAAAAAACAACTTTCTAACGGAAAATATAATGATTAAGAATGAAATTGTCGGAAGTTTTGACCATTTTTCAACGAAAATATAATTTATACTACTATATAAATCATTTAACATTCTCGTTCCTTATTAATTTTAAAACTTCTTAAAATTCAATCAAACAATAAATCTTGATATTTCATTTATCTAAATTAATCTCATCCACATAATTTTTAACCATTTTATTTTCTCTATTAATTTAATTTAACATTTTATTCATTTAAAATATATTTTCTCACTAACACACTATCTCACATAAAAACAATTATGAACCTATCACAACATAATTTTCAACATCTAATTAACTTCGTTTTCTTTATTTCATAAATATAAATCTTTTTTCTTATTTTAATGTGTTTTAAGATTTATTTTTAAAGTTAATAATATAGTTGTTGATGTAAATAAAAAAATTAAAAAAATGGACATGTTGGTGAAACAAACATTTTTGTGACATTGAATCGCACGAATAACATATCATTATATTCTTGAAGGAGATATTTTGCAAGACAAAAACTATTTTCCGCCGCAACATTGTACGGATACGATACAAGTAAATTATGAAATATTAAGAATTAAATCTGCTCAAATGTTTTGTTAATTATTTTAGATAAAACCTCGCTAAGTTTTCAACCATTTTCCAATGAAAAATATTACAAATTAAATACTAAGAAGTAAATTTGTTTATATTCTTGTAAATAGAACAATACGACAATTTTTTGACAAAAATTATAATTGTAGAACATTTAGAATTAAATCTGTTTAATTGTTTTGTTAATTATTTTTACACAAAACGTCGATATAGTGTCGGAATTTCCGACGATATTCTAACGAAAACTATGATAATATATATATATATATATATATATATATATATATATATATATATATATATATATATATATATATATATATATATAATTTATTTGAATATTTTCTATTTAGCTTTTTAGAAACACTCGCTATATCAATGAAACTTTTGACGTTTTTTCGACCAAATAAATAATAATAAGCTATAAGCTATTAAGATTTAAAATTTTCTAATTGCTTTATAAATTACTTTAATCAAATCGTCGCTATATCGTCGGAACTTCCGACCATTTTTTGACGAAAAGTATGGTAAGTTATTTAAAAGTTTAAGAATTAAATTTGTCTAACTGTCTCGTAAGTTTATATATGTATAGTGTCGCTATATAGTCATAATTTCTAACGATTTTCTGACAAATATTATAATAGATTAATATATATTAAATAATAAAATCTATTTACTTGTTTTGTAAATTATTTTACAAAAAACGTCTCTATTTCGTCAGTACTTTTGACGACTTTTTCGACGGAATTCACATTAAAAGTAAAAACTTAATCCAAGTATTTTTAAAATTATTTTTTATACTTCGTCGCTATATCGTCGGAATTTCTGACCATTTTCTAACAGTATTATAATAAATTATTAAATATTAAGAACTTGAATTTTTTAATTATTTTGTAAATTATTTAGTCGCTATCTCGTCGGAATTACCGACAATTTTCTGACGAAAGTTGCAATAAATTATTTAACTTGTTAATTCATTATTTTTAATATGATGGTCGGTATTTCGTTCGTAAATTGTTGTAAACTAGCTACGCTTTTCTAACAGATCTAATAGTGTCGCCAAATGGTTGCAAAAGTGATAGTGAATGGTCACTAATTGGATTGGTGTTTTTAACTTATTTTCGTCGGAATGGTGTCGTAAATTAGTCGGAAATTAGTGACGCTTTTATGTCGTCGGAAAAAAATGTTGGAAATAACGAATTTTCTAGTAGTGTTTGCTCTCTAGACAAATAAGGAGGGGTTTGTAGCTGAGTTTGGTATTTGGCATGGGGAGGCGTGGGCTTGGGAATTTACTCTCAGACACAGAGTTTTCGATTGGGAGCTCAATATATGGAACGACCTTTTATCTCTCCTTAATGGTCAAACCCTTTCTAAATATAAGGTTGACACTCTCGTCCGTGTCATGACGGGAATGGCGTATTTTCCACAAAGAGCTTTATAGAAGCTACTTGGGGAAGGGTATGCCCCTCGGCACAATCAATAGTGTGGAAGTACCGGGCCCGCCCAAAGTCAAGCTCACCTGTTGGCAGATCGCCATGAATAGGTTGTTAGGATCAAGACACCTAAAACAAGCGTTAGAATAATGCGGAAAACAGAAAATAAATGAACACGAGATTTAACGTGGTTCGATCAAAACACGACCTACGTCCACGGGCAGGAACATAGACTTCTTTATTATGATTCAAGGTATTTTTTAAATGTACATATGACTTGACCCTAACCTTGATATTTATAGGCAACCAAACTAGAAACCTAAGTTAACTCAAATACATGATGATAAGCTTAAACAATTTGAATAATTATCTTATATTCTCGGCCGTAAAGATAAATGATAAACTCAATCCTTGATTTCAAAAAAAAAAGAAAAGAAAAAGAAAACCCACGTCATGGTCCTTATCTCCTCGCATGTACCAAACTTTAATTAAATTCAAACCATGCAATGTAAATTCCATGCAACTTTAATTTATTTCCATGCAAGTTATTCCCATGTCGTCTACGCATGTCGTCTACATCCCGACATCAAAACCGTTTATCATGGTGTACGTCGAACCCCATTTTAGTTTCGAATACCAATCCGCTAATCAAGTCACACCCAACATAGGTTGCCCACCAAGGATTACTTAGGGCGTATAGGGGTAATCTCCGCATAAGGTCTTAACTTCCCTTTCTGCTTAGATGGTATTGAATCCCTAGATCATGCGTTATTTTTATGTAACAGAGCGTCCACTCTAGCATTATTTGGGATTTTTTTGGTGTATACCTAAACACCTAGTCACCCAGATGCCTTTATCCTGTCATGGAGTGGCAGCATGGCAAGAGATTGGGACCCGAAACTATGGATGTTAATATGTTTTGGGACCTTATGGACCTTATGGACGGAAAGGAAAACAACAAAGTCTTCTCCAACAAAGGTTTAGGTTCTGGATCCGCATTAGCAGATGGGCAAACACTAGATGGCCTGGAAAATTTAGGTCACCGTTGGAACTCTCAGTTAACCCTTGTAGGTTCATAAAGTCGAACTCAGCAGGCCCCATAATCGAAGGGTCTAGTCCTCAGTTTTCTGAGGATACCCTTTTGTGCAAAGTTGATAGGGCGATTTGTGCTCGTTTTGGAAAAGGGGGGCATAGGTGGGGTATGGAGGGATCATAGAAGGAACTGGGTGGGTGCTTTCTTAAAACCGTTGAGGGCATCAAGAGTGAACTAGAAGCTATTTACTTTGCCCTTCCGGCCGTAATTGAGTGGGGCAAAAGGTATGTTAGAAGGGTCGTTGTAGAGTCTGATTCACTTCAAGCAGTTTTGATACTGCAGAATGAGCAAGAGACCCCAACTGTTTTCTCCGGCATCCTCAAGTACTCGTCAAGAGAATCGGCAGCGGTCCCGTATGCTAATTGTCGGATAGCAGAAGTACACTTTTGAATCGGTGAAAACCCTTTCCGCCCTCTTGCGTCCCATGCCCACTTGAAAAATGGATACTCTCTTCTCGAGATCGTCAACAATACGTGTGAATAGTCGTTTGCTCATCCGAAACCGCCGTCTAAATATTTCTTCACCATATAGCGGGGTATCACTAAAGTAGTCGCGATATAGCATCTCGTGTCCTTCAAGACGATTTCTATTTTTAGCCGTTCTTCTGTTTATCTACTAGAGGTTTCTTCGTCGTCACCAAAAATTAGGCGTGCCGCTTCCGTTACAAGGGCAATTGCAACCACACGATTTCGCTCCATAAAATCGTCAGACGTCATTGACTCAGTTGGTGAATCCATATTTAAAAAATATAAAAATGAGAGAGATGGAGAGAAAATAGAGAGAAAATAGGGTGTAATGATATAAAGTGTTGGAATGAATGGTATATATAGAGATAAATTAATTATTTAAAATTAAAAAAAATTAAAAAGTAGCCGTTTGTTTGTGACCGTTGGGGGGGGGGGGGGTTGGGAATCGATGGAATCGTGTGAGTTGTGGAACCCGGATGGAAAAGAGCCCGGCGAGTAAAGGACACCTAAGGTGGTTTTCCTTTGCCTACTCGCTGCCAACTCGCCACCCCCGGGTTAGGCATAACGGATAGTCTTAGACTACCCGTAGTGGTAAAATCCAACTGGTCATGACGAGCCAAATTTGATATGTCATGGCTTGTCACCCTCTACGCATCTTCGTCCATTTTTTCATCATGTAGAGGCTCGTCATTTCGGTGATATAAGTGATTGTGATATGGAGGTTAATCATGCATGTCATAACT
The DNA here is from genome assembly GCA_947179395.2 of Pulicaria dysenterica. Lineage (NCBI taxonomy): Eukaryota > Viridiplantae > Streptophyta > Magnoliopsida > Asterales > Asteraceae > Pulicaria > Pulicaria dysenterica. The sequence continues at coordinate 13,165,339 of OX359291.1, forward strand.
ATGACCGTTTTGTTATGACTATGTCATAGCACCGGCGGATCCACCTTATGAGAAAGAGGGGGGGGGGGGGGGGGGAGCTGCCCCCAATGATCAAGAAATTTTATTAGTAAGTTTATAGGCTTAAATTAATATGCCCTCTATAATTAAATGATAAGGCCCCTAAATAAGAGATAAAACTATCAATTAATACCAAATATATAGGCTTTTTTCTTTTTTTCCTACACTCTTTTTACTACTTAGGATGTAGGCCCCCGCTATCCAATATTTCTGGATCCCCACTGTGTCATAGGCTGAAAATTTGATGTGATGTTTGGTATAGAGAATTGAAGATAGAAAAAGAAAAATGAAAATAATTCTCTTGTTTGTTTACACCTTAGAATCATAAAAGAGAAAAAAAATACTCAATTTCAATTCTCTATTTTTAGTTCTCTACTATATTTAAATAGAAAATGGGAGAATTAAAATTACCTTGAAACAACCAATCTTATGCTTTCCGTCAAATTCTTGAAGTTGATTCTGTATTAAAATCTATGTACTAACAAATAGAATAATCAATTTTTATTTTTAAGTCAAATTCCCTTTCTATACAATTTCTTTCCCTACTAACATTTCTACACGAATCAATTCTCTTTTTATAATAAGTTCACGGGAGTCATTTATAATCCTTTTTTTTCTTTTCCCGGTTTAATTAACATGAGGACATGCTAATTTGTGGAGCTTATTGGTATCGTCATTACTACGGCATGCATAAAAAGAAAACCAAGGTAATATTCTCTAATATTAATTTTAATATTTGTTATTGTACTAATATCCTTTTCATTTATTATAGGAAAATCAAGATTATATATATATATATATATAGACAAGGGTTCATGCGAAAAGTGTCTTATTTGCAAAAAATGCGAGAAGAGATCTTGACCGTTAGATTGTTTAATCAATGGTTGAAAATAGTTGTGGCATTTTTGTAATTAATTAGATTTTAAATGGTATTTACTAGTATTAGAAAGGGTATTATGGTAAATAAACAATACTCTCTCCTCTCTCTCTCTCTCTCACACACCGTATAAACACCCACATTCACATCTTTTTCAAAACAAAAAAAGTAACCCTAAACTCTCTCTATCTCTGGTGCCTGCAGCCGTCACCCTCAAAAGAACAGCCATCGCCTACTGGACGGCTGCCGGAGAAGAAACTGTTTTCGACCATCACCTTCCCCACCGGACGCCGTTCAACTGACCACCTTCACCGTCAACACCTATGTCGCTGGCCACCGTGCGCGTAACACCATCCGAGTAAACACCACCACCTCTATCTAGAAATTAGAAAAAGCATACTTGATATTTTTTGGACGAGATCTAGTACTGTTTTGTTTAATTTTTCTTTTTATTTCTTTTACTGGGTCTTTGTTTAATTTGAATGTATTTGTTTTTGTATTGTTTTGTTCATTGGTTTTACAAACTACATATATTTTTCTTGTATTCAGTATTGAATAGTGTAAATTGTATCTTTGAACTCGCATATATTTGTCTGTGTTCATTGTTGGATACAGTAATGAAAATAAACTCAATAGAAAACTAGTAAATATTTTGGTTGTGTTCACCATTTAGTTTTGTTAGACATATAGGTTTTTGAATCTAAGTCTGGTGAGTAACCGGAGGAAATTAGTCGCGTGCAGTATTGAATGTTGTTCATTATGAAACAAGTATATTATTCGATCTATTCAATATTGAATGTTGTAATTTTATCTTAAAACCGGTATAATTTTGACTGTGTTCATTATCGAACACATAATTTAAACAAGAAGCACTAAAAATTTGCAATAGCGAAAATTTATAAATCGTTGTATTCATTAATAAACACAATAAATCTAAAGAAAATTTGTACGTTGTGTTCAGCAATGTACACCGTATTTAATAATAAAATAGAAGTAAATTCTAGAAACTTGGAAAAAAATTAATTAGAAAGAGAAAATATTAATAAGGTGATAATGATGAGTATTTTAAAAAAATTCTGGAGAAAATAAAAAAGAGAAAAAATAGGGGTTAGTTAATTAAAATTAAATTAAAAAACTAAAGAAATTGGTAAAAGACCTTATTACCCTTTTGAATTAAAAAATAAATAACAAAAAACTAGTGGCCCAGAACGTTTCTCGCACTTTTCGCAAATAAGACCTTTTTCGCACGAACCCTCCCCTATATATATATATATATATATATATATATATATATATATATTGAAATTCCATAAATCAAGCAAGGTAGCTTGAGAGTGTTCATGAAAGTAATTAATACTTACTACTTTAGTTTCTTGTTCTCTAGTTTCAATTAAATTGTTGTTGTTGTTGTTATTATTATTGAATTATAATGTTATTTACTTCTTTACTAATTTCAGGATGGAAGCTTGGATTGGGAAGGAAACAAATGCGAAAAAGATTCTGTATTTCTGTTCGTTTGTGTTCGTATATGTTGACACTTTGAAGAAATATGTTGATTTGCATTTTAATTTAATATTTGAATATGTGTTTCGCATTTTAATTTAATATTTGAACATGTGTTTTGTTACTTGTGAAGTTGTGATGAATTTTGTTGGCTGTTGTTGTACCTAAATGTTCGGTTATTCTGTATTTCTGTTAGTTTGTGTTCGTATATGTTTGCTATGTTCATTTATGTTTGTTCATGTTCGTTTACGTTCGTTTAGTATTTAAATAAACGAACACGGACATCCTCATTTCTTAAACGACGTGTTCGTTAACCGTTCGTGTTCGTGTTCGGTTAAATTTAAGCAAACGAACATAAACATGTCTTGTTCATTTTCTGTTAGCTGAGACAATAATATGTTAAAAGACAACTTTACCCTTATTATAACTCTCGAATAATGTCTTCTCCCTTTTTCTACTTCCGATGCTTCTCTTTAATTTATTCCCGCTTTTTCTTTTTCTGCTGAATCGACTGGAGAAACTACACAGGCTACTCACGATTTCTGCACAGGTATCTATCGATTGCTTGTATCTCTAATTCCTTGCGCTGCTTTCGTCGACGATTTCGTTGTAGACGATTTCTTCGTGTTCGATCACTTCGATTTTATCACCTTTGATAACACACACACACAAGCTTCGACAGTTTCTTATGCATTCTAATGTTTCCACACACACGGCTTCTAGATAATTTTTAGAGCTTGGGTTTTCAACTAACTCAAAAATAGGCCACACAGTCAGGAAATTTTAGGGTTCTTACGAATTTGTGGCATATGGGTTCCGTTTGTGTTAGGGTTTTCATAAGTGTTCCGATTTTGTTTGTCACATTCATAAAATTAGCGAAGAATGTAGCTTTTAAATTTCTACTTTGAGTAAACTGTACTAAGATGTATAAAAGTAGCGAAGAATGTAACATTTTATGTTTATTCTGCTACTAACAATGTGCAGTTGTCTGAGTTGTTTATAGCAGCAAATTTAGCTTCGTTAAGTTTGGAATGTATTTCGTGTTTCTATGTGTCAAACGGGGTCAAATGTTATACATGTGTAACAGGTGTTATGATGTATTACTTGTTAAAACAGGTCAAATGATATGTGTTATGTGTTCCTTATGTGTTACGTGTCGAAACGTGTTAGGGTCAAAATTATATTGTAGCCTAATGAGTTGTTGGAAATCTTTTCCTGTTTATCAGTTTCTTTAAAAAAGATGTATAAGTTTAATACTATAAGACGGACAATAGACTTCGCTAGAGGTTTTAAACTGGTTATATGGTGTTTAGTTCTGGTAACCCGAATTCTAAGAAAATTGTAATGTATTTGTGTATGCTTGGTGTTTAGTTTTGGGGTGAGTGTGTGATGGAGTTTTGGCTAAAATAAAAGAAGGTGTATTTTTCTTTGTCCCACATTGGTAGAGTGAAGGAAGGTGGAGAGGGTTTCATGCCTATAAAAGGAATTCAAGACTTTGATTGCAAAGTGCCCCAATCAAATATGTACTTTAAGTATTTGATTTTTTCTTTCTTGTTCTCTTTTATTAGAGTGGTAGAAAGATGTAAGTTTAATCTTTGGAGAGTATGGGTGCATTTGGGGGGTTGGCTTGAGAGATTAGTCTATGTGGCTGTAACAATTTGTCATATAGTGGAGTTTTTCTCTCTGGAGGCCCGTGGTTTTTCTCCTGTTTTGGAGTTTCCACGTATATTCTTGTGTTCATTTTTCTTTTCGTTTTCGTAGGGCGGTTTTGTTGGGAATCTCCGGTGTTGTAAATGGCGGCCTTGGCGGTCGATTAATCGGCGCCTAGGCGCTTGGCGGTGGTCAACCGCCTGCTAAATCACCTCGGCGGTCCAATTTGGCGTTGGCGGTCAACAGCGGTCCTTGGCGGTCCTTGGCGGTCTCGAAGGTCCTTGGCGGTCAACGAAATGCAAAATAAAAAATAAAAAAAAAAGGTTTTAAGCGTCGATCGACAACAGACCTCATTCGTAAATCGTAAGTCGTAAACCAGATTAAAAATCATATTTCAGATGAAATTATTACATGTGGAAGGAACATAGCAGCTGAAAAAGGCGCGTGGCAGAGACGGCAGAAGGATAGGCGGAGCGAGGACCGACGGCGGGAGCCAAAGTTTCCGGCGAAGAGTCGATGAAGTCGACGGCAGAAAGATGGTACCGAAGGTGAGACCAGAAGTGCACTCGCAGGGGTGCTAACCAGATGAAGTCAGAGGAACTGATGCTTAGCGTACAACCTTCTCATGCACAGAGTACAACTTCTTGATGCAGGGGTACAACCTTCTAATGAACAGAGTACATGGCTCTGATACTACATATATACATGAGAAACTGAACTTGTATATTACTAACCGATCTTACATGAAGAAAGACAACTATACTACATATATACATGAGAAACCCTAAGCCTGCCAAGGCCCACAAGGCCCATAAACTAATATAAACTATCTGAAATAATACTAACACTAACATTTTAGTTTTTTATGGTTATTGGCTTATTTTGTTAGGATTATAAATAAATTCCTTTATAATATATCGTTTCCGCCTAGAAACCGATTAATCGCCGCCAAGACCGATTAATCGCTTGGCGGTGGTCGACCGCCGACATACCGCCGACCGCCATTTACAACACTTGGAATCTCTGAGACCATTTTCCCAACAAGTGGTATCGGAGCCCCAGGCTCGAGGGGGTCTCGTCTTTAGAGGTTCGTCGTATGCTCTGTGGTTGCAGCTTTGTCTGATCTTCCACATCAGAAAACGAATTTTCTATTGGTTATTTTGTGTACGGCAGAATTGTGTATGAACCTGGAGTGGGTATATATTCAGGGAAGGTTCTGGCTAAGGAAAGATTTGGTACTTAAGCATGTCCATTGTGACCCACCTCTCTTTCCTGGGAATCCTTTGTTGGGTATACTATTCATTGGCTAGTTACACTTTTCTAGTATACGAAATACGGTTGTGAGACACGGTTATGATGTCGAAGTTCAGCCCTATGAGGTTCGATGTGGAGAAATTTGATTGCTGGAAGTGTGGACGGTCTGGGCATGTGAGGAGCAATTGTCTAGGTGGAGCGGAATCGGCAAATGGCTCCAACTCGGCTAACATTGTCTCTGTCGTCTCTGATAGAGATGAATTCTTTTGAGTTTTGAGACATGATATCCTTATGGTTTGTCCGCGCCATTGAAGAAGGACGTGTTAGCGGATCCACAGGTTTACACATAACATTGGTTTGGCAGGTATGCAAGATGTGTGGTGGAAATTGATGTCGATTGTTGAAGAACTTCCGGGTAAGCCAAACGGGGAAGTTGCACCATAAATTATTTCAACAAGGTTTAGACATGTGCCGATGTGAAATTCTTAGAATGGGATATTCAAAGTGGTGATACTCTTTTATGGTGGAGTATGATAGTTCTCTGTTTTGAGAATTATGATTGTCGGTTTAGACAATGGTTTCACTAGATGTGGCATCGATGTTTCTTTTATTGTTGCCAAGGTGGAGATTGATGGAGTTTTGGCTAAAATAAAAGGTGTATTTTTCTTTGTCCCACATTGGTAGAGTGAAGGAAGGTGGAGAGGGTTTCATGCCTATAAAATGAATTCAAGGCTTTGGTTGCAAAGTGCCCCAATCAAATATATACTTTAAGTATTTGATTCTTTCTTTGTTGTTCTCTTTTATTAGAGTGGTAGAAAGATGTGAGTTTAATCTTTGGAGAGTATGGGTGTATTTGGGGGGTTGGCTTGAGAGATTAGTCTATGTGGCTGTAACAATTTGTCATATAGTGGAGTTTTTCTCTTTGGAGGCCCGTGGTTTTTCTCCTGTTTTGGAGTTTCCACGTATATTCTTGTGTTCAATTTTTCTTTTCGTTTTCGTAGGGCGGTGTTTGTTGGGAATCTCTGAGACCATTTTCCCAACAGTGTGTATATACAACAAATTTCCAGTCATAATTGTAGTAAAATCTGTGTAGTTTGTTCGTGTATGTAAGGTGTTTCTTTTTTTAATGCATAATTTTTCTGTCTTTTCCACTCATAACTGGAGAACACAATGTAAGATGTCATTGATAAATGTGATTATTCAATAGATGTAAATTCATGTTTTCATTCCTACATGTTAGTCTTTGCATCAACTTAGTTAGCATCAAGTCTGAATTATTAAATTAGAGAGACAGATATATTAAGAAGATTTTTAACAAAGTCAATTTACCATTATATATCATAAACTAATGACTTGACCTGATTAACTAAGGTACCTTGGCTCTTACTGATGTTTCAAGTTTCCACAACTTCAACGTTCAAATATACATATACACACATGTAACTTGGCCAAATTAGACCTCAGACACTTTGCAGAAAGATATAAATATAGTTTCTGGCATTCCTTTTCTTTCATTTTGATATCAAATTCTTTATTCACTTCTTTTATTCTTCATTGTTTGTGAAGATCAAAGACTTCTGAGATGTCGAGAAAAGTTCAACCTACAGCAGTTGGTATTGATCTTGGAACAACATACTCCTGTGTTGCTGCCTGGTTTGATCAGCACAATCGTGTTGAGATCCTTCCTAATGAACAAGGTAACAACATTACCCCATCATGTGTAGCCTGCAACGAAACCGAGCTTTTAGTTGGTGAGGGTGCCAAAAATCAAATTACCAGGAACCCTACAAACACTGTTTTTGGTAAGTTTACTTCAGTCAACAGCTGCTAGCACATAAACATATGTAATTCACATGAAAAAGATCAAAACTGAACCTCATGTATTTTCATTTAATTTTCAGATGTAAAGCGATTAATTGGAAACAGGTTTACCAATAGCAGAGTGCAAAAGGACATAGAATCGTGGCCTTTTAAGGTAATTGAAGGATCTGCAGATAAGCCAATGATTGTGCTTAAACACAAGGGCGAAAACAAGGAATTTTCACCGGAAGAGATATCTTGTTTGATTCTAAAGAATTTGAAAGAGGCTGCTGAGTCATACCTTGGAACAAGCGTTCGAGATGCAGTGATTACTGTTCCTGCGTATTTCAGTGACAAGCAACGACAGTCAACGAAGGATGCTGGTACATTGGCTGGATTCAATGTCTTGCGCTTGATCAGCGAGCCCACAGCAGCTGCAATTGCCTATGGTCTAGACAAGAGTGCTGACAGAAACCGTCCCCAAGAGAAAAACGTTCTCATATTTGATTTGGGTGGGGGAACATTTGATGTTTCTCTTCTCACTATCAGCAGGGACGGAGCCATAAAGGTCATAGCAGTGGGCGGTGATACTCATTTGGGTGGGGAGGATTTTGATAAGGCGATGGTTAATCATTGTGTACAAGAATTTAAGAAAAGGGAAAGGAAGGATGTAAGTGGAAATGCGAAGGCAATGGGGAGGTTGAAAGTTGCCTGTGAGAAAGCAAAGCGGGATCTGTCCTCTACAACTCAAACATTGATTGAGATCGATGTGTTATATGAGGGAATTGATTTTACAATGAAGGTCACCCGCGCAAAATTTGAGGAGCTAAATGGTGGTTTCTTTAGCAAGTGCATTGAGCATGTTGAGAAATGTTTGGCAGACGGGAATATGAACCCGAAAGATGTTGATGATGTAGTTCTTGTTGGTGGGTCAACTCGGATTCCCAAGATACAGCAAATGCTTAGGGAATTTTTCGACTGGAAACAGCTTTGCAAGAGCATTAATGCAGATGAAGCTGTTGCTTATGGTGCAGCAGTCCTGGCTGCAAACTTAAGTGGTAATGGAAATAAAAATGTGAAGGGTTTGATACTTTTAGATGTTACACCTCTCTCCCTTGGCACTAGCATTGGTAAAAATAATATGAGCATTTTGATCCCAAGGAACACACCAATACCTACCATCAAGGAAGATACTTATGTAACAACGTGTGACAACCAATCATCAGTCAGAGTAGATGTGTATCAAGGTGAGGGCCAGAAAACCACAGAGAACATACTCCTTGATGAATTCACTCTTCATGGCGTACCACCAGCCCCTGCAGGGAAACAAAAGATCAAGGTTTGCTTTAGCATTGATGCCAATGGTATTCTCAACGTATCAGGTGAGTTGGAATCTACTGGTAAGAAGAAAAGTATAATAATTGCTGACAGTGGAAATTTGTCTAAAGAGGAAATTGAGAAGATGCTGAAGAAGGTTGAGCTGTGAAGTCTATTATCAAAGATGTTGGTAATATATTTCTTGTTATCTACAGTATCTAATTCAATCTCTAAGAATTTTAATTAAATATTGGAAGAACGAGAATGATCAATATCCTTCATATTTTCCTTAGCCGGTGATATTAGTTCACTTTTTCGCACTTTATGGCAGGGTTTTATGGTAAAAGAATTTGAACATTAAAGTAATGCGGCATCCGGTCACCACTTGCCACCTCTTTATGGCAGGCTTACGGCCTCTCTTAGCATAACAATTCGTCTGCGTTTTCTCTCTCTATCAGCAACAACTCTTTCTCTGTTTTTTTCACCATCGGCAACCTCCGGTGGCTCTTTCTATGCTTTGCCCCCAATCATCAATTGCAATTTCGTAAGTTTTGATTTTTATTGACATTATAATTTCTCTTTTAAAGTTATAAAATCGGGTCAAAATTAGGTTCGAGACTCAAGTGGACCTATTTTTGACACTTATTTTTTTGAGTTCATGTCACTATTTCATATCGAGTTTCAACCCAAAGTTACCAACCTTAAATTACTATATACTTCTTTTCCACAAAATCATTTGTCAAAACTACATATTCCATTAGACCAAATTAGGACGTTTTAGAAAAGGGAAAATTTCATCTATATTCTTGAATAATTTGATTATTACATATATATCCTTATAAATTTTGAAACCACATGTATATTCTTATAAAATATAAAAACTCTTGTATATATCCGATCACCTACTCTTTTATTATATAATTAACCAATAAAAAATTATAGAAACTATCCTTAATTTAGTTTATCTTAATCTAAAAACTAATAACATGTGCTATTACAACTTTATCTTTACCCTAAATCCAAATTAAAAAAAAAACGATTGAAACACCACATGCTCCTCTCGATTGCTGAAAACCACCAGGATTCCATCATGGAGACGCGGGTTCTATGAGCAGGGGATCAACTGAAACTTGGGTCGCCTCTCCTTGATCGAGTATGTGGCTGTTGTGTACATGAACTTAGGGATCGATTCAATTGAGTCGTTTCGATTGTTTTGGTTTTAATTTTGTCTATGGGACAAATTGAGTTTGTTAGTTTTTTTGTTTGGGGAGCAATGGGTAGGATGCCATTTGACCCATTTGCTAAAATGATACCTGACGACCACCATAAGAATAAGATGTGGTGGTATTGACCAAAGTTGTCAAAAACAGTGAGATGGTATGAGTCTGTTGTTGAACTAATCACTAAATTGCAATGCAATATATATTTTATTTATAAAGAGTGAAGAATACATAGGGATTATGTGATCACAAGAGCTAAAGCCTAAATATTACAAGGATCCACTTGGACAAACATATCCAATCTAATAGAGCTTTACAAATCTCATAAACTAGTTAATTCAACACAACAGCAAATCATAAAAAGTTGAACTCGGCAGCAAATCAACAAAAGTTGAACAGCAAATCAACAAAAAAGCCATATATCCAGTTCACAAATCAACAAAAGTCGATTGATGCTAAACTATTTATTTCAACTCGGCCTCAAATCAAACAAAAGTTGAACAGCAAAGATTTCATTCATTTATACTCAAAAAGCCATATATTCAGTTCACAAATCATAAAGGCACCGAAGTACTCATAACATGATCCAGTCCCTACTGCAGGTCACAAGCAAATTTTTTCTCCCCCTTACAAAATGTATCATCTTAATTGGAGCAGCTGTTTGATGAATGACTGGGGCTTCAATCGATGTAGAAATAACTCAGTCCCCTGTAGGTACAAATTGAGACAATCCATTCAAGTTGTGGGAGATTTGGCTTCCGTCGATCCCGGCTCTTGATGAACGACTAGGGCTTCAATTGATCTAGAGATAAGTAGGCTTCAAATTAAGAGAACCTATATCATTATATTCATCTCTAAACTCCTTCAAGCTTGAATCTATAGCAGGGTTGTAAGACTCTGTCCTAAGAATATACCTCCTAAAACCAACGCTAAAGTACTACCTTACAACCTTATGCTAGACTAGCTCTCAGTCTATTCCCTTAAAGCACTTTGAACACTTGCCGCAAAGGCAAGAATGGAAAACTATGACTGGCCCAATTGTCAAGTGTGCGGGTATATAACATACATAATAGTCAAAGCAAACACGAAGGTTTCGAAAAATCAGAGTTTCTAAATCAAAATAGTTTCGGAATCATAACTCATTTAGTAATAAGTTTCCACAGCCAAATGCCAACTTACACAAGTCCATATCCATACAAATAATTCCAATAAATCATATCATATCACATCGAGCTCCTACCGAAACGCATACACTTGCATCGTCATGAGACATATATAACAAATGTCATACATATGTACACTTGAACTGCAGATCCAAATGTACTATACAAATGTGAGATGGCTGTTGGGAATCACACTACCATCCACCATAACATAACCTACAAGTCCAAGGTCGACCCATATGTCTCCTAAATAAAATAACTCTCGGACCAAACCTTGAGGAGACATTGTGGGCTCATCACAATGCCATAGAAGGTGTCACACTACCGGTGCCTCGAATGATGTGCATATGGTATCCCTATAGGCGGATAAATAGCTTGTTGGTGGGTCAACCCGGAATATGAACCCAAGAGTGTAAAGTGGATATAATGGTGTAGACCCACACCTTTTGTGGTTTCTTGACCCATGCTTGTTCTCCACTAGATAATAATTCTCCATTTTGTTCCTTGAATCACGACTGACAGTAAGGGATAGCATGAGGCATGCAGTCTATAAATATATGTGTCATCTGAGAAGAGAGAACACAACAAATAAAGAATCAAGAGCAGAACAAAGCTCAGAAGAAAAGAGAGAAAACACTGAGTGAAAATAGTGAGGTATTTATTTTGTGCAGTGAGCCAAGATAAGAGTGATATCTTACAGCGAGTGATCAGATTTCAAGTGCAGTACTAGCTTTGAATGATTGTAATTTTCTTGGTGTTAATAAAATATTCTCTCTCTCGTTTGCCCGTGGACGTAATTTTCATGTGTGTAAAAAAAAAGTTAATGTGCCATATCGGAATATGGGGGAAAACATGTTTGTCTTTAGTGAGTTCAACCCTTATTTAAATTTATAAACATTGAATTTCAAAATTTATTAAAATAAAGAAATTTATATTATTAGAATCGTGAGTTATGTTCAATCAATTACATCCCATAAAAACAAAGTTTGAAACTACTTCTTACAATTTTTACCTTTGATAAAATCTCCTTTCTATATCTTCAACTGTTACCTGCCAGAAAAACAATCTTACAAGCAACAAAGCCCTGATTTCCTTCCACTGTGTTTAACAAATTTCAACTCCCACCCCACCAATTAATTTCTCAATTTAAGTTCAATATATCTATTGCCGTTCTCTTCTTCCTTTTAAGCCCTTGAATAGTCTTTGGCCACTCAAATTATTTGAGCTTTAATGGCAAGACCAAGCTGTTGTTTTTTTCGAAGACATAAATGTTATGTCTTATTTTATATCTTCAAGAGAAGATGTGGTTCCGAAAGTCTTAAGTTGAAAGGAATAAGCAAAAATAAGACATAATAAGGTCTTATATCTTATTGAAAAACTTCTGCGAGGGCGTAGACGTTTTTTTTAAAAACAAACAAGCTTATGAAAAGGTATGCGCACCCGCCGTTTCTTTAAAATAAGACCTTTTTGAATAAACATACAAAGCCTAAGTTTATAATTTGATGCAATACTTTTTTTTCTTTTGGTATTAAAATTCTTTAAAGTTATAATTTTCTAATAAATTCTTTAATTAAAACCAACTGGAATCACTACAAAAAAGAAAAACCCCTTTTACGTCGACGTATGTCGCCGCTAAAACTCAATTTGTCGCCACTAATGGTTTTTTGCGACGACATAACGCCGCAAATGGTTCGTACCCAGAGGTTTTTTGCGACGTCATTTTCGACTTTTTGCAGCGAACCATAACGGGCCCATCACGTGCCACGTGGAGGAGCTTTTGCGGCAACATTAGACTTTTTGCAGCGACGTATTAAAAATAAACATAAAACATATTATTTACTTTTTGCGGCGACATTTTCCTCTTTTGCGGCGACATATACGATATTTACAAATAAACATAAAATATAATAATTTTCTTTTTGCGGTGACATGAGGATCTTTTGCGGCGACATGTCGGACCTTTTGTGGCGCATAGTGGACCTTTTGCGGCGACATGTTATTTACTTTTTGCGGTGTCATATACGATATTTAAAAATAAATATAAAATATAATAATTTTCTTTTTGCGGCGACATATGGCCGCAAAAACCAAAATTTTTTTTGCCGCAATTTGCTTTATTTTGCGTTTCCACCTGTTTTTACCGGGGTAATATATACAATAAACCTGCTGTTTTCCAGAACTCGACAAAAATGTAACAACACGACATATTAAATGATATTAAACAATCATACATAACAAACGATACTTAACATTGACATAAACGTTTTTGCACAATCACAAGTTATTTAACAAACTAATAATCTAATCTTCATCGCTACACTCTTCTTGACGAGGCAAATCAGTGTTTGGTTGACGTTGGGAAGTTGAGGGAACATTGACATTTATGTTTGCATCACGTAAGGCTTGAAAGATTGTTTGTGATTGAGACTGTAGATCCTCCTGGATTTGAGAACGATGAGACGCAAACATGGCATCTACATCGGCTTGTGTATATAATCTTTCAGTAGGTCGTGACTGTGCTGTAGATCGTGCAGCAGATACGGATGAAGAGCTTAATGTCCTACCTACTCCACGAATATGTACCCGGCATTCCCCCAACACCGACCTCAAGATTTCTTGTTCGCTCAACGGATTCTGCTCCCGACTTGACTGTCTCTCAAAAAAACCATACGGCGTTGTGTAGGAACAAGATAAGAATAATTAAAATCAGATTATATATATATATATATATATATACACACACACACACACAAATAATTTTCATATAGTACGTATAAATAATTACTTACATAATTTTCTTGAAGAGACTCATCTGTAAAGACGTCATTGCGTGAATGGTTTAACCTATACTGTTCGATCAAGCTTGGGGGTTGTAGCGTTTCCGGGTCACGCTATAAACAAATGAAATAAATATATACTTAATAACGATAAATATATCACACAAACGGGTCGAGTCGATCATATATCAATCAAACGGGTCGACCATTATATTAAACAAATCGGGTTGATCATTATATCACACAAACGGGTCGACCATTATATCACACAAACGGGGTCGACCATTATATCACACAAACGGGTCAATCATTATATCAATCAAACGGGTGAATCATTATATACTTAATAACGATTAATATATCACACAAACAAATCGGGTTGATCATTATATCATAAAAATGGGTCGACCATTATATCACACAAACGGGTCAATCATTATATAAATCAAACGGGTCGACCATTATATCACAAACGTGTCGGGTCAATTATTATATCACTCATACAGGTCGACCATTATATCACACAAACGGGTCGGGTCGATAATTATATCAATCAAACGGGTCAACCATTATATCTAACATACTATGTCAAAATTAAGATTTAGAGATAAATAGACTTACGTTCTCGTATCGATACTGACAATATGATCTCCGACCATGCAAGCTTTGATGTACTTGCTGCGTCCTAACTTGCGTGTTTGCTATTGACCGTTGAACGGTCTTCTCCCCGCAAAAATAGTCCATGTACAAACCCTACTCATTTTGATCCATGTTGGGAGGAGGATCTTGACGCAGTCGGTGTCGCCGTAAAAGGCCTGCGTTGAAAGTCAGACGGACCACCCTGGCCTACTTTTTTGTCGTTTAGTGAGTCTTTAGCGGCGATAGGCGTCACCGCAAAAACCCTTCGCCACAAAAACTTCAATTTCTTGTAGTGAATTAAGAAAGTCACACACAATTAAGGATCAAGTTGGTTAACTCCGTCCCTCATGACTAACGACGACGTCCTATGAATATGGTTTATTAGAAGACTTTGAAAGTCAGCCTTTCAATTATACCCACATGCAAATGCACATGTACGTACAACTTGGCCAATCAATTCCTAAGAAACTTCAAGGAAAAAAGATAAAAGATGTAGATACATATGGTTTCTAATATTCAATCCCTATATATCAGTATTTGTCAATGAAAAGGCAATTTATTATTCCTCATTCTTTGTTTACCTAATAAAATCCAGAGATAAAATAAAATTTGACTGTATTAATTTCTCCCCTAATCTATTTTACATGACTAAAGTTAATGTTAGGATAATATCATAACATCCAAAAATTCAAGTTGTCAACTAATATTAGTTTTAATGGAATATATATGAACTACCTGTTGGATAATGCCCGCTGACACACACGAATATATATATATATATATATATATATATATATATATAACACTACTGATAAAGCATAGGCCTATTGGGTCACACCCAAGAAATGATTCCAGCAAAACCGAAGAACACACAAAAGAAAAATGTATATATATAAGTTCAGCATAGTACACGCCGTGTACATGGTGTAGTACACGCCGTGTACATGGTGTAGTACACGCCGTGTACTTGTGCAGACAGTATATATGATTTTTTTCATTATTCACTCTTAAGTGGGATATATATTTATTCACTTGACCAAACTTTTGGTGGACGATTTTTGGCCATTATAGGGTGATATTTCCATTAGAGAATGAAGGAGATAATGAGAGATTGAATCCATGATTGATGGCATTTTTCATGGATGATTATTCATCCATTTCTTTCTCTCTAAAAGTTCATAAGACTTAGAAACTCTTTCAAGTTCATGTTGATGAAGCTTGGAGGTTGCCAAAGTGTTTTCATCACAAACATACATACTTGCAAGTTCAAGAGCTTGAAGCTTGAAGATGATTGTAGTGTATACTTGGTTTTGATCTTGTTAAAGACTTGCTAGTACTTGTGGAATCTACTTATCTTGGGTGGACTTCGATAGAGGGATTCTACTTTGGATCCTTGTTCATCGACATCGAGTAACCGGGATTCCAAGAGACTTGGATTAAAGAGATCAACTATGGGGTACATCTCTTTCCTTCTTGTTATATATATGAAGTTGCTTAGTCGATGTTTAAGAGTTTGGTCCATATGGTGTGTACTGGTCGGATTTATAAAAATTATTATATACCGTTTTTTCGATCTTCCGCTGCGCTCACGGATCCGACAATACCCAACAGTGGTATCAGAGCCATCTCTAACATGGCTTTGCACTTTTTGGTTCAAAACGGGGAAAATTTGTTTCCTAAGTTTATACTTGGTTTTGATCATCTTAGACCAAACTCGTTTTTTTTGTCATATATGTATATATATATATATATATATATATATATATATATATATATATATTTTGGATGAAAGTATATATATATACATTTATATATATTTTTTGTTCTTATAATTATATGAGTTATATGACTTTTATGTAGTGCATAAAACCATATATTTATAAGTGTATATATATGGATACGTAATTTTAGTATTTATATTAAAATTACTTATACATATAAAATACAAAGATTGTCTTGATACAATTTGTGTTTTCAACAATCTTAATTAAATATATATACAAGATGTTAATAAAACCGGAAAATATTTTTTCCTAAGTTTATTCTTTGTTGGACCATATTTGACCGATCTTGATTTTGGTCGTATATGTGTATATATATATATATATATATATATATATATATATATATATATATATATATATATATATATATTTGGGTGAAAGATTATATATATACGTTAATATAATTTAGTTCTTATATTTATATAGGAGGTTTTGGAGGTTTTGTGGGAAGACCGAGTATCTTTTCTGCCATTTTACATAGAACAGGGAGGATAGATGAAGATGTTTCAAACCGCATTCAGGCAGGGTATTTGGGTTCCATTTTACATAGAACAGGGAGGATAGATGAAGATGTTTCAAACCGCATTCAGGCAGGGTGGTAGAAGTGGAGAGCTGCGGCAGGAGTGCTTTGCGACAAGAAAATACCGCTTAATATTAAAGGGAAATTCTACAAACTAGCTGTTAGATCGGCCATGTTATATGGATCAGAGTGTTGGCCTCTGAAAAAGGCGCAAGCAGAGAAGTTAGAAGTGGCGGAGATGAGGATGCTTAGATGGACGTGTGGGAAGACTTTATTAGATAGAATTCCGGTCGGGGTTTTTAGAAACGACTTAAGAGTAACCTCTATCGTTTACAAGTTGAGAGAAGGGAGACTGAGGTGGTTCGGTCACGTTAAAAGGAGGTCACCGATGGCACCTGTTAGGAAAGCCGAATCGATTACAGTGGAGGGCACTAGGAGGCGAGGTCGCCCTTTTACGAGGTGGGAATATAGAGTTAGAGCGGATATGCAGGATTTATCTCTCTCAGTGGACATGATCTCGGATAGGTCCTCATGGAGAAGGAAGATTAGGATCCAGGATTAGGTTGATCTCGGTTTGGTCCTCTTGCGAGAAGGTAGGTTAGGATCCAGGATCAGGTTATTTTTGGGTTTTGTTCGTCGTTACTTTTTCCTTTTACTTCTTTCCTAAAATCCTTTTTTATGGTATTTTTGTATCTTCTATTTTTAATTTATAATTTTTTTTTGTTATTTTCTTTTTTATTTTTATTTTTTATTTTTTATTTTATTTTATTTTATTTTTTTTTGAATTTTTGAATTATCTTTTTATTTTTTATTTTATTTATCTTATTTGTTTATATTTTATTTATATTTATATCTATTTTTTTATTCCTATTTTTTTATTATTATTACAATTATTATTATTTTTTTACGTTGCCGGAGGCCTTTTCTGGAAGCAATCTCTCTACTTACGGGTAGAGGTACGATTGTCTACATCCCACCTCCCCCATACCCCGCTGACGCGGGATTGGGTATTGTTGTTGTTGTTGTAGTTCTTATATTTATATGTTTTATATGAAATTTAGAGGTGCATAAAAATCATATATTTATAAGCGTATATATATGGATACGTAATTTTAGTATTATATTAAAAGTTACATATACATATAAAATATGAAGATTGTCTTAATACAATTTGTGTTTTCGACAATCTTAACTAATTATATATTATAAGTACATAAAGCCTATATATTTATACGTATATATATGGATACGTAATTTTAGTAGTTATATTAAAAGTTACATATACATATAAAATACGTAGATTGTGTTAATATAATTTGTGTTTTCGACAATCTTAAATATATATATATATATATATATATATATATATATATATATATATATATATATATATATATATATATTTTTTTTTTCATGATATGATATTGTTGATTATTGTTGTAATCATATCCGGTAATTGTTGCCCAATAGATCTTTGTGTTTGGTTGTGTTGTAATTATTTATTCATTTATTCGGTGGTTTTACCACAATAATATGTAATAATTAATTCGGCTAATATTTGTATATTTATTGCGACTTGCATGTCGTTTCTTTTCAAATATATGTAATTGTGAAAAGAAGACCGAAGACCACCATTGATCGTAGATGAGATGACGGATTCAGTGGGAGCACACCGAGATGGTCAAGGGTATATGTCCCTAGATTGACCAACTTCTTCCTTTTAGGCTCACGGTAAGGACACATAGGATTAGGGGCAATTACCGGATTTATTTATGCGTGGTTGTTTATTGTTTTATATTTTCTTGCGTGGTTGTTAAGTTCTTCGCATGCTAGAAAATTTTTCAAAATAATAAATATTCAAGAGTTTTGTTAAATTTTTTAACAAACCCCGCGTATACACGATTAACAAAAGAATATAAAATTTGTTTTATGTTCAAAGTGAAATATATGTTTGTCACTTTTTGTTATATCAACCATTAAAAACCCGAATCTTGCGAAACTTGGATGATTGTTGAGCTTAGCACGATTCATTCCTTGCGTAGCTATGTGGAAGGTGAGAGTGACAACTCACAATATTGGTTGTCGAGCTTAGCACGAGCTAATATTGGTCGAGAGTATCACCGAGTATCTTGATGGATAATTTACAAATACAAATTTAAATCCTTGTTAGATTGTCGAGCTTAGCACGAGTCAAACAAAATTTAAATTTGGATTTTGTGCAAGAAGGGATCAACATGCCAAATTGAACTATGAGTGTCAATAGGGTCCCGCAAATTACTAAGAATTGTTATCATGGATTTCAATCGGAAAAAAGTTTACCGGCCAAATTAACTTCATGAAATGATCCGCGGCGAACCCGTCACGTAGTGAAGTGTAATAAGGTTCTTAGTCCTTGTTAAAATTCATAGTTTTAATTAACTATGGGTAATTATTTAAACAAGGATAATATATATCAATAAACGAAAACGTATACTCTTTTCATAGATAACGAACGTTGACAATACCACATTTAATTATACACTCCATTAGTTTCTAGAGAAAAAGAAACTTAAAAATATGTATTTAGTTGACATAAACAGGCGTTGAGGATCATCCTCTTCCACAAGTCAAAGTTGCATATTTTAAAGGTACTCTTTTTCAAAAGCCATATGCTATAACGCGAATTAGGTCACTTAATACGTTCTTGAAAAACGTACAAAAGAGATTTCCTACATCATATTGTAGACTACGAGTTCTAAGTAGTTTAAAGCTATTAAGTGCGAACAATATGATTAACCAATTGAAGGACTTGTTCCAACAATAGGTTAGAAAGGAATTCTAAAAGTGTTGAGACATTAATCGGTTATTAGATGCAGATAGCCAAGTAACAAATAACCAATAAACATAAACTGACCTCAAATGGGAATTTTGGTTTTACTAAACCTACCATTAAAACATGGAGTATAGCACCTCGAGATGAGACTCCACATGAGGTAGTTTGCTATTTATGCAAAAGATTACAAATTAGCGCCACCACATTTGCCCTATGCATCTAGATAAGCGAAGAACTCTTTTAAAGAGTTAGCTCTTCGACTTTAGATGTATTCATGATTTAATTTCATTGCTTTTCTACTTCTAAAAGCTAAGTTTTGAACGCTAGCTATTACATTCACGTTTGTTGCAAAGTTATTTGCTTCAAAGTGTAAGTATTAAAGAGAAGTAGAGACATGAGACATGGAGAGCTGGACCTCAAATGGAAAAACAAGCAAGCTGTTTCTATTGAGAGGATTGAAAGTTTAAAACTTGTCTATCCTTCCAGCTAATATATTACTTCAAATAGATATTTGTTTACGTCATGCGTGACTTAAAAGAATATATCTATTATGCCTTGGTATACGATGTATATTATTTTGAATCATGTATATGTTTCAAATCTTATACATGTCATGGCATTTATAATAAGCGTTTGCTTAAAGAAGTAATAAAATAATCATGATTTGGATATGTTACCTTTATGACGTAATCAATCTAACCATATAAACAAGACTTGTATCACCAAACTCCGGCGGTTAGGAATTTGGAATCGTTTGACCACGGGTCAAATGTTGAGCACAAATCTTGTTTATCGGGCTAGACGACTTACCCATCCTTCACTTGTGCATGTGAGAGGAATGATAGCTTGTTGAATTTAAGTACACACACTTGTGTATAGACTATTCAAGCAAATCATAAGGAATAACTCCAAATACTTCGTTATCTTTACCAATGATGGTAGAAGATATGGATATATCTATCTTATAGATAAGTGTTTGAAACCTTAGAGGTGTTCAAAACAAAACATGATGAAGTGCCTGATGAATATAGATAAAGAACAAATGATACTTGAATCTAGTTACACAAAGGTTGATTGTCGAGCTTAGCACGAGTTAATCCTTGTGTGAACTTGTATATCGAGTAAGTATGTTCTAAATCTTATAAACATCAAATGAATTATGGGATTGTCTCACAATTCATTCCTCCTATGACACATTGTGAAATGTGGTCATCTTAGTGAAGGAATCGGACATTCTTGATATGGTCCAATAATTGATGAGTTGGACTTTAGTATCCAATTATTTGGGATATACTAAAATTGTGGCGGACTATGTTATTAATCTTAAAACAATAAAGACGGTTAAGACTACACCTTAGAGGATGAAACTAGAAAGAGCATCTTTGCTTGTTCATCTCAAAGTATGGATTGTCCAAACCTACGTTTTAGACGTTAGGTAAGGGAACCTAGAATGTAGAGGTGTTACTCCATTAAGTATTCTACCGAGACCATAGGATATTTGTTTGACAAACCTTAAAGAACAAAACGTTTGTTACTTTAAGGACATGTTTCCTTACATGGAACCTAATATCCATGGATGCCTGTAGAAGTTAAAGTTAACCTTGAATGGAAGATCCTGATATTGGCACTAGCACTCAATCAGAAATGATTGAAACTCAGCATAGCAATGCTGGAGAATCTGACTGATATATGCGTTTTTATGCATGTTTTACATGCTAGAATACCCCGTACTTAGCCCAAATCCAAGGTGATTACTCTTATTATTGATCTAATATGATTAACATTCACCATGCAGGTTACAAAGAGCTTAAAGAAAGATAAATGGGCAAAATAAGGAAAGAATTGAAGAAAATATAAGAATAGTGAAAAAATGATTGCTACGGCCGTAGTAGATAATCCCTACGGCCGTAGGAGGCCGTCTTCTAGAATCCATCATTGCCTGCCAGATCTTGCGTGTCCCGGACAAGTGGCTTAACGTTGCGTGTGTAGAAAATCCAGTCATGATTTCCTACGGTCGTAGTATGTTATTCCTACGGCCGTAGGAAGTCCACTTACAGTAGATTAAATTCAGAATTCTGCCATTTTGCAAGGTGTGACCATATTCACCTCAACTCCGGAAAAACACTTCCATATACCCTCTCTAAATATCCTAACACTCCAGGGGACTTCTCTTGGTGATTCTAAGGAGGAGAGCTTGGATCTTGAAGGCTTGGAACAACATTTGGAGCTTGGATTCATTAGTTATATCATTGCTAGCTTGGGTATACTCTTTTCATTTATTATATCAATCATGTACCCATGTGTTCCAGATGTTGTAATGCTACTATTATTGTATATGGATAACTAAACTCATTTCACTTGGGCCAAGATGATTCTTGGCTAAGTTATGGCAATATATTTGACTTTTATGATGACTTGATTCAAATATGCATGTTTTGATCTTGAATACAAGTGTGTTTTATCAACTTAGTATGTTTAATCTTACCTTGTTCATGTGTGATAATGTGTATATGATAACTCCTTCATGTTTAAGCATATGGATATTCAAGAATGATGGTTGATTTTATTAATTCCATGTTAAGTTTGTTATTAGAAATGATACATCTTGCATGGATGTCATTAGATATCATTGTTGGGATATGTTTTGAATCCTTGTAGGTTCATCCATTATTGGTCATTTTATTCATATGTTGATTTTATGCATGCCTTGTGATTGTAGATGCAAATCTTGTCATTTGGTGTATTCATTGGTCTAACATGCTACAAATAATTAAAGGGTTCACAAACATGTTTGTTGGTATGTTTAGATGGTGAAATGAACTCACATGTATGTCCTTGTTATGCTTGTCTTAGTGTTCAATGTGCATATCACATGATTCATGTTTTAAGAAGTGTTGACTATACTAGAAATGGTAGGTTTAACATGTTCATATCTTTAGTAATCATGTGGCTAATCATTAAAACCCCTTAATTGTGTGGTTTGAGTTTAGAGGAGTTTGTGACCCCATTGTACCAGTTTACATGTGTTTATGATCTGAGATTAAAGTCTAGATTGTAATTTGTTGTTGAATGCCTTTTTGTCAGATTTGAATGTTCTGTCGTACTGGTTCCTACGGCCGCAGTGAGAAATCCATACGGCCGTAGGACCTGTACAATTTACTACGGCCGTAGTAGGGTGTTTTCACAACAGTTTGCTGTTTTTACTTGTTTTAACTTATTTAACCACTTTAACACCTTTTTGAGTTCTGAGGACTACTGGATATATCATTTGAAAAGATGTATATCTTTGTTTTAACTTATAATATGAATATAACTATTTTTTTTTCATACAATATTTATGCATGTAAAAAAAATTGCATATATGGAGACATAAACATATCGTACCCTACTTTGTCACGCTAACCATAGTTAATTATGTAAAACACGATATATTATTATCAATAATTAACAAGTAATAATTTGGTTCTCTTGTCTTTTTCTCCGTTAGATTCCAACCGACTCGACACAGCTTGACTCTGTATATTAATTTGTGAAGTCCTATTTATGTTATTATTATTCTTATTTTCTACGTTTTTCGATTGAGAGGTTATATATATCGTCATATAATGTGATTATATTTATTCTTTTACGTACTATATCATAATATATGTCAAAATCGATAAGGATTAAAAATAAAAAAGAATTAATGAATTATATGTACCATTATCCGGTTGATAGAACCAAAATGCTTATAGCCTAACGGTATAAGGTGTTGGAAGGTGTTGTCCTTGGCCTGAGATCATGAGTTCAAGTACCGTTGTGGACATAAGGTGTAAATTTAGGAGTAGATTAGCGTGTGCGTGTGTTCTGCCGTTCAAAAAAAATATATCCGGTGGATAGAAAAATTAAGTATTATAGTTAAGTACGAAGAAACAAATTTATTATTATAATAAATTAACGAAATGGTCTCTTTGATTTGTCAAAAATTATTGGTTTACTCCATTAAGATCAAAATTTGTGCCACCGGTTTCTAACTTTCTATAGTTTCATTTTTGCTGTTGATATGTTAATAAATTCAAAAGCTAGTTTGTCTTTTAGTAAAAGGTATTTTAGTCTTTTCACCAAATAAAAATTTTCTTAAAATGTAGATA
Source organism: Pulicaria dysenterica (assembly GCA_947179395.2). Taxonomy (NCBI): domain Eukaryota; kingdom Viridiplantae; phylum Streptophyta; class Magnoliopsida; order Asterales; family Asteraceae; genus Pulicaria; species Pulicaria dysenterica. The sequence goes on from OX359291.1 coordinate 13,188,842, forward strand.
TAATAAATATTTTTTTAAAACCAAACACCCTTACCTCCCTCTCACCTCAACTCACCGTCTATTTATCTCTCATTCCCTCCTCTCAAGTCTCAACAGTTCTCTCTCCCTCCCCATCCCCTCTGTTTCTTCACTACAGCAATTCCCTGTCTCATTTCTCTCATAGCCACCACTACCGCCAAATATGCCTCATCCACCCACTATAACCGTCATCATCTTAGTGGACAAAATCAACCATTTCTCTCTCCTCTCGAGATCTCTTTTTGTTATATTTTTATTTTTTTTGATCGGCAAACGGACACTTCTCTGCCTCTTCATTGTGGGTTCGAATTGCTTGGTGGCAGGTTTTCAACCACCCCTCGTTATTTGGCTTTAACTAAGGTTCGGGCATCACACCTTCACTTCATGGAGGAAACCCCTAACCCACTGCATGCAGCAGAATTTGATCCTCCAACCTCTTGCGAGGAAGGGGGCGCCTCTCGAGATCTCTTTATATCTATCTATCTTTCTTCTTTATATCACCGTCCACCAGACATCCCTTGTTACCATCGTTGTCCTCAACCGTCTCGGTGTCCAAATGCAAACCCACCATCACAACTCATCTTCGTAACTACCAATAGACTTTATCCATAAGTGTGAAAACTCAAGTCTATTAATCTCTAAATAGATAAATATTGAAACTAAGTGTAGATAAAAGTAGTAGGAACATATTGAAGTTCCGTACACTAAATTGACCACTATGATGCATTCCACCATCACAAAAATGTAACACCCCAAGTGTAAAAAAATGAACTCTCACTAGATAATGATGTTAAAAATCAAGTAATTTAAAATTTTATTAAGTTGCAAGTTAGAAAATGGTATAATACTCATGTTTTTTAGCTTTACTACAAAAGGGTAGTTTTGAACACACTACACATAGTAGTGTGTGTGTTGGATGGTGTTTGTGTGTTGTTAAAGGAAGCTTAAACATGGATAAAGGGATAATTAAGCTTTTAAATGCTAATTATCAAATTGGTAAGATGATTAAGGTAGATTAAAAACCTTTTATGTGTGTTATTGGTGCGAGAGAAATATATTTACATTTTGTTAGAAAATGTGTTGTTTTAGGATAGGTTAGTGTGTCACATGTTCCTTCCGCTCATGAATTTGCAGATATATTCACCAAAGGTCATCTTACACATTTGTTTTTGGATTTCAAATCCAGTCTAAATAGTTGGGAACCTTTTCCTCCAAGTGTGGGGGTGTGCTAAATACAAAAACGTATCAAACCTAGATATATGTATAGTATAGGGTTCTTTGTGTAATTATATACGTATGTAAACTATATATGCCGAGGCAATACAATACCAAATCCTAAAGGTATTCTCTCAACTTACACAAATCATTGTTTTCCCCTTTATTGTGGCAGGTCATGGATCGATCAAACTAATAACAATGAGATATATCAAGATTTATTCAGATTAGAGTTCCAAGAGCAGATCTCAGATATGGTATATATATGATTTATTCTTCGATTGTAGTTGCATTAAGCTTTTAGAGTTTTAGGTTTTTTCGCTTATATAGAAATTTGGTCATTTACTTTCTATAGAGTTATCCAAAATTACGTGTTTATATGATTTTGTGTTTTTGAAGCTTATCCAGAATTATGTGTTTAGTTGGTTATGTATTTTGTTAAGTTGTTGTTTGGATCCGGGTTTTGTTTGTTAATTGGGAATGTGGTTGTTAAGGAACTAGAATTCTAGTCATCTGAATTGGAAATATATATGTTGGGCTTTGTGATTTTATTTGTTATGCGGTGTTTCCTTTTATTTATGTAGAATGGTAGTGTTTTCACATGTGAAACAGTAGGGTTTCGCCTATGACAGATCTTCATATGTGAAATACTATCATTTCATATGTGAATATACATTATATTTTTATTCACATATACATTATATTTTTATTTTATAACTGAATCTTTCTATTAAATATGAAAAAAAAGCATAATAAAAATTGAAAAAGAATAATCAACAAGAAAAGGAAATTATTTGATATATGGTCTCTAATAAAAGAGATTTTTTTTGTTGTAAGCTATTAAAATTATTTCTTAATATATATTAAGATATTTTAACTTTGAAAATGACTGGAAAACTATTTATCTTAAAAAAGAGGAAAACATATACTACTATATAAACCATTTAACACTCTCTCTTTTCTTACTCTTAAAATTTTTTTAAATTCAATCAACAATACACTACCACCTTCTTTTTATCTAAATTTATCTCATCAACATAGTTTTTAGCCATTTCACCCACCTAATATTCATTAACTTTATATATATATATATATAATATACTTCCACATTAACACACTCTCTCATACAAACATAATTATCCATCCACATGAACATAATTTCCAAAATCTTATTAACTTATTTGTCTTCATAAATATATATCTTGTTTCTTATTTTTATGTTTTTTAGAGTTTAGTTATTTTAAATTAATAAAATAGTTGGTACAAATATAAGAAAATTTGAAAAAAAAAACGGACATGTTGCTGAATACCTTTCGTGACATTATATCACGCGAATAACATATCATTACATTCTTGAAAACGACATCAAAACAGAAAGTATTTGATGCCGCAACATTCCGCAGGTACAATACGCAACAGCATTCCGTATGTACAATGCCACTAAAATAAAAACGATGAAGAAAGTGGTCGGCGGGGAAGGAAATGTTAGTGTATAACATTTTCAAATTTTCTTTCTTATTCTGCCTCTAGTAACATAATCTAACCAAAATTTAACTTTTTACATTTAACATATATACAAAAATGTCATTTTTAATTTCAGTTTTAGATTCTATGATTAATTGTTCAGGTTAGTCTTAAATTCTCACATTTATTTAGGTTTTTAAATAACCTTCATCTATACACACACTCTTAGATAAGGTTTCAGAAAGAACACCATTCTCACGAAGTACACAAAGTACAGTTGTAAAAATCAAAATGCTTACTTATACTTGTATGTGTAACATTTAGTTGGAAAACACTCCTTTAACCATTGTGGCACCATTGTAGCATGTGTAACACATTATAGCATATGGCATACTTATAGCCTGAGTGGTTATTTGATGCCATGTATGACAGATGTATAAATTAGGTGGCATTCTTATGATTATGTGATTTCTTGTGGACAATATAACGTCTAATTTACGGAGAATATGTGATATTCTATAGCTGATGTTCTATATAAGTGTAGATATTCTGAGTACAGTAAACCATTTAATGGTTGTTAGATAATTTTGAGTACATCAATCGTGTAACGCCCCAAAATATCATCTTTAATTTAGTGTTTATATATTGATACGAAAACATAAATAAAATATATAAATATATTAGTATGTGTATACGATGAAGTTATAGGGACCCCAAATTTAATACAATGATAGAGCAGGGACCGAAAGTGTCAAATAGTCATATATATATATATATATATATATATATTATATATATATATATATATCTATAGCTATATATAAAAGACATTCAAATTTTCCAAAAATAACCATACATTGAATCTTAATTAACCAATCAAAACCTTCAATTTAAAAATTATTTCATTCTCAAAACAATTTTGGAAATATTAAAAATCATACATAGGAGAAATTTGAATTCAATTTTAAATTTGCGAGGGGGGTTGGATGAAAATTGTGAGGGGGTTTTATAAAAGATATGAGGGGGTTTTAAGAAAACGTGAGAGGGTTTTTATAAAAGTTGTATACTAATGTAATTAATTATAAGTTGTTTATAAATTATGTTTATTAACTTGTGATATATTTTGTTTAGAGAAAAAATAATTATATATTTACGACCGTCTCATTTTTATCTACATTTTGGTATAAATTTTATTAAATTATGACACTTTTTTGAAATTAGTATATTCTCATCACAAAGGTGATATTTCATTTACTACATTATTTTTATTTGAAAATTCTAATATCTCAAATACACTTTCGAAATACCCGTACGTGTACGGGTTAATGAACTAGTATATATATATATGAATTAAAAATAAATCACAAAAGCAAATAAATAATTGGGGGTTTAGGGTTTAAGGAGTGCATTTGCAGTTGTAATTAACAAAATTTGTTTTAAATTCAAATTTAACAAAGGTACGGTAATTATCATTTTTATGTGTTTAACACTAGAATTAGAGTGTGTTTACAGGTTATTGATGAAATTAGTGTCAAATTGATGTGTATGAACAACCAAATAGGTTGTTTGAGTGTAAGGAACACTCAAATCAGTCAAAGATTTTTTTTTTTTTTTTTGAAAGGCAAACATAAACTTCATTAATGAAACAACCACAACCCCATGAGAAATGGGGGTACAAGATTGGAAATGTTAGCTTTATAAATGCCAAGATCTTAGCATTTACACTCTAACATCTCAAAGAGGAATAACAAAATAGTAAAGTAACCATCTACAATATACAAAATTTAAAGGTCTCCTAAGATATTAACTTGATCAGGACCAACCAACCAATCCATCCAAGATAAAGAGGTTCCCTTTTTGCACCTAACTTTTAACCAATGGAAGAGCATTAATTTGACTTGATAAACCGCAACCCATAATGAAGTGTTTGTAGCTTTAAACACCTTATCGTTTCTGAGATTCCAAATGATGTATGCCGCGGATCGAATAACTAGTTTCCAAATTTTCCAACTTCTTGACGATAACGATCCTCTAGCCTTATCTTCCAGCATGGTGAACGAGTCCCCACCCGAGTAGATGATACCCCACCAGTCGTGAATCACCGTCCACACCTTGACTACTTGATTGCAAAGGAAAATCGCATGTGACGTGGACTCTACTTCAGCGGAACACCAAGGGCATAGAATTGATGGTAGATCAATACCCCTTTCCACCAAGTTTGAAGCTACCGGTAACCTACACCGATCAACTCTCCAAGCAAAAACACATACCTTTTTGGGCACCAATTTAGACCAAAAGGTACCAAAATTCCGAGAGTTTTGACACCTTGTCATCTGCATCTGTAACAGTTGTCTGCAAGCTTTGACTGAGAAAGTACCGTCACTTGACAAGGAGCAAATCCATCTATCGGGCACATTTTTTCTGATCTTCACCTGTTGCAACTTTTGTAGTAACTGTTCATATTCCTGTTTTAGTCTACCATTTGCAAGGTTTTCGCCATCAAAATTCCACACCCAATTAGACCCGACCCAGTAACCCGAATCCCCAATAGATTTATTCTCTCTGCCTAGCTTATTGAAAGCTCTTGGAAAGACAATTTGTAGTGTATTATTGTCTAACCAAGGATCTTTCCAGAAGCTAGTGAGATTGCCATCACCCAATTTGCAAGTGAACATGGAACGTATATCAATATCGTACTTCCAAAGGACCGAACCAACCCTAATAATATTCCCCCACATTCCCGGTAATGATTTAGGCAAAGGTACCGACAAACCCCCATCCCTTCCATAGATACTGGAAATTATTTTGACCCAAAAAGCATTTTTTTCATTTAAAAATTTACCCCACCATTTTGCCAGTAAGCTAAGGTTTAAGGTACGCAAGTTACCAATATCCAAGCCACCCCGATCCAATGATTGTTCGATGTGTTCCCAAGCTACCCACGGAATTTTTTTATTATCAATCCCACCCCCCCCAAAAGAACTCACGTCTATATTTATCAAATAAAGAAAGGATACTGCTGGGAGCACGGAACACTGACAGAAAGTAAATGGACAAACTGGATAGCACCGCTTTAATGAGCGTGAGACGACCCCCAAAAGAAAGCGACTTCGATTTCCAACCATTTAGTCTTTGTTCGAACTTAGATGTAACCTTAACCCAATGACTTCGTTTTTTCATCGAAACATCAATAGGAACCCCTAAATAGTTAAAAGTGTCCCCCCCTTCTTTGCACCCCACTAACGAGACCATCCGAGCATGATCATTGGCCTCAACCCCCACCCCCTTTAAGCAACTTTTACTCCAATTTACTTTTAGCCCCGACCATTGTGACCAACATTTGAGGATCGCTATAAGGGTTTTTATATTGGATCTTGACCATTCTCCAAAAATTATTGTATCGTCGGCATATTGCAAATGTGAGATCACTATTTTTTGTGTACCTACCTGCATACCATGAAACACCTTCCTCTGAATTGCCTCCTGCATCATAATGTTAAAACCTTCCGCCACTATTAAAAAAAGATACGGAGCCAAGGGGTCACCTTGTCTAATTCCTCTCTCAACTGAAAATTCTGACGATGGTGAACCATTAATTAGAACCGACATTCTAGTAGTCACAAGACATGTCTTAATCCACCCCAGCCACTTATCACCAAAACCCATTGTCTTCATTAAAGAACAATAGACTACTAATTACCCTTTGATATTCAGTCAAAGATTAGTCTATGAATATCAAATGGGTCTGAAAAGCAGTATGTTTGGGTGAACACCACAAGTTGTGTTTGTCGTACATGGCTTGTGTAGGATTACGAAGCCCGTGTAGCTTAGTCCGTGTAAGGGAACACCGCCCTTATAGAGCCCTAAGGCAACACCGGCTGTGTATGCACATATGGTTGTGTAGGGCTAGGACTACACAGTCGTATAGCATATATCATATATATAATTACTTTCTAAATATAGGAATTATTATTGATTTGGGAGGATTTACACATGTGACTTACTGAATTAAATATCCTTAAATAATCTACTAGAGTTGTTTTGTTGGTATACTACTCCTCTCTTACCATATGTGTGTAATGTGTAGAACAATACAATATTTGTGTTAATACAGATATCGTGTTACAATACAATGGTTGATATAGCTATTATAGTTAAGACGTGGTACCAAGTAGGATATGGAGGGGATCCTGTATGTATTATTGATTCTCCCTAATATAGTTACACTACTTTGCAGTGGTACATCCTTACAGTTATACAGCTTGCAGCTTGCAGTTTACATTGTTCTTATCATTATCTACCATAATTATAGACTAGTTAGTAGGCTCACTATGCGAAAGCTTACGTAATTAAGTTGTTGTTATTTTTATTTTACAGGAGGCTTAGGAGCCGATAATGGTAAAGCCATAGTGTCGTGAATAAAGGATAGCTCATTTGTAAACATGTAAAAATATTATGTGACATCATTACATTGAAGTTTGAAGTATGTAACTGCTTATAAGATAATTTGAGTAGTGTCTTTTGTATATTAATTAGTTTACTATAATATGGTTTATAAAAGTTCAAAAATTATGGTCCTTACAAATCGCCGATTCATCCTTCATCATTGAACCCTCAAGCCGGTGAACATGACTCGTCTTACATCAGCAACGCCTCCTGCCATCATTGAACTTCATTCACGGTACCACTTTTGTCACCGATGCATCATTTATGAGCGATGTTAATGAATCCTTCATGATTGAACCCTCTGTGAAGTAATTTTGGCTGCTTAAGTTTTTATGATTCAAATTTTAGGTTTATTTTTATTAAAAATGTGCATGTTGACGCAATTCCATTTATGTGCGATGAAGATGCAATGCAATAATCTTTTGTGTATAATGGTTTTGCTCGTGTCTTTGGCTGGATGACTAGTTGGGTCCATTACTTGCATTCAAATTAATAGAAAACAAATTTAATACAATAATTAATAAAGATGCGATTCACTCAAACTTATCCCTCTAACTTAAACACATTAAATGGAATTGCATCTTCACTTCTGGTGGTTTGGAAGACAAATGGCTTTGGGCCTATGATGTGAAACTTGGAGGAATGGTGAGGTGCTAGTCCATCACATATAAGAACCTTGGAGGACCTGTTTTGCTGTGGTAATAAATTGGGTCTAAAAGGGAACAAACTCGATGCTTTTCAAGGTGTTGTTTACACATTTCTATGGCTAGTATGGAAGTCAAGGAACGGAAAGGTATTTAAAGATGGCAGGTGGAATTCTCCTAGCACGATTCAAGCACATTCATACTTTTGGATCAAGAACAGGAAGAAGAAAGGCGCTGATTTTGATTGGAATTCTTGGTTATGTAATCCAAACTCTGTTATATTATGATTGTATTGTCTTCTCATTTTCTAGCACCTTGCTAGATGTTAATAAAATTTATTTTGGTCCCGAGGGATGGAGTGATGGCCATACCGAAGCTTCGTCCTTTGGATCCTTGCCGTTTAAAAAAAACTTAAATACATTAAAATCAATGACATTGGTTAACTCGACTCAACTTCACTACAATCCACTATTGATTTCATTTAGTTATTGTGTTAAAGATTTGAACCACTTCCGATTGATTACCATCTCCAAACCAACCCAGTCTAGTTACTGTTATTTAAGAAAACCTTATCATGTTCGTGATGGTGAAGTCCTTGTCTTCCAACTTAAGTTATGGCCAAGTGATCCTAATTGGTTTTCCAAATAATCTGTTAGATGATTCACAGAAAACCCATCTAAAGAGGTAAACACATCATATAAACTTATGATTCATAGTCAATACAAACCATAAATGACAAGATGGTGGGAAAAGTAAAAAAAACTGAGCCTTAATCGATAAACATAAAAACTAGAATCCAATCGTATCTTAACCAAAGAAATCAAAGATAATCATGAAAGGATTCAATCAGTGTAAGTGAAGAAAAAGAGTTAACTAATAGACAAGTTACAATACATAACAAACAAAAAACATAGAGTTCATGCGCTGTTATAGACACATGGTAATCAATCCAAATCAATCCCGAAAAGAAGTAGCCTCTAATATTCAATCGTCAAATGTATTTGAAGAGGAATTCGACCTCTTGGCCTCATTTCCTCCAAAAACTAATCCTTAGCTTCCTAAAATCGCCCCTTAAAGCTCTTAGGCTTGAATTACATCAACATTAGGTCAAAAAGCATTTATAGAGGGTTTTGCCGACTCACTCGCGGTGCGAAGAAGACATGGAAAATTGGATTCGACGGGCTGCCGCCACGAAGCATATAGAAATTATATCCCTCTGAGATTAATTTTCGTGGCCTCTTGGATCACCTCAACACGTGTGCGTATGAGTGAGATGTGGTGAATTTGTCAACTTTTCTCATTCTCTTCATTTTCTTCACCATTTTCTCCACATTCTCTTTCAAATGCTCTAAAACACAACTAATTAAGTCATAATGAACATAATTTAGTATAAAAAATACATTAAAGAATGGTATACCGATTGTAATTATACATATATTCTAGCCGATATCCATTATCATACTTACAAATATTTCAGACCTAAATCAAGAATAAACATTAACATAACCAAATTACTCGTTATTTTAAGTATTTCTCTTATTTTATCATTAAAAGAACGAATTATAAGGATTTAATAGATTATTGTATCTAATAAAATTGTGAAAATTAATTTAGTTAGAAGGTTAAAAATGAAAACTTAATATTTGATATGACTATAAATCTATAATTTTTTTAACAACGAAGCTATGTTAATGAGTCGGGTCCGCAGTAACATTTATATGAGCAGTATGTGAATCACAAGCCACTACCAATCACCATGAGGGATTAAACCATCTTCCGTTATCTCCGGAAACCACCACTATGAGGAATATACCTACACCTTTTTTTTAAGGAAACCACAATTCTCAAGACTTAAACGCAAGACCTTGAAGATGTTGTAAAACTAGGTACCACTAGGACAAGTCCTAGTTAATATACATTTATACTAATATATAAAACATTTAATACTCTCTCTCCTAAAAGTATCTCTTAAATTCTAAGTAACTTAAAATTACTAACTTACCCCTCATTTAAAACTAGATAGAAACTATTGAATGAATTTACTTAGGCTTTTAAAAACCACTTTAATAGCTAAATTTTTCATAAAAAAACAATGTTTAAAAATATCAAGTCAATGCAAGATTAGATTTCAACCTATAAGATATTAAAAAAATTGAAATTTTAAATAAAAAACCTTTATAGAAATATTATTTTAAATATTTTATCATATAACAAATATTTTAATTTAAGTATTAGAAAATTCGTATAACTAAAACTCATAAACCAATCCGAATATATAAACACTCATATAAATAAAATGAAAAAGTTTAATTTATCATATATTTAACATTATTTTAGTTGAACTCTTAAAATTCTAAGTAACATAAAATTATCAAGATAATCGATATTCTTACATTTTTTAAAACACACAAACTAGACTACCATCTCATACCTACACAATTCTTCATTCAAATTAACACAATTCCAAAGTAATTGATTGTGTTTTAATCATCTTACTTTACAAGTAGAGATTTTTTTTTTATTGTTTTTCAAAAGTTATTTTAGAAAATTAATGAAAGAGTTGATAAATAGTGAAAAATAAATAAAATGGAACGGGGAAAAAATAGACATGCCGCGAATGTAAATTATTCGATTTCATCATAATGCGTGAATACCATATCCTACATTATAAAAAACGGATATGTTATCGAGTATAAATTATTTATCGCTGCCGCATTACGCGGATAACATGCTAGTAAATAATAGTAATTTGTGAGACTACCCGCATCCATCACGTGGGGAGGATGTGAGAGCCCCTCACGAGCACCGCACACCATCGCTGGCATGCGTGAGCCAGCGCTCACGGTCACATTCATGAAGCCGGTCGCGTACGTGAGAGAGGGAAAGAGACTTTGGGGTAGCCGTTGGATATATATATATATATATATATATATATATATATATATATATATATATATATATATATATATATATATATATATATATATATATATATATATATGTGTGTGTGTGTGTGTGTTTTTTTTTTTTTCTTTTTTTTTAATTCTTTTCACCCTATAAATACAACCTATTATCTTTATTTTTTTCACACATTTTCTCTAATCTTCTCTCAAACTTTAAACATTTACATACATACAACCATGTTATCTAATTCTAGTTCGTCGGATTATTATGACGAGGATTTTGAAATTAATCAAACGGAGGCAGATTATCTCTCCGTTTATCGTCAAATGAGAACCAATTTTTTTATTGGATTATCCAATGCGGTTTTGGATGTGTTGCGTGAGTATGATGAAGTTAGCTCAAGTCAATCAACGAGACGGCGAGGCCCGGATCAAGTTAGAGACCGTGAAGCTGCACACGAGCAACTTGTAGCAGATTATTTTGCGGACAACTGCAACTACAATGACGAATCATTTAGGCGACGTTTTCACATGAGCAAACGACTATTCACAAGGATAGTCACGGATCTTGAGAGATGGCATGAATTTTTTCAGCAGGGTTGCGATGCTAGAGGAAGAAAATGTTTATCTCCCTTGCAAAAGTGTACATCGGCAATTCGGCAAATGGCGTATGGGATGTCCCCTGACGGATTTGACGAGTACTTGAAGATGGCGGATTCAACCGCACGACTATGCCTATAAAACTTCTGCAAAGGTATTATCACTCTTTATGGTAAGCGATACTTACGTAAACCTTCTTACCATGATATTCAGATTTTGTACACCGCACATGAGAGTAGGCACGGGGTTTCCTGGTATGTTAGGAAGCATAGATTGTATGCATTGGGATTGAAACAACTGCACAAACTCATGGCGAGGGCAGTACATGAGAGGTGATCATAGTAAACCGACTCTTATGCTAGAGGCGGTTGCATCACAGGATCTTTGGATTTGGCATGCAATCTTCGGGATGGCCGGGTCCAACAATGACATTAATGTGCTAAATCAGTCGCCGTTATTGAATGATGTATACAACGAGCGAACACCACAGTGCCCGTTTGAAGTAACGGAGTACAATACAAACACGGCTACTATCTTGCAGATGGGATCTACCCCAAATGGGCTACTTTTGTCAAAACCTTCAAAACACCTCTTGATCAAAGACGAGTAAGGTTTTCTACCACGCAAGAAGGGACAAGAAAAGATGTGGAACGGCCTTTTGGTGTGCTTAAACAACGGTGACACATGATACAACACCCAACAAGATTGTGGCACCCGCAAAAAATACGTAGAGTAATGTATGCTTGCATCATATTACACAATATGATATTGGAAGACGAAGATAACGTGATTTGCCCATTCAACGAAAATGCCGAGGAAACAAACGATGAAAATGACGTACAGATTAGTGAACAACAATTTGAGGCTAAGGTACGAGAAGTCCGAAGTGCGGAAATCCATCACAACCTTCGATCAGATCTAATCGAGCACATCAATCGGCTTCCAAGATGTCACGACAACGATAACTAGTAGTTTTTTATTTAAATTGATGTAATTTGAAATATTTTGTTTGTCTTGCAATTTTAAAATATTATTTGAAGTTATATTGTTATTTAATGTTTTTTTAGAATTATTATGTTTTTATTATATTGTTTTAAAAATTAATTAATGTTAATTAAAACAAATATAAAAAAAATAAAAAATAAAAAATAGAAAAGTTGTGTGAACCATGTGATGGATGCAAGAGTTTGTATGATGGGATGAGAAAACAGTGAAATGCTAATGTGGTACCGATGTGGCTATTTGAATGATATGATGGATACTGATGGTCTGAGTAAGTATGTTTGGTAAGTTATATTTGGGTAGATTGCCTACATTTGGTAGCATTTTAATTCTTTAGGCCCTTTTTTGCAATATCTGCCGTCTTTAACATAGTTTTGTTTTCTAACGAAAAAACCTAATTGACACGTGATCTGCACATAAAAGGGCATTTTGGTAAAAGAAATATTGGCCTTTAAAACCCGTCTTCCGACTCCTCTAACTCGCCCTAAACTAAGTCCCTCTTCGATCAACGCTTCCATGGCGATCTCACGCCACAAACACACACTAATCCTCACTCTACTATGTGTTCTTCTCCCGTTTTCTCAATCGGAATCGGCGCCGGAATCGGTGGCGGAATCCTCCATTCACGATCTCCTCAAAAGCAAAGGACTGCCGGTCGGCCTGTTCCCCAAGGAAGTCGAATCATTCACTCTCTACGACACTGGCCTTCTAGAGGTCTTCCTGAGAGGTCCGTGCTTAACCAAATTTGACACCATGGCGTTCTACGAAAGCACCGTCAGAGCTAACCTTACTTACGGCAGCCTTACCGGCGTTCAAGGCCTCTCTCAGGAAGAGCTCTTCCTCTGGCTTCCGGTCAAAGATATCATCGTCGACGATCCGAAATCTGGACTCATATTATTCGACATTGGCCTCGCTCACAAACAGCTTTCTCTCTCGCTATTCGAAGATCCACCTGACTGCAAATCCGAAGGTAGATCTGTTCAATTGCATACATATTTTAGCCTAATTCAAAACATCTTTAAATTTCATCTAAATTAAGGACCGAGTTTCAAAAAATTTAGTCAATTTCACTCCGCTGTTCTTCCTGATTTTTTGCTTATTTTTTTTTCTTCATTACGATCTGTAACAATTTTGAGAGATCAACGCGGTTCACCGTACCAGAATCCGCCAATTTTGAGCTGTTTTTATTAACGGAAGATTGGAGAAAAATACTCATCATTTACCGAGTATTCCGCGTTTGAAATGTTCATAGTCTTACTTTTTCATTTTTGGATGAATCTGTTTGCTTGTTTTCCGTCAGAATCTGATTTCTTTTACTTATTTTATTCTCTGCTTTTTGCATCACACGCTAATTTTACGGAGATTCTGATGCAGGTGGTTTGAATTTGAAGAAGAAATCTAGAAAGGAGAGAGGATTTGCTGCTCAAATGTAGCTCCGATGCTAAGATTTCATCACCACAATTTTAACAATCTCTTAATTTTCATGCATTAACTTAGCTTCCTTCCATTTTCCAAAAGATTGTTCATCAGGTAGGGCGATTGTACCTATGTAAATTTTGAAATCCTCCTCTCTAATCAGTAGTGCTAAATTTTCCTGGATTTTTTTTATAATTTTTTAATATTTACTTTAGTTTATAAATGATTGAATAAATTTAATAATCTGTTAGGGAGGCCTGCTTGATTGGTGCCAGCAAGAATTTGATTGGGACACACACCCTTCACGGGTGTCTTTTGAATCATATATAGTGGGGTCATACAATACAACTTTTTTTTTTCTTCTAGGGGTTTATGCAATGCTAACTTATGAGGTTTTATACTCTTCAAACTACAATCATTACAATTAAATTATAATTTCTGTATTGTATTCAGTATTAATAAAATAATAATAATAATAAATTGTATTTATGCTTAGAGTGAAAACAAAACTTGGAACCTCTGGAAAGCAATAATACTTAATCAGACTTTAATGAATTAGTTATTTAGTACCTTTCAGACAGGCTTTATAACTTTTACGTATTGTTATTATTTTTCGTTAAAGTGTGTATAATGGTTGCGCATGTTATATAATATCCTCTTAATTAATTAATTTTTTTTTTGAAAAACGAACAAACTTCATAAATCATAATAGATTACCAAAATAAGCAAAAGATAATACAAGACAATTTACCTTGACAACTTTGCGAGTTGCAAAGCCTCAAAACAAGGAGATCCGTCACGTAAAAAACCTTCTTACATGTACTCTATATTCTGGGCATTGCTTCTCCTTACGATCCACTGACCCTTCTTAATTAAAAATTAAAGAGGAAGAGTGAAAAATTTCTCATCTGTTGTTTGAACACGATTATATTTCTATGAGACCATACTAAGAAACAAGAAGGTGTTCTTGGACACAAGACATGTTACGGTATCACTGGACTTCAGTGAGGTTCAATCTCTATCTTTTTTTTTTTTTTCTTTTTCAAACTGAGATCAAATACTATAGATTTTAAGTACAAATGGGTGGCCTGGTGTTGTTCCCCTTACTCTTGTATCTGACTTTATTGGTGTTTGTATCATTTTTCTAGCATCTTGCAAGATGTTTTATTAATAGAACTGGGCCGTGAAGCGGAGGTGATAGCAATGCCGAATCTCCTTCCCCTCAGTCTTTCTTTGGCTGTTCAAAAGATTTTTATTACTTCCTTCAGCCTCCACCTTGCTCATCCCCCCCCCCCTCTTTACAATCTCCGCCATTGAGGTTACACCAGCTAAAAACCATTGACCACATACGTTGCACTTCTTTACACCCCACCGACGTGTGATCCACGGACTCGATCGTCTCCTTGCATCTTGGACACAACATGGAATGTAAAGCAAACTCTAACTAATCTAAGACATATTTGACCGGTAATTTTCCCATTCTTAATCTCCAAACGAAAATGTTGACTTTTTGGGACAAGCGCTTTCCACCAAGTCTTCTCTCGGGTAGCATCCAGGGTAAGCCAAACCTCTTCTATCTTCTATTTTAATAGTTTCACCACGAACACACAATCCTTCACTAGCCATTATGATTCAGTTAAATGTACCTCGAGAGTGTTTCTAGTTCTTCTAGCTCTCAACTTCTCTTTAAGTGACCGTCTCCATCCACACTCCAACAACCACCTCTCATCCCGTCACCATAGTCTTTCCGCCGCCTTCACTTCTTTACTAACCTTTAAGTTAAACAATCTACCAAAATTTTCCTTACGAGTGAAATCCCCCACTCATTTGTCTACCCAAAGTTGGCCTTCACACCATCCCCTATTTCTTTCCCAAACGTTTATAGTACCAATTTTCCTCTCAAATGTTTTTGTTGATGCATTTGAATGATTAAACGTTTCATAATTAGTGATCAAGTACATATATATACTCCTTAAACATAAGTGGATATAAGAAGTAGTGTTGTTGAGATCTATCTAACCCTAAAAAAACTTTAGAATTTCTCCATTTATAGTGATCCCCGACCCTACTTACGTTACCCCAAACTGAATTTAAACCCCTTTATAAGCTTTATCTCCCAATATTTGAAAATTTTCAAAACGATAACCAAGTTTTGAAAGTGTTCCACAAAGATCGCCAACTTCTTTATTTCACATTGTGAAATAAACCAATAGTGACTTTGTGAAACACTTTTCAAACTTGGTTACTATTACGTGAAATAAACCCCTCCCAATGTTCCCACCCGAGACCCATTGATTCATCTTATGATTTTTTTCTCACAACGAGACTTCCTCTTTTTGAAATTTCCACCATCATTTACCAATTAAACTCCAACTATGAAGTCTTCCAATTTTCAACCCCCTTTTCAAACGAATTAAACATTTTATCCCCATGAATTACTTTATCTCTCAAGCCTTCCCCCTCACAAAAAAAAGTCTTTTTCTCACACACTCAATCACATTTATCACACGTATTGGGGTTTGAAATAAAGTAAATAAGTACAATGTTACGTTGCGAAGAATTACCATCGTTAGTCGCCCACCGAAAGAAACCAATTTTGATCCCCAACTTGCTAATTTGTTTTAATTTTTTCTACGGTAACCCTTGAGTTTTCGATCTTGCTCATATTTGCTCCTATAGGTAAACCAAGATTTTAAATGATAGACTTCCTGAATCGTATCCCAAGGACCTTACCCACCCGGACACCTCTTCTTGATCCACGCCACTCCGAAAAGCATACTCTTGTTCAAGTTTAACCGGGATAGCTTCTAAAACATTTCAACAAGAAGAGCACAATTTGAAATTCCATAGGTTCCGTTTTCCAAGAAAATAATGTCCTTCGCATAAAACCATAAACCTCCTTCTTCCTTCCTAATGTGACTCCCTCGAACTTCCCTTTTTCCAACGCCTCCAATATTAACAATTCAAACTTTCTGCTACAATTAAGAAGAGAAATGGAGAAAATGTATCACCTTGTGTTAGGCCTCTTTTCAAATTGAATTCTTGTGTTAGGGGACTCGTTTAGAAGAACCATAACTCTCAACAAATCCAGGCACGTCTTAATCCGATTACACCATCTTTATCCAATCTTCATCTTCTTATGGTTTCTAGTAAGAACTCTAGATGACTGTGTCATATAATTTTTTGAAATCCACTTTAAAAAAAAAACAAATCTCTTTAGTTTTTGCTTTATAATAGCTGCACCTTCTCGTTTGTAATAAGTACCTCATAGAGGATGAATCTAGCTTCCTTTTACATATGCATTTTGCACCTGATAGATTTATGTGCATAGTCAACAATCTAGTGATGCTACGTCCAATTTCATAACACACGCAAAGGTGAGTGCCTATAATTCAAGCGGTAATGCAACCCCACTCGAAGAGTGAGATTTATAATAGTTATTATAAATCAATGAGTTAGTTAATAAGGATACATACTTATTAGTTAATAAACATATATAAGGAAATTAAGGTGTTAAAAATTAATGATTTAAGTTTAAATTATTTCAATTTTAGGATAATATTTATTATTATAGATGTGTGTGTAGATGTGTGTCTATATATATATATATATATATATATATATATATATATATATATATATATATATATATATATATCAGTGTGTCAAGTGTCATTTTAGTTAAAAGGGTAATTTAAAAAAATAATTTTATATCCTAAATTTATGATACCTCTTTCTCTCTTCTATACCCCACGTATCCCTCCCCCTTTTACATTCATAAGCGCCGCCTATGCAGATGCACACACCCAAATAGAGAGATGCCCTAGTATGCCTCCTTCTTCAGTCGCCGATGTATGCTTCTCCTCGCCGCCGGTCTTCTTCTCCTCCTTCAACGGTATCCAATTGTCTGCTTCTACTCGCCACCGGTCTTCGATGGTCTAATTCTCCTCCTTCACCAAATGGTGTCGGGTTTCTTCTCGCTGCCACCACCGTCAACAAGTATAAACCACCGCCAAATTTACTTCATCGATGCACAATCGTTATATGGTTCGATGCATAACCGTTCTCAGTCATTTCTACCTTCTCTGTTCCCAGATCTGAAGGTTCGTCAATTCACTGTCCACGAGCACAAATCATTCGTCTATTTGCCATATGCGCTGGGCAATGCACAATGACCGTTCATTTGTTTGCCTATGCCGACACACACTCGTTGATTGTTTCAGATCTATAACCGGGTGTGTAGAGGATTTCCACATATGTAAGTTTTTTATGTATCATTTTTTATATCTGTTAATTTTATTATTTCTGATTCTATCAGGTTTTTATTCAACATTCTACCACCAGTTTCTTGTAAATCATAGCTTAATTTATTAGATAGTGTAATTTCAGGTTTGTACATTGATATATTTTAAATTATTATTCAATTTTTTCAATGAGTGTTGGATTTCCAATAAAAGTTTCTTTGAAGATGATAAAGAGGATTGTTAATTCTCCGTAATTGATAACTATCAAAATGAAGAAGAATCATAACAACATATGTGATGTTGAAATGAAGTAATGTTTATAGATTTAAGATATAAATGCCTACAATAGTTACAATCCTCCTGTTAATAAATATCTATATTTGAAAAGTTATTAAAAATGAAATAATGGACTGCTAATATTTCAATTCATATTGTGGTGAATTTAAATATTTTTAATTATTTTTAAAATAAACATGTTTTTTACTAATAGATAATGGCATTAGAAAGTTTCTAACTTATATAAAAGTTTTAAAAATAAACATGTTTTTAACTTATATGTTTACCAAAACTAATCACCTAGAAATATGAAAAGTTTGAAAATTTAAAAAACTTAGTATCTAAAATTATTTTCGATTTTTAACTAATCACCCTTGATATAAGAAAAATAAATATATTGAATATAGGAGGTTGTTATCGGTAATTATAGGGGGTTATTAAGAAAATTTATGAAATAGAATGTTGTAATTGATAATTGCTATAATTAAGGGTTAATTATTAGAGGGTTATTAAGAAAATTTGTAAAATATAAGGTTATAATTGATAAAAGTTTGCTATAATTAAGGATGATGATGTCATCATTTTCTTCTTTTAATAAAGATAATGATGTCATCATTCTTTTCTTTTAATAATATTATAAGATATATTAGAATTTTATAATTTAAATATGTATAAGTATATATGAAAAAAAAATCAGACTTAAATATAATATAATAAACAATTGGTTTCTGAACTTATTTAGATAATATATTAATTTCTTGATTTAAGAAATTAGTTTCTTACTCTAATTAGTATTCTTTCTAGTATACATAAAAGGTTAAGGGATAAGGTTTGAATCTAATAAAAAATGGTAAACTATACTAAAATACAACGAACTTTGGTTAAGTTATCATTGTATATAATCAATTTTAATTTTTAAAAAAAAAATATAACCAACATTCATAATTGTTACATTGTATGCAATTGACCTTTTATATCAGGTCATTTTTTTAATCAACTGGTTACCTACCTTCTTTAATGCATTTTTAACAATTTTATTTAAAAAAAACTCTTTATTCATGAAGAACACAAGGAGTTCATATTTTGATCTTCAACATCACATTTAAGCTAGTGAGCTACCCCACACCATCTCCTTCAAGCTACCACACCATCTCCTTCAAGCTAGTAAACAAAAGCAGTTCATATTCTTGAAAACCCCCTTTACCACCGCCCACCTAATAGTACAACCGCCGCCCCTTTAATCCTTCAAGCACCACCGTCGCCGACCTTCAAGCACCACCGTCGTCGACCTTCAAAACCACCACCACTGCCGCTGCTTCAAACCACAGTTGCCGCCGCTTCAAACCACCGCCGCCGCCGCCTCAAACCACCACCACCATTGCCTCATGGTGCTTCAAACCACCACTACCTCATCTTCATTTTACATATTTGGGTTTGTTTATACAGATTGTTCAAACCCCCATCTGGATGTGTTTGTTTTTTAAATCTCGTTTTTTAAGGTTCGATTTAAGATCTCGTTTATACAAATTAGGGTTTGTTTATACAGATTGTTCATTCTCAGTCTCCATTTAAGGTTCATTTTTTAGATCTCGTTTTTCAGGGTTTTCCTTTTTCTTCATCTTGTTCATTATTTAGGATTTTCATTCATGAGTTGTTATTTCATCTAGTTTATTTATACATTATTCTTCACTGGCATAGTACCCGCGCAATACGACGACAACAAATAATTCTCACTCGATAACATGTCTATTTTCGATAAAGTAAAAGTATCATATTCATGCACTATGATAGTGTTGAATAGTTTTTATTCGCAAAATCTATAGTTGTTTTCTACTTTTTAATTTATTTATTGCTTTAACTATTTATTAATTTTTATTTAATGTGTTATAATATCTTATCGGTTACCAATTAATTTGTGTTGACTTGTCTTTTTTAAAACATTATTTATTAGGAAATCTATAGTTATTATAATGGTAATTTAGAATATAATTAAGTCCAATTAGTTGTTTCCTTTTAGATTTAAATGAGAGTATATTAGTAATTTCATCTTACTTAATTTTTAAAAATTTAAGCAAAAAGTGGTAAATACTTTATAATATAGTATAGATAAATATCTAGTTCAATTTCTGGAGTTAAAGATACCAAGAAGATAGAACTCATAAATATCTAGTTAAATCTAGGGATGACAAAACAACCCGAACCCGATGGGGAAAACCGAACCCGATTAGTTCCGGGGTCGGGTCGGGTCGGGGATGATGTTTTCGGGTTAGGGTCGGGTTCGGGGATTTTTTTCGGGGATTTTTCGGGTTCGGGTTCGGGGACGGGGCACACTATCCCCGCCCCGCCCCGCCCCGCCCCGATATATGTTTATATATATATTTTTTATATATTTATATATTTATATACATATATATTTTATATATTTATGTATATAATAATGTATATGAATATACAAAGTGCACGGTTGTATATATATTAATGAAGAAGTTTCTAAAATGATGAAGTTTTTTATTAAATGATAATACTTATGTTGTTTTAAGTTATACATTGATTAAGTTTTTTCGGGTTCGGGTTCGGGTTCGGGGATTTTTCGGGTTCGGGTTCGGGTTCGGGTTCGGGGTTGGGTTTGACATACGCCCCGACGGGGTGCCCCGAAACAATCCCCGACGGGGAACGGGGCGGGGACGGGGACGGGTTTTCATTTCGGGTTCGGGGACGGGGCGACCAAAACCCGCCCCGAACCCGCCCCGTTGCCATTCCTAGTTAAATCTCATCTGATTCATCACGGGCTGGTGGACTAAACTAGAGCATCCGAAATAAAGATTTAATCTTTCTTGTAGTCTAAGCTTGATTGAAGTTTTGAGATTTAATTAGATCTAGCTTACAAGTTTTAAGCTTCAATCTTTGTTCCTATAAAAACGTTTCCGCTATTTTTGAATAATAAAGTTTTGATTTTTAGCAATTTTACTAAATAAAGATTGTATTTTTCGCTTGTTTGAACAATTTGTGTTCATATAGTTGTTGCGAACGCGCGTTAAAACCCAACAACACATCTCCTATTAGATTGCTCATTACCTTTTTAATCTCTCCGCTAGTAGCTTTGCAATAATCCTTTAGTATGCTCGTATCAAACTTATCGGCTTGAATCGTTTAACCCCCAAGGGCTAGAGATCTTCGAAATTAACGTTAAGAAGGAAGAGAGTTACTTAATGTTGATCGACTCCAGCACCACTAGATATTTCTTACCAAGTTTGCATTGATGACGTTTCAAACTTTTTTAAGGCTTTGAAGCAAGTTGAATCCTCCTAATTATAATTATAAATTAATATAAATGATAGACTAAGAGAGCCGTTATATTAAAAAAAAATATATTAAAAAAGTATTAATAAATTTCATATATTATATATTATTGTTGTTATTATTACTATTATTTAGTTGCAAAACTTTATCAAGTCGTAGATGAGGTTTAATTAAGCAAACATAGAGGTGAAATTATTCTCACCAACTTGATTTCTTTTTTCTTTTTTAAAGAGTAAAACACATATTTCGTACACCTCTACACCCTTTTATCATCTACTCGTAACTTTATTAGACAAGTTGGGCACGTGATATAGTTGTACTATATATAAGTATAACCCTAGCTAGTAATTAACTTAATCATCATGCATGCTTGGTCATTTCTTTCTTTGTAGGGAGAAAGTTATGAACATGGGCCCGGCGATGCATGGAATCAGAGTGGAGCGGTGCTCGAGGAGAAGGCTAGTAGTACAAATGTCCAATATCACCTACAACAACTTCAACCAAATATTCATGGTCAAACCAACCATTGATATGTCTTTTTCATTAATAAATACACCTTAAAATATAATCAATGAAATTCCTTAAATTTAATTCATTCTATCTGTGGCTTCTCTATTTATAAAGATTAAAGATAAAAGAAGATGATTAGTTGGAAAAAATTTGCGAGCATCAACCTTTTCTGTAGCTGGTTGAGTAACTCTTTGTAAATTGGTGCTAGTTTGCTTCTTGTTACTTTTCTACAGGGGCGGATCCAGAATTTTTTTTAACTGGTAGCACCATATAATGGAAAATAAAATTAAATAAAATTGAGAGTCTGGTTCGGGTTTTTTCTCGGGTTTCCGGTTAATCGGGTCGGATTAACGAGGTTTTGGCTGTTGTTCTGGTATTTTAGGGCCAAAATGTAAAACAAAACACAGTATATATGTAGTCATGTTAACTAAAATGCTATTTTAAAGGTATAAATGGAAAGATTAAACTATTTTTTATTATTGTTTTAAAAAAGTTTCATTTTTCCTTTGATTTTGGTGGCATCACCGGTTGCACCCCGAAAATTTACCGGTAGCACCGTCTCAAAAAATCGAAAATTAACACTACGAACTGAAAAAAGACCGGTGTCTCGTGCCCCCTCCCCCTAATACACAGGTCCACCACTGCTTTTCTATTTATAAAGCATCCACTATGGTTTTAAAAAAACTAGAAAGTCTAAGGAGAAATTTCTTTAATGGAGGAGGACTAAACTCAAAAAAGTTAACGTAGATGGCTTGGAATGATACCTTAGCATACAAAGAACAAGGAGGATTAGGGGTGGGGAGTCTTAAGGTTATGAATATTGCATTACTATTAAAGTGGTGGTCGAGAATTAAAACTGAAACAGATCATTATGGGAAGAAGTGATTAAGTCAATACACGGTTTTACTATAATGTTCCAAGCTATAATCTTGATTCGGAGTTTTATCAATGGTTTGAACATAGATCTGCACTCATTTCAAACTGAATTTGATAATAAGTGGAAATGGCAGCTGGATCAATCAGGTACTTTCATGTTGCTTGCTTCTTATCGCAAATTCTTGGATTCACGTATTCTTCAAGGATCAAGTGGGTTAAAGACTAATTTCAAAAAAAGAAAGAGTCTATCTCTAGAATGTTTATCCAAATACAAGGATTGGCATTTTTTTGGATGATCTCGAGAGGGAAAGTGAGAAGTAGAATTGATTGACAAAATTGGTGTTGCTCTCCCTTTTCTTTTCCTTCATTGTAACTGTTTTTTCTTTCTTTTTGTATGCTAGCTTCTTGCTAGTGTTATTTTATTTAATAAAATTGTTGTCGCCGTAAAAAAAAGATTGGTTGGAAAAAAAAATTAAAGATTAAATATAACTAAATAATTAAAGAAATAACCTGATTTTATATAGAATTGATATTGTTTAAGAATTTTGCGTTTATCTACTTTAATATCTGTTTGCACACATTAACAATAAATATTTGAACAATGTTATTCCAAATGTATTTTAACTTTATATATTTTGTTATTATTTTTATTGTACTTTTAAAGTATTTATTGTCTATATTTAACTTTAAATTTAATGTTATTGTATGTATATTTATGATATTTAGTAAGCTTTTCCTAAAATAAGAAAATATTCTTTTACTAGAAATAAGGTATCATGACTCAGTTTTCTTTGATCTGTGCAACATATCATGTTATGCCAAATGAGAGTTCAAGATCAATGGTCAAGAGTTCACTATAACCGTTGGGGTTATATGCAATGAAATGGAATTTTCACAACATGTTTTCCTATTAGCCAGTTGTTTTATTTGACCCATTTGATATAAAACATATCAGAAACAAGTGAACAACCTATCAGTAAGTAAATGGATTGAGATTTCCGCCTCTGCCGAGTACCAACTTCCTAGAAGGGAATTTATTTGACTTTTGAGATCCAAATGGACACATGTCAAGCATACATTTTGATATCATTTTTCTTCCAATTTTCCTAAAAAAGGTAAAGAACTTCAAGAATATGTATCAATACTCAAGTTGAAAATTAGAGAAGCTGACTTCAAAAGTCAAACCATAACTTAGAAACAAAGATGCAGATTCACCTTTTACCTCAAGTACAGTATGTTGCAAGTTTAAATTTGCTTCTTTTCTTACAATAGTAGGACCACAATTGAGAATGTGACTAGCTTCTCACCTTTGTTACATTGCATTTTTCTTCGCATTTATGCAATCATTGTGCAATTCTTTTCGGTACACACTAAACGCTTTTAGCAGAGATGGCCAGATGGGTATCTCTACTCATTTACTTATCAATGGGTTAGTTCGTGTTATGTTTTATCTCATTATACTAACAAGTCAAATGAGTTTTCTTTCTTTCTTTCTTTATATTATATACTTTTTTGAACAAAAAAGCTTAACAAGAAATGGGGTAAGAGGGTCAAGTACTGTAAGTTGCAACTTCTTTGGTCCTGTCTTTTGAAAGTTTATAAACTGGAAACCGTCTCATAAGTATTTGGCTTTCTGTGCAATATGCCCTTGTTATCTATGTAGATAATATTGCTTATCAGCTTATTGCTCATTGAAATAAAAAACAATTTGAGATAAGATCCTTCAAATTTTATACTCAAAGCCACTTATTTCTCTTGCAAGTAATCAAAACTATAGTAGTTTTAAAAAGCAAGTAGTAGGGTAGACATAAAAAAACCGATCCCAAACACCCCCTTATGAATGTACTTTCTCTATTGTCTAGGCTCTAGAGAATTTCAAGGATCAGAAAGAACTCTGGTATGTATCTAAAGATGTCAATGAATCAGAAAAAGAGTCCAAAGAAGCAATAAATGGTGGGTATCGACAGTTAAGGTTCCTCCTGAGGACTCTCAGAAGAATCAAGAAAATGGATGCAAAAGTAAAAATGATTGTGCAAATCAAGTTTTTGAAGTTCCATTATCAAATCGTGTATGCATGTGTTCCTAAACTGTACAAAAATTAATTCAGAAAAACAAAGTAGTCGCCGCTGCTGCTATATAGTGGTAAAAGATGATGGGAAATACCAGACATATGTAGATGAGAATTACTAGTTCAGCATCGTTGTGGTTGTTACTCTGCTCTGATGCGGATGGTTTGGTAGCATTTCGTCCAAATCGATTGTTACCAGGTCTGGGCTTCGTGTTGGTGATTGCTGATGGTGGGGGACGATGTAGGGGTGTTTGTGGGGGAGGAGGCGAGTGATGAGCAATAGAACCTGCAATTATACATGCCACCATGCTTCATGTTAACAAATAGAAACAATGACTTATAACAGAAATTAATAACTACATCACACATAACATGATATGAGCGATTAACTCATCCACAAACTAGATTATTCTTTGGTGTCACATGTTCCATATCAGTATGCATTATGAAGAGATAAGCGTTGCTGCAAATATCCTAGAGCATAGACCAGTTTAGGTATTATGGTCCTTGTGTTATGTAGAACTGCTGAAAAATCATGAAAAATTAGTATCAAGTTTTAGGATTGAAATTCGTCCATACAAACCTGAATCTGAACGGGGTGACTTCTTTGTCGGGCTAACCATAGGAGGCAGAGTTGGCGAAACTGAATCAAGAAACAAGGAAAAGTGATAAGTATATTTTTTAACATAACAGATATCATTCTTCATGGTTGTATTGTAAATTTGTAGCAGCAAAACACAAGAATTTGGCCAAGATACAAACTAGTATGTTCTTTTAAAGATTTATAATTTGATGTGCCACAAACACAAAATATGAAAGAAAATGAAGACCCAGATTGCAAGAAAACCATTTGTGGATCAAAATCTTACAAGCAATCATGATCATATTTCTGTATGTTTCTTTCGGTCTCCAAACCAATCTACCATCATGATCTAAACCAAGATGTGCACATGTAGAACACTAAAACACACACATGCATAACGTGAGTCTCATTACTGAATTGGTAGGCTGTTACTTTGTTAGCTAGTTTAGTTTATAGTAACAAATATTATAAGTAGATTAAATCTTCCATTGTAAAGTCAAATATTGTAAACTAAATTCCCTTTCAATCATTTAATCGTTCAAATAAACATTGGTTCTTGTTACCTCGAATCTCTCTTCGTCTAGTAAGTGATTCTGGTAATTGGATTCTTCTCCTAACATGTAATGTTTATATCATATAATAGTAACCAAGTTTGAAAATTGTTAGGTTGAGTGCCTCATTGACCTTGTGGAACACTTCTCAAACTACTATTATGTGAATTTTCCGTAACATGTAAGTGCGGTATGATATGATATATACATCCAAACAACAATTATCTATATAAATTTGTATCAAATTTTTAATTCAAAATCCCGCCAAGTAGTAACAAAACCCTAGGCCCCAAAATTGAACAATTGTCATCAACTCTACGAAGTTAGTGTTTGCACGGTTGGCTTATACTCCATGAAAATTGCAGGCAAGAACACACAAACTGAATTAAACAAATTCAATTTGAGTTCGACAAAAGTAAGATGTTGGTACCTGAACAGAGTGAATCGAGGGAGGCATTCGCGTGGGTAGTGTTGTTCCCTGAACAGAGATCTGATAAGGAAAGAAGCCTGGTGGCATTAAGAGGGAAACCGAGGAGTGTGCTCTGACGAACAAGGTAACAAAGACATTGTGCTTCGCCGGAATCAAAGGCTCCGTTGAAGATGTCGCAGCATTGAGATGAAGGCTCGTCGGAGAGATCATTTGGCGGGGCAGATACGTATGAAAGGCAAGGCGACATGGAGATGAGGGAGTTAGCGCAGCCTCCTGGTGACGGTGGAGAAGCAGCCGTCGTCACATCGCCGCCGGTAGCCGTCAGAACAAACGTCGAAGCCAGTAGTAGGACGGTGAGGAACTTCAAGTCTGCAGTGTTCATCTTGGCGGGAATTTTGGGTAAAACTTCCAATTTGCCAGAGTTTAATGATTCCAGTTACGTTTTAGAAGCCGGGGTAATTAGTAATCTCAATTTTTTATATCAAATGAATCTTATATTTTTATTAATTTATGGTAATTTTTTTAAGAATAATGATAATCACATCTTTTAGTACTGTGAATACGACTATAAAAGTAATTTTACTTTTTAAAATTGATAATCATAACTTATTATACATAACTAGTTTATTGACACGTGTACGCACGAGTATTTCGAAAGTATATCTATATTTTAAACCTTATTATATAACTAAAAATTAATGGATAACTAAAAATTAAAAATATACTAATTTTAAAAAATTGTCATATTACAATAAAATTTATACCAAAACGTAGATAAAAATGAGACGGTCGTAAATATATAACTATTTTTTCTCGAAACAAAATATATCACAACTTATTGAACATAATTTATAAACAACCTATAATTAATTACATTAATATATAATTTTTATAAAACCCCCTCATATTTTCTTAAAAGCCCCTCCCATATTTTATAAAATCCTCTCACAATTTACATATAACCACCTCCTAGATTTATAATTCTCGACATTAATCTTTCTAAAATTGTTTTTAAAATTGAATTATTCTAAAATTAGAGGTTATGATTGGTTGATTAAATCTCAATTTTAGTTATTTTAGGAAAATTTGCATGTCTTTTATATATAAATAGTAAATTACACAGATGGTCTCTGTGGTTTACCAAATGTCCCATGGGCAGTCCTTAAACTTCAAAAATTACACCTATAATCCCCATGGTTATCATTTTGTCCCATGGGTGGTCCAAAACTAATTGAGCCGTCAATTCCAACGTTAACTCTGATATTTTAAAGGGTAAAAAGACATTTTTACCCTCTATCTCTTTCTCCTACACACTCTCTATCTCTTCATCCCACACACACTCTCTCTATCTTTCTCTCTCTAATACCTTGCACCACCACCACCATGTTCAGCCGCCTCCGCCTTTCTCCACCATACCTCCGCCATTGACCATACCACCATGTCCAGCCGACCTCCGCCTTTCTCCACCATACCGCTGCCATTATTGTAACACTGTTCTTACTATCACTATTTCAAACACGCGCGGAAGCTTAATTAACAAAATATAATATAATATATATTTGATCAAACACAACTAAACAGGTTTGCTTTACAAATCATTTACAGTGTTACTACAAAACAGGCTCTTTCCAAAAACATCAGATATCAGAGTTAGATCAGTCCCAAAATCCCAGTTTAGCTCTTTAATCCATCTACCTGGATTCTCCTGAAAAGAAATCAACAGTGGGGAATTAGCACAAAGCTAAGTGAGAGAATAGATACCACAAACATACAAGGCATCAAGCCCAAACCAACAATGCTCAAACAAACAAGAGAACCGGCGGTCTTGCGGGACCTTCAACCAAATGCCGGCCAAAGCATAGGTCTACCGATAGCCTAGTTACGACAGACAACAATACTAGCAACTCTTGATTACAACAAATGCTATCAAGACGAATACTAATACTGTATATCCCTAAACATAGGCCCAGCTGAATAACAACCGCCAAGCTGATCTCACAACAATGTCATGTATATATACAGAAAAGAGCAACAATCAGGTGATATATCTTATACATCCAAGATATATATCCACTCACCGATATCTTCAAAAGCTCAGGGAACTCAGTTTTGCTTACTACTGAGTCTTGCTACCACCTGAACAAACAACCAACAATCAGTATTTGCTTAATCATCAAACAATAAGCAAAATACTAAAATCAAACATATATGTACATATAAATCCACAAGTACATATCAATTCATGTATATGCTACATTACACCATAATTCACGATTACCCTTTACTTACTGTAATCCTGTGAATTCATCCAACTCCCTAGCTTAGGCATTTCTTACATCCTTTCATAAGCAAAGGCTACAAGTTCATGTTTATCTTCATATCATCAATAAATTGATCTTTCATACAAATTCCTCATTCGAATCGAATACAATTTCCCTCTGCGAATCGCATGCGATTGGTTTCCATGCGAATCACATGTGATAGTCAAAATCCACTTGTGAATCGCATGCGATTGGTTCATAACATTCGCGTGCGATTAACACTATGTATTTCCATGCGATTCAACTTCCATGCAATCCTTATATGTAATCCAATGCGATTCAGCCATATGCGATTCAAATTAAATCAAATACGATTCAAGTCATTCGATTCAAATCAATGGCTATCCAATGCGATTCATACCAAATGAAATCCAGAGTTAGGGAAATATCCAATCCACTATCATCCAATACGATTTCAATATAATCCAATGCGATCAAACTTTCATGCGATCCAAGAGTTAGGGAATTTCTAAATTATTCAATTTAATCCCATGCTATTAAAACATATGTGATTCCAATCCAGCAAAGACATTTCTAAGTATTTAATGCAAATTCAATTCCAATACTATCCATGCGATTCGAATCATAATACTCGGATTTCCTACAATTCCGATTGCTTCAATCCTTAATTCCGATTCATTCATACTTATTATCCAATCATTCATTTCAATCCAGATTTCTACCATTTTTAGCATGCATGTTCTAACATCATTTAAAACACATAAATGGCATATAAACATATTCATTCTAACATGGATTCTCCTACATGCATCATGTGTTCGTCATGTTCTTTCAAAAATAACATGCGATTCAAGAACCGAGTTCAAATAACAATTAACAACAAGAATCATATAATTCTAACCTTATGAAGCTTGATTTATTGAACTCTAATCTCAAACAAGTTCTTGAAGAGCATAATTGGACCTTCTTTAGTTCTTGTTCTTCCGAGAGTAAACACACACACACACTCTATGTTTGCATGTAAATGAGAATGGAAAGGAGGTTTATTCTCCTAATCGGCCAACACATAATCTCAAATGGGGTTGGTGGCAAGCCTAGGGGTTAGGGTGGTGACCAATCACCCCCACTACGGCCACCTCAATACCACCGCCCCACCCACTCTATTAATTAAATAAATTAATTAATTAACACATTTTCAATTAAAACACATAATTAAATTAATTAAATCACATACTTTAATTAATCAACAATTCAATTAAGAGTAATCCTACTTAATTACCTTAATTCAACTAGGCCGGTAAGGAGGGTGTTACAATTATAGATCTACCACTATAGATCTACCACCGCCATTATAGATATTCAACCACCGCCATGTATAGATCGATTTCAAACCCATTCTTCATCTTGGGGTTCTTGCTTCATCTTGATCTTAAGATTCATCACCACCTTCATCGGGTGTTCTCTGGAGTTCTCATCAACGCCACCATCGACTGCACCATCAGGCGTTCATCAGGCGTACAGATCTGAGTGTCTCATCGACTGCACCATCTAGCGTTCTCCGGCGAGTTAGGGTTTCGACAGATCTGGACATCGATGGCAATGGTTGATTTTGAAAACCCAGATCTTGATCTTCATCTACTGTGTTCATTTTCATCTGATTCAATGACTGATTTAGGGTTCTTCATGTTTTTCGAGTTAGGGTTTCAGATCTGTTCATGTCTTTTGATTAATTTTCAGATTTGTTTTCTTTTCAGATCTTGGGTTTTGTATACGATCTTGGTTCTTGGTTATGTTGCTTGCAGATCTAATGTTCTATTTTTGCTTCTGGGTTTAATCGACTGATGCATCCATTTTCGTTTCTGGGTTTAATCACCGATGCTTCCATTTTCGTTTCTGGGTAATGATCTTCTATTTTTGTTTCTTGAATATGTTTTGTTTTCATCAAATTAGAACAGATTTAGGGTTTCTTGATGCTTCCATTTTCGTTTCTTGAATGTGTTCTGTTTTCATCTGATTAGAACACATTAATATATCGTTGATTAATTTCGTTTTTGAAACATGAATCGTTCTGAGAGATAGATGAGAGTGAGTGAGAGTGTGAGTTAGAAAGAGAGAGAGAGAGAGAGAGAGGAGAGAGATGACAGAGAGAGTCTAAAATGATTTAAAAAATAAAAAGAGGGTAAAAATGTCTTTTTAACCTTTAAAATATCAGAGTTAACGTTGGAATTAACGGGTCAGTTAGTTTTGGACCAACCATGGGACAAAATAACAATCATGGGATTATAGACGTAATACCATGACAACCATGGGATTAGGGACTGTCCATGGGACATTTGGTAAACCACATGGACCATCTGTATAATTAACTCTATATAAAATATAGATTAACCTTCTATCTTTATGAAAAATCAACATTAACCATCTTTTAAATAATATTCATACTTTCTATTCATGTCACACGGTTATTATTTTTAAAACTTAGATTCTGAATTTTTTTTACTTTCATCCACATCCCTTAAGCATGTGGTTATTATTTTCTTTTTTAATGATTTTAACTAATTTTATAAATTCTCCCCTCCTAAGTAATTTAAAAACTACAAATTTTAATTCAATATTAAATGTCAACCAAAATATACTTTGTGTAATTAGTTAACAACCTAAAAGACTGTAACTTTGTCACTAGAGTATGTACATCTGCTATGAAAGCAAGCTCCATAATTGACTTTTTAATAAAGAGTTACTAATTATACCTAATTTTATTTACAGTAAATTGAAAAACATGACTTATTTCACCTTTAGTAATTATCTTTATAGTTCTTTATTAAAGTACACCCAATTTATTTAACCTTAGTTATACTATTTATGGAAGCGAGGTACATGATGGAGGTTATTTAATTTTGATTTCAAATTTACGTCTATAAAAGCTTAAAAGTAATTAATGAAGGTTAAATAAATTCAAAAAATTAGTTATTATTAGTTCTTAATCATACTCTTCATGGCTATTATTAACAAAATTCTTAAAAGGATCTAATAAAATATAGAGTGTAATTGATATATGTTGCTAGTAACACCTAAGTTAGGTGTTATCACTCTTACATATTTTTTTAATGAGCAAATATTGAAATGATAAATCCATCATTCGTTAAATATGTATGTGCGTATGATAGCACTTAAATTTTTAATTGTAACAACACACAACTTTTTAAATATAGAAAAACGACTTTCACATTAAATAAATAAAGCAACATAAAGAAAACAACCATAAGGATATAACTAGGAATGTAAAAAAGAATGTGCACATTCTGATCTAATAGACCGATGGATTGAATTGGAACCGGCTTGAAATCAAGTTGATCAACTATTGATGATTCGGTCTTCGGTTCTAAGTTTACAAGTAGATTGGTTTTTGATCGGGTCTTGTTCGTAAAATTCAATTCAAATCAGCAACCCAAAAGAACGTGACACTCAACATTGATGAGTCACGTATTGTAATCTCTGCATATAAATCACTCGAATAATTAGTTTAGTAAAATGGGTTAAATCATGTTGTAGATAAATTTAATGTAGATTTAAGAGTCCTTCAAATAATAATAATAATTAATAATATTTATATAAGCAGCTCCTATGTAACCAAATACATTATAAACATTGTATCTGTTAACCCAAAACTAGGGATGTAAATGAGCCAACCCATGTCGAGCAAGCCAGACACTCGTCAAGTCTGGCTTGTTTAGGTTTTTTTAAGTTCGAGTTCGGCTCGTTTAGAGCTCATGATATTGAGTTCAAGCTCAGCTAGTTTAGGCTCGTGTATTACTTTAATATTTTTTATTAAAATGATATATATTAATATTAAAAATTAAAGATATAAAATATAAACTATATAATATATTAAGCTTGTTTAAGCTCGTGAGCTTAAATAAGCTCACCCTTTGAAGTTTGAGCTCAGCTCGTTAAGGCTCTTGATCGTTTCGAGCTTTTAACGATCAATTAAAGCTCAAATAGCTCGCGAGATGCGCAACTCGTTTGCATCCCTACCCAAACTAATAAAACGGCTTCTAATTGTATTAAAACCGATCCATGCTAACGAGTCACAGTATTTTCTCAAATTAATGTCGGTAATCTATACTTATAATTCTTCTTATTTTTATAGATTTCTACCATAGAAAATCAACCTAACGAGACCATATTGATCATGACATGAAAAAACAACATGAAGTTTTAATTGGAAAAAACAACATTACTCTTCAGTAGTTAGATGACCACATTGATGATTAAATTTAGAGAATTAGAGGATAGAAACATCAAGGATTTTTACAAACTTTGTGGTGAAGATTGGACTAATGGATTCGGATGTGAGGTTGAAATAGATTCGGATGGGTCGAGGGTCGGGTGAGGTTGAAAATGGATTCGGATGAGGTTGAAAATGGATTCAAGTAGTAACGAAGTTTCTTAAATTAAAGTAAAAGGAGTTTGAGTTGGGTTAAGTCAATCTCGATTTATAGTGAGGATGAAAATGGATATCCATACAATCAGTGACGGATCTAGAAACTTTTTTCACGGGGGCACCATTTATACTTCATTAAATATGGCAAGATAACCTAGGTAACAAAACAGAACATATTAGGGCCTAAACGGGTCGGTAAACCTAACAAAATAAGTTAACAAAGATAAGAACCATTTTAAACGAGTCACAATTAAAGGTTTTCTAATGAGTTAATTGAATGATAAGAGTAAACCTAAATCGAAACCTAATAATATTTTATATAAAAAGTTAAAACTCAATTCAAAATTTTATTTTATATAGTATAATATAGCACCTCAAATTTATTAAATTCTCAAATTGGATGCTGAGATATGCTTTGGGGAGGGTTCATGCGAGAACCGTTGTTAGTGCGAGAACCGCGAGAACCAATCTCAGCCGTTCCTTGGATATGGGAAGTATCATGGATGGAGAGCGTGGAGGGATAGAGTGTGGCATGGTGCATGTGAGGAATTCATGGGTGGGCAATGACATTGAAGGAGGGGGAATTGGACGGCTTAAATTGGTTCTCGTGGTTCTCGCGCTAACAACGGTTTTCGCATGAACTTTTGTCTATATGCTTTTTGGTTGTAATGAAATGGACAAAATTGGCAAGTAATATTTTTTACACAAGAAATTCCATCTAATTAAAAGACCATAATTCATATTTCTCTTTTTCACAAAATCACGTTCACAAACCAAATGATGAATTGGTAAAATGGAATTGGGACCAATCTTGCTTATTATACTTTTTGAGGGGGGTCAAGATAAAAATAGATGGGTGTCTTGAAAAATTAAACTATATATATTTCCTTATACAAGCTCTGGACGGGGGGCCTCTCCCCCCATTTCATAAACAATGGGACACTCTTTAGAGTTTCTTTTATGCCTGACTTTATGCATATGAATAAAAATTATGGACTTTGACCCGGTATGCATTTACTACCGTTGAATGGGCTATTTTTTTTACTTACATTTTTCTAAGCTTAAATCAATTTCAATATAATTGGGTTATAAATATCAAAGTTGTTTAGTTTTTCTATACATAATATAATAAAACATCTTTAGTGTATGATGAATAACGAGTCTTGTTATAAACCATTTCCAATGCTCTAATCTTCTAATTCTAATATTCAAGTAAATGTGTGGACATGTGTTCAGTTTCTAGAGCTCTTTATTTTGTTTTCCCGCTCACTATCTCTCCTCCTAGGCATTACACGTGTCTGTCTTCCCCTCTTCCTTACTTGTAAATTTTAATTCTCCCCTCACTAAAAATACGCAATTTCATCTTCCATCTCAGTAAATTCAACAACTCGTATCTCTCGCCGGTTTTGATTCATCGATACTTGAATCTCCATTGTGATACAACTCATCGATGCTAAATCTAGGGTTGCTCTAATTCATCGATACTTGAAGAATCTCCATTGTGATACGATTCATCGATACTAAATCTAGGGTACAATCGACTCATAAACATTCATCAACGGCAGGTATGTTTCGATGTGTGTGTTGCTATAGAGAATTTATCTTTTTTTCCTCATCCGCATTCAATTGCTAATGTGTTTTTTTATTATGAAATGTTTGATCCCTTATCTTTGAAATCTAAATGGTATAGTATACCTTAACGAACATCCACAACACATAGTTGATTTTATTTTGAATTGGGCAAGTACCTAATTATTATATATAAAGTTTTGTAGTAAATCCATGGATATGAGGATAAATGATCTTTGGTAACAGTGGGGTATTAAGCTTGGAGATGCATTGCACTGTAATTTGGGGGTTCTTTTTCACTTTCAGATTACGCACATAAATGCTTAATTGATATTCAAGGTAACAGAGAACAGTGGGTTACTCATTACAAGTAACTTATACTCTCACGTTTATAAAAGTGTGTTATTGCACTCACAAGTCACAATTCCATTCCGAGTAGAAATCATTTGTTGGAACTGTTCAGGTGAATCGAATCTCATCTATCTGTGGAAAGCTTGCAATTGTTCATGTGAATCATCCCCATCTTCTATTACAAGTTATATTTGTGAATGTATTATGTAAATAATCAGATAATAACTAATAATGGAGGTAATTAACTGCAATTGCTTCACGGTCTGGGATGTTGGGGGTCAGGACAAGGTATAGAATATTTTTGGTTTGAGTTTTGGTTGGTATTTACTGATACATTCTATATCATAGTCAATGATCCGTGGTAAGGTCTCTGGTATATCCTTGCATCATTGTTCAATATCTTTTTTTCTCAAGTATGATTATGTCATAAAAGTATATTATTTTGGTCTTTGTCATACCATACACAAAGACACATGTATGTTGCCACTGAAGTAGATATAGATCTAATAAGATATCTATATATTAAAATGTATATACACTATACAGATTCATCCACCTCCAAATTTTACATTAAAATCTGGCAGATTTTATGTAATCACTTTGCAAATAGAATTGTTTTAGTACTTGACCTTTGCAGCAGATATATAAGGAGTTCTGCAATGACCAAAGAAGTGACTTTATTTTTACATTTTTATCACCTCCAAGATGAGCTTCGAGATGCAGTCTTGCTTGTATTTGCTAACAACCAAGATCTTCCAAATGCGATGAATGCTGCTGAAATTACTGATAATATGCTTATTTCAAGATCCTGAAAAACAAACAGTAAACGAGATGGTATATATTTGGTTGATCATTTAAACAATTTTCAATGCTGATCTCAATTATATTAAAATATAAAAATTCAATAGCCTATTTTAAACTCTTTTGACATCTTAAGCATATCAAACTTCATTATAATCTTAAAATAAATTATATAACTTACTTTATCCATAAGTCAGATGAATTTTAGCTAATGCATGTTTACTTTTAATTCCGTGTTATATATGTTATCTTGTAACAAGTATCTGAGACTAATTTTTATTTTGGGCATTAACTATTTGAATTTATTCCTTAGAGAACCTGTGCAGATACAATCCTGCATAACTTCATAGTGGGGAGATGACAGTGAGGGAGACATTACATTTTAGGACACTAATTAGATATTATTGAAGAGCGAAAAAGAAGTTGAATCATGAAGGCAACTGTTCGTCAAAACCAATTTTATCGCCTGTTATATTGTTAATCTTTATAATTATGGCTTCAATATAGACCTTTGATGTCAAAAGTTTTAAATAATAATGGATATTTGATTTGGGAGGTTGTGATGATGATGTGGTTGGGAAATGGTGATCAAATGATAGGAGTTATCTTCGGTTGAACAAAGAAACGTCTTACTATTGAGTTGATATCTTTCGGTCAGTTTCATAATTAATCGCTTTAGTTATTGATCATATTATTACTTGGAGTTTTTTACTAATTGGGTGTTGTTTGAAAACATATTTACCAAATAGGTGTATTTTCAAACATAATTACTATTTAGGTGTACTTCTTAGTTTTTCTTTTTTTACAATTTTTTTAATTGTTTTCTTAGTGCTGCCTTTTTTAATAATTGCTTCTTTTATGTTTTTTAACTATTTTTTAATGCTTCTTTTTAACTGTTTTTTGTTTTTTTTAATCTTTGTTTTTTACTGCTTTTTTAGCTGTTTTTTAAGTGTTTTTTTACTTTTTTTTGTTGTTTTTATCTGTTTTTTTTACTGTTTTATTAGCTGTTTTTTTGCTGTTTTTTACTGTTTTAGTAGCTGTTTTTAAGTGTTTTTTTACTGTTTTTTTACTTTTTTTTGTTGTTTTTTATCTGTTTTTTTACATTTTTATTAGCTGTTTTAAAAAAAAAAATTTGCTGTTTTTTTTGTTGTTTTTAACTGTTTTTATTATATTTTATATCTCAATCGAAGCAATTGTTTAATGTTTATTTTTATCACAATCATAACACTTGTTTAAAAAATACTAATAATTATAAAATAAAACCAACATCATCAATGTTTTTAGGTATCAAACCAACAATGGTTTCTTACAAAGTCGAATAATTTTTTATGAATTTATCGTTAATTTGTAGGCAAAGTGGTCACAAACGAAAGGGGTACCCCATCTAAGCCACAATATATAAAGATAAATTCATAAAAAATTCTTCGATTATTTAGTATGACTATATCACTCATTTCTTTGTTTTTTTCTGTCTTTGTCAATAAAGATTGGTTATTGGCTCGGGATATTCGGAAGATATTTGAGAATGTTTTTTTGTCTTTTCCATTTTACAAGAAGCCATTGTTAGTTTATTATTTAAAAAACATTATACTTGTGATATGTTGATTTTAATTTATGATTATTAGTATTATTTAAATAAGTGTTATGATTATGGTAAAAAAACATTAAACAATTGCTTTAATTGTGATATAAGATATAATAAAAACAGTTAAAAACAACAAAAAAACAGTAAAGAAGCAGTAAAAAAACACTTAAAACAGCTAATAAAACAGTGAAAAAAACAATAAGAAAAAAGTTTAAAAGAAGCAGTAAAAAAAAGTAAAGAAGCAAATTAAAAACAGTTAAAAAGGCTGCACTACAAAAAACTATAAAAAAAGAGGAAAAACAAAAAAGTACACCTAAATGGTAATTATGTTTAAAACTACACCTATTTGGTAAATATGTTTTCAAACACCACCCATTTGGTAAAAAAACTCTATTACTTGCAGGTATTTTCTTGTCCCGCTAATTTGGGCAAAGATTTTATTTTTTTAATAAATTCATTTTAAGCTTATTATTTATCTATATTGCGGTTTATGCTATGTGTTTTAATGTTTTCTTTTCATCAACCCATGTTATACACAGGTTTCTAACCTGGTAATGTATAAAGCTATAAACTTTGACTATATAACATATAGAGTTAATTATCAAAATGGTCCTTTAACTATCTCATTTCCTCTGGATTTTGTCCTTTAACTAAAAAAGTGAATAATACGGTCCTTAACATCCACTTTTCGGTCAGATTGGTCCTTCCGGTAGTTAGGCGCTAGTAAACTCTAGTAACCAGGGGTATTTCAGTCTTTTTACCAATCAACTCATTTTTTAACTATTTTATAATAATATTTTATATTTTTATATAAGAGTTAATAAATAAAAGATATATTTTCTCTCTATCACAAACTCTCTCTCTACCCTCTATCACTATCTCATCTATCATTTCTCATAGTCTCATCTGTCATCTCACCACCCTTTAGCACAACCACAGCCACCGCCACACCATTCAGCCTCACTGTCGTCGTATCACCTCCCAAACGCGCGTGAATGTGTTGTGCAAGAAGAGAAGAACATTATGATTGTAGGTGTGGTATGACTTGGTCAAACCTTGTAAATCGAAAAATAAGAGATCAAAGACATGGGTAAAAAATTAAGAGGGTGGGGTGATGAATTAAAAGATTGTAGTGGATCTGGTCATGAAGATTATGCGCCTTCATCAATTTTGTTGTTGTAACTTGCAAGTGGATGTTTAAGGACCATATTGGTCACTTTTGTAGTTAAATAATGAAATCGAAATAAATTAGATAATTAGATAACCATTTTAATAATTAACTCTAACATATATTTGTTTGTAGGGTTAAAGTTGCATAATAGCATGAAACTTGTCTCAATGTTCCAATATGGTACTTAAAGTATTTTTTTTACTCATATGACCAGTAAACTTGTAAGAAACGTGCTAATATGCCCATTTTTAACCCGTAACCGGCTTAGCCGGTAATCCATGATTTTAAACCTATTTTCAAGAGTCCGGATAAGCTAGGAATCTTGTCATATTGTTCCAATATGGTACTTAAGTTTTTTTTCGTTTGTACACATCTAAACATCTTCCAAAAACTTCATTTTTCCTTCATTTTTGACTTTAATAACTCTATCTTTTCTTTGTACATGACAAGTTCAGTTTTCTTGTCATCCAAAAATCGTTTGTAGTCTGTGTAATAGCTCCACCGAAATTTGTGAAAATACTCCTAATTAGTCAATGAGAATTACAATCAAGATTACAAGACTACAAACAACTTTTGGATGACAAGGAAACTGAACTTGCCATCAACGAAGAAAAGATAGAGTTATTAAAGTAAAAAATGGAGAAAAAATAAAGTTTTTGGAAGATGTTAGATGAGTACAAACAAAAAAAACTTTAAGTACCATATTGGAACAATATGACAAGATTCCTACGTTATCCTGACTCTTGGAAATAAGTTTAAAATCATTGATTACCGGCTAAGCCGGTTACGGGTTAAAAAATGGGTATATTAGCACGTTTCTTACAAGTTTAATGGTCATATGAGTAAAAAAAATACTTTAAGTACCATATTGAAACATTAAAACAAGTTTCATGCTATTACGCAATTTTAACCCTTGTTTGTATTAAACGAGGACCGAAGACGTTTTTTATGGCTTATTTTCGAATGAATCCGGAAAAGGAGTCAATCGGGTATCGGGCTATGATCAATCCATGAAACCAAAACGGTGTTGGATAACAGATATTTTCAGAAATGGATTGAATCGGGTTTCGGGTTAATACGATCGAGTCGGTTTGGGATTCTTTATTTATTCTACCTTAATAACTTGGATTAACATGTGTTGTGTAGTTCTTAGAAATGGGTGCCTGATCAGAAGTTCAGATAACAAAATAAGGCCAACCATGGATTGTTAGATCATTGATAATTCCTTATAAAAACTTCTTGTTGGAATATTTTCATGTAGATGTATGCTGTTGTACATTTGGGAAAGCATCAAATTGCAGGATATCTTATTTTTTATGGTGTTGTTTGTTTATCTTCAGGACTTATCTGTTTCCATATGCTACAAATGGGCAAAAGTTATCTGATTCGGAACATTCAGAGACTACACCTTGTCTTGTTAGTGAGACACTGGTTAACCCCTTAGCATCAAAGCAAGCAATTCAAGCTTTTAGGCTTCTTAAGGAAAACCCTAAAGCTCAGGTATGTTTTGTTCTTTCTTTACTGCTTTAAGTACACTAAAACATTAGTGTGGTACCATAATATCTTGTGGTTTACCATAATGGATACAAATTCACATTCTATTGTTACTAAATCTTTTTCATGTCAGTTTTTATCTTTCTAAGTCCTAAGTAAAGAAATGTACTTTTTTGTTGCATGATTGCGGTTTTTATTTTTTAAGATACGACAAAGTTTGAAACTAGATACAGTTAGATCAGAATCGTTAAGTTTGCTGGTGGTATTTACACGTCATTAAACAAATGATGCTCCATTTGGAACTTGACATAATATCAATGCAAAGCCACAGTGTCAAGAACAAGAACAAAAGCTTGGAAGTTATCTTGAACCTCATAAATGAATTAGGAGAAAAAAAAGGTGAAAGATAAATTGATCTAAGGTTGGGATTCAAAGACCAAACCTTACTGGAAGTTGATACACTTCATGCTAAAGTAAACCAGAAGTGCAATTTAATGGGTGTTAAAATTTGTGTTTTCAAACTGATTATTCTGACTTGGAGGCTGCAATAATCTTTGATGTTTTCAAACTGATTTTCTGAGATAACGTTTATTGTTTCTCGATTTTTACCAGAATGTTGTTGCCTCGATTGCTTCTGATCCAAATGTTTGGAATGCTGTTATGCAAAATGAGGCCCTTGTGGATTTTCTTCAGACTCATAAATCAGGTTAGCAACTTTTTCAACTCCACCCTCGTGTTCTTCCTCTTTATGTTGTGTAATAGTCATATGTTTACAGATATCGTCCTTCCAGACTTGAATGAGAATGAGAATGAGAAGGAGAGCGAGTCCTTTGACGAGACCCCAAATGCAACTGAATCAAAATCTGCATCTGGAAAAAGTTTCATGGATCGTGTGGAAGCATTGAAGCAGAAAATCACTGGTGCAATGGTGGACATGATGAACAGCTTATCGGATACCTTACAGTCTCTTTTTGGTGGTTCATCAAAAGATGATTATACTGTGAATCCAGATGGGACTGCTGGGATATCTGTGGAGAAGACAACAATGGGAACAGTACTTATGGGGTTAGCAATCATGGTTATCAGTGTCGTCGTTCTTAAACGACAATAGACGACTGATTATATTTTGCACTTCATTTGTCGAATATTCTGCTGTGCTTTTGGCATATGAACCTAGATCTTTCGTTTACTTGAATCTTGTAATGACGCTTGCTTTATGTTTCACTAGCAGCATACCCGCGCAATGCTGCGGCAGCAATAATTTATGCTTTGCGACATGTCGTTTTCAAGAATGTAATAATATGCTATTTGCACGATTTAGTGTCATGAAAAAGTTTTCAACATGTTCGTTTTTTTCAAATTTTCTTATATTTGTAGCATCTATTTTTTTAATTTTAAAAATAAATTCTAAAAACATTAAAATAAGAACAAATATTTATATTTATAAAATAAGGATAGAAAAGTTAATAAGATTTTGAAAATAATATTGATGTGGTTGGATAATTATGTTTGTGTGAAAATGTATGTTAGTGGAAGAATACATTTTAAATATATAAAAAGTTAAAGTAAATTAAGAGAGTGAAATAGTTAGATATTGAGTGGATATTAATTTAGATGAAAATAAGGGTGATTTGAAGGTTGTACATTGTGCATAAGTGTTTGAACTACTTAAATTTAAGTAGTCTTAAAATTTGAAGAGAGAAACATAAATGCATTATATAATAGTAAGATATATTAAAGCAGGTTTAAGTTTTTTAAACAGTTTGACCCTTTTTGAACTATAAACACAGGAAATGGCAATTCACAAGTGAAATAGTATGTGATTGATTAGCTGCTGATTCTTTTACATTATTACAACTTCACAAATTAGATAAAAGTATACAGGAGATTGGCTCATTTGTTCCTTGATCCCCCCCCCCCCCCCCCCACCCCCCCTCCCTCTTCTCTCTATGTTTTGGTGTGGGTACTAAACAACACTGGCATGATCTTCTGCAATCCTTCTATATAGCTAATAAGCTCGAATTAACCTCGGATTTCAGAACATCTTTGAACCAGTTAACAGAAGACTTTGGAATCCTTGTCAAATTATTCTTGTAGTCCACATAATAAAGTCCAAATCTAACAGTATACCCGTAGTTCCATTCCCAATTATCAAGCAATGACCACACGAAATAGCCACGCACGTCACACCCATCTTCCCTGCATCATTCCAGTTTTTATTTTCATTTACAATTCATCTTTGGAAACAAATTTGATTTTTTGATTCAATGGAATTTAGAGTTTAGGCACCTAATTGCAGCTGATAAGTTTGATAAATAGTCTGTGTGGTAACTTATCCTCTTGTCATCCTGAAGTGCTTCCTTTAAATCTATGTTAGCTTTGTTTGGGTCATCCATACCTGCATAATTCCAGCACCAGATATTTGCCATCAATACATTCTTTCTCCAGTTCTTTTAGATAATTTAGTATGTTATAAATGATTACAAAACTATATCGATATAGTAACACATTTTTTTAAGATAATTTAGTTATATATATGAAATATATAACTGACTTACCATTTTCAGTAATGATCACGGGTGGGTTCCCGTATCTTTCTTTTATGTATACGGCTAACTTTCTTAATCCCCATGGAACTATGCGTAACCAGCTAGAAGCAGCCTGCAAATGATATTATTCATGTCTTTTAATAACTTTTCTGTAAATTTTCTCCATTAGGATTCTATGATTCAATTGGATGTGGCTTACAGTTTCTCCAATGGATTCTCCATTTCTTGAAGCTACATTACACAAAAACAACCATCAATCAGTACCAAAGTTCCATTTTATACTAGCAATAAGAAAGTTATGATCTTTCTAAATATAACTTAGGTATGTTATATGTATCTTTACTTGATGTGATGACAGCAGGATCTGAAGAAGCGTCTCGAAGTATAAATTTCCGGATACCCATTTTGTCATTTTTGGCATACAACGAGGTGTAATGATTGATGCCAACAAAGTCCAACGAGCCCTTGATAGATTTTGAAACCTCAGGGGTTATTTCAGGTAGTCTGTCACCTACTTGTGTTTGCATAGAAAGAGGATAGTTTCCAAGCAAAAGAGGATCAAGAAACCTGATTCACTTTAATCTGCGTTACACATGAGATTGGTTTTACCTCCCTAAAATAAAAAATTTACTATGCTATTTGTAACATTATTATGGTGAAAGAATTACCAGCCAAGATTAAAATCCATTGCTCGACTTGCAGCTTCTTGATCCTCATCAGAGTCGGAATAAGGCTCGTACCATTTGATATCCAATGATATCCCAATTAGACCTCCTTGTTTTTCCTGAAGAATTCATTAAATCAGATTATAAAAACAAATAGTTATAAACATAATTTTCCTTTAAAAAATTCAGTTTTTCAAAGTAGTTTTTCAAGATTATTAGGAATGGGCTGATCTTTTTCCTAGTGGTGAAGGAGTACCTTGAAATGTTTTTGGTAGCCATGATAAACAGCAGCATGAGACAGCAATATATTGTGAGCTACAATGTACGGTTCTTCAGCCGATTTTCCCTTCTTACATAACAAATGAAACAGAAAAGAGCACCTCCCTGGTGCTTGAATACCATAATCATAGCCTTGGATTGCAAAACCATGAGGCTCATTGAAAGTAATCCAATGTTTCACTCTATCCCCAAACGCCTCAAAACAAGTTAAAGCATAATGCTTAAAGTCCTCTCTGCAAACACAAACATATACCCGTAAGCCTTCTTCTGCTATTTACTGAATACAGAGGTATAATATTATGTGATTTCATTACATTATTTGAGTGTTTAGCCATCCTTCATACTTATCTTCAAGCATTTGTGGGAGATCCCAGTGGTACAAAGTTGCATAGGGCTGAATTCCTGTTACAAATGGTATTAGATTCATTTTTTTTGGTGTATGTTATTTGTACAAACAGCATCTTAATCATAAATTCAAATAAAAATAGACCTTTCTCCATTAAAGAATCAATGAGATTGTCATAATATCTAATCCCTTGCGGATTCGGTTTGCCTGTTCCATCTGTCAACATCAAGTTACATTTTAGTTGATCTGCCACTTTCAAAGGAATGGACAACATAACATATGATTTTCAAGGTGAGAAAAAAGGAATAACTTTACTTGGAAATATTCTTGACCATGATATCGAAAATCTGTAAGCATCCATTCCCAGATTCTTCATCAGTTCAATATCCGTCTGATTATAAGAAAAACATTAATTACTTTCCGTCAGATCAGATGTTAGCAAAACAATTAATATTTGGTCGGCTGTAGACATAAAAAAGCAAAGAATCTGAATCTTAAATCAAGTAGAAGTTAAGTAATCATGAGTGTGATTTCTTATTTCTTAATTCAAGAAAGATGAACCTTGAAGCGATGATATTGATCGACAGCCTGATCCGCATTACTAAAGTCCAATATCCTTCCTGTTCATCATCATCACCATTAAATTGATTCAAAGACGTGCTCAAGTGTGTGTAAGATCCAGATTGGGATCGATATGAACTGGGTTTACCAGGTAGCTTTGAGAACGTATCCCAGATGCTATCTCCTTTGTTTCCTTCATCAACTGCCCCTTCAAACTGCAATTAACGAACAACCCAGCTCATCATCTCTTTATGCACATAACCTGCTCGATTAAATGCCTGAAACAACCGAACAAGAAAACAAACAAACCTGGTAAGCAGAAGAAGCAGTTCCGAATGTAAATCCAT
The DNA here is from genome assembly GCA_947179395.2 of Pulicaria dysenterica. Lineage (NCBI taxonomy): Eukaryota > Viridiplantae > Streptophyta > Magnoliopsida > Asterales > Asteraceae > Pulicaria > Pulicaria dysenterica. The sequence continues at coordinate 13,233,832 of OX359291.1, forward strand.
CTGGGAAATCAGCTTTGCTTGTAGATTCCGACCTCAAGAGCACCCATGGTGTAAACAATAAATACAGAACAAAAATCGGTTTCATGATCTGGAGTTTGAAGAATGATTTTTGGCGGTGAACAAGTATCGAGTGGTTGGACAAATAAATATTGTATAGGCAAGAAGAACATAAAAAGGGGTTAAATTGGCAACACATAAAATAATAATATTAAAATTAAATTTGGAGAATATGTTGGTGCATGGAGGTGACGCGTCCGATAAGCCAGGACTAGGATGAATGGATGATAGAAATTAATAGTCAACTATTAAATATACTCAAAGAGTTAAAACTTATCCTCGTTGTGTTATCTTTAACCTTTAATACTTATTAAAAAAAGTGTTTCTCTTTCTTTCTAAAACTTCTTCAATTTTCTTAAGTTTCTTTGTTTCTTTTAATATAAATGAAGGGCTTGAATGTAAATTGCAGTCTTCCATCCCAGATCTTGTTGCTCTTCAGGGAAGGACTCTACTACGGGAAAAAGAAGGGGGTAGTATGAAATATGTGAGAGAGTTTTAAGAAAATTGTATATTAATGTAATTAATTATAAGTTGTTTGAAAATTATGTTTAATAACTTCAAATATATTTTGTTTTGAGAAAAAATAATTATATATTTGTAATCGTCTCATTTTTATCTACGTTTTAATATAAATTTTATCTGAATATGAGGTTTAAAAAAATTAGTATAATTGAATTGATTTATCAACATCTAAGTAATTATTGGACATTTTATTCGTCTTTTATAATTATTCCCTCTACATAATATAGTCGATATAACCACTGATTCCTTGGTATTTCGATAAAAAGAATTAAAAATATACTATAACTAATGGTTAGTGGCATAAAGTTGTTTACAAAACAACCACTACCGCTTAGAGTTTTTTAAAATTAATTGTTAGTTGTGAGTAAATAACCCTAAAGAAGCTAGAACTCTACATAATTATTGGGTAGTAAAACAACTATCATGATAGTGGTTTTGTAACTATACATACAACTTGGAATTTTATATAAAATTTTTAATTGTCTAGGTTTTCTTATTTTTTAACTAATAACTTGATACATAAAATAAAAGTTATTATTACATGGATATTTGAATTCAGTGAGATCTCGTGTTTTTAATTATATTTAATTGAATAATAAATTACACTTAAGTGATATACGTTTGTATAGACATAATATATTCTATGTTAGAATCTTATTTTTATCTGATCTAATTTGCGTATACTTAGATGAATGTCATCATTATTTAACTTTTAATAAATTTAGTTTACAATTTCAAATATTCAAATATATAATTGGCTAATAAAATGTCTTTAAATCACTTGATATTATAATATCGACAATAATATTATAGTTATGTCTTTACAATGTCGGGATAAAGCTTCATCACGAAAAACACATTAATATTATACTAAAAATTTTAGGACGAGTAATGTAATTTTATAATTCTTAAAAAGAGTATTTATAAAAAGTATTAAAAATACACATTTTCACTCATGGACAGTTATATGTGACGGTTTGTGAAGAGTAAGGAGTGGTTAAAAGTTTTAATTTGTGATGATGAAGAAAACCCTACTAATAAAACCATGAATGTTGTTTATAAATATGTTTTACAGAAAATTTAATGATAATCTTATGTATGGATTTCGTAACTCTTTCACAACTTTTAATCCCCTCATGTAAGGCGGGATTAACTAATGGTTTTGTATGACGCAGCTAAATAGATCTTAGGGACTATATGTTTGTAGCTGAATGAATCCTTTTAGTACTAATGTGAATCGTCAAGTATTCATGTTTTTAGTTTATTTTAGTCTCATGGCTGCAGTTTTACTTAGGATGCATCAAATATGTTCTTAAGAGCAACTTGATGAAATTACCTATATTGGTTGGGGAATTCATGTGTTTGAGTTCATTTCATGTGTATTTGGTTATCCTGGAGTAAAATAAGAAATGTTAAACAAGTAGTTGAAATTAGTCATCTGATGCTGTAATATAAGGATTATATATAAAGTATAACTAATATAAAACATTACAGTTATAGGATTGCTATTATATAAGGATTACATATATAGTTATTATGCACTCAAGATTATATATATATATATATATATATATATATATATATATATATATATATATATATATATATATATATATATATGGGAATTGGGTTAGGAATTAGATAATATTATGTTAGTACTGAAAATCTAATGATAATATTATGTATGAATTTCAAACTTCTGCAATGTTTATCATTTCTTACGAGCTTTTATATTCCTATATGTTTTCTAATTTTCTTTAACATGTTAGTACTTTTTAAATCTGTATAAATTAAAATTTTAATATATATCCCATGTTGATACAGAGGTCACTTAGCTGGTTTATTAGGAATACCGGTACTTCTAGTCTAGTGGTAGTAGAGTAGTTTAGATTTAGTATTGCTTATGATTTAAGGTTATGAATTCAAATCTCGTGGATAAATTTAGGGTTCTTTTAAAAGTCTTTCGGGGAAAAATTATCACGGATAATTTTTTAAGAGTTTAATTACAAAAATGGTCTATGTGGTTGTCATTGATTTTCACTTTTAGTCCATTGATTTTTTAAAATTATGGAAAAAGTCACTGTGGTTGTGTTGGTCCCGAATGGATACTACAACATCAAATGTTTGTAGAAGGGGGGGTTGAATACAAACTTTAGCAAATTAAAATTTAAGAGATACACGGTTTACTTTTATATAATTCTTATTGATGTAAATCAAGAATTACATGAACTAGATGCGGAAAATCTAAGTTCAATAAAAGGTGGAAACTAAAAATCGTCTAACACATAGACTAAGCTAATCCTAAACAACTTTTGTTTAAGATGTTCAACACATGAACTAGTTTGTTACACTGAAAGTAAAATGCTTACTCTTCTTTTCTCAACTGATGAGATCTCAGTGTTTTCAACGCACACTTAGCATGTTTCCATGCATGAGTATATATAAGCAAATGACATCCGAGTTGATGGAGTGGAGAAGGAGACAAAGGTAATTGTCTTAATAATATTATAATAGATAGTGTTAGTGGGTTATGGGCAAATTCACTTTAAGCACGATACGTGCAAAGTGAATGTACCTTTCAATAAAGTTAAATCCCACTATCTATTATTATATTATTGAAGTATTGCCTTTTTGTCTTGGGAGAGTAAGTTTCTCTTTTCCATGCTTCTGCTTTAATTCGACACCATGCTTCTTGAATACTTAACCTGACTCAGCATGGAGTTGCCAGCCATACCTAGTTGTTAAAGTATATATTTGAGATCTTCTCTTCTGAAGTATCTTTCACCTTTTCCACGGGATTAAGATCTATTTTTCTTGTGTCTTTGCAGATACAAAAAGTGCTAAGTATTTTTACAAAGAGAGATCTAAGACATAATTAAAACAACACATGTTCTGCCCTTGACTAAAGAAGATGTTACAATGAAAGACTATTAACTGAGATATCGTGTAACGACTCAGCTAACAGATACTGAACTGCAAATATAATTTTGCTCAGCTAAAGGATGAAAGTGAAAGACTCAGCTACTCAGATTTGTTCAGCTGATCAAAATACTCAGCTAAAAATACAAATCATAGTAGCAGCCAATATACTGATCAACTAAACTGTCAGCTGATCCCAAGGGCTCAGCTAATCATTTGAGTATGATCAGCTTATGAATAAAAGATAGGATAAGTAGCAAATACCTTATCTGACAGATGTGAGGCATCGGCTGATCAATGTGATTGTGTCAGCTGATCCTTGATTGCTCAGCTGATCAATAAGATTGTGTCAGCTGATCTTTTACTGCTCAGCTGATCCTGAAGTTTTCCTTAGCTGATGGTTTTGCACCATCAGCTGATCCAATGTAAATCCTCAGCTGATGCTTTTAGACTGATCTTTTCGTCTTAGTTGATCTTACTGAAGCTAGTCCTTTGGCTGATACTCAGTGTTCAGCTGACACTTTGTTACTTCAGCTGACACTTCTTACAATTTTCTTTAAGTCTAATATGAAAAACAACACATTTTTTTCATTTATCTAAGTCGAAACTGAATATGTGATTTTGTTAACATCAAATCCTATTTTAAATAATAGACAAGTTTGATTTAGGTTTGATATTGCTATCTCCCCAACAATCTCCCCCTATTTGATGATGACAAAACCTCATCTTGTTTAAGAAGAATCAGTTTGACTCGGATTTGTAAAGATAAAATTTTTAAGTGCATTTTGGTTACCTAGCTATCTGTTTTTTGTAACTCTTTAAAATATGTTCCCTGATATTCTGTTTTTGGGAATCTTTTCATTTATGAAGTACCATTTTTCTGTTTTTGTGGTATCTTTCTATCCTTTTTCTATTTTTAGGATTTTTGATTTTTCACATTTACACTAGGTGAGCTATCTACTAAGAATCATCTTTGCTATCAGTGTAGCTAAGTAGTCCATGATCAAAGTTTCCAGCTTGATTACAGAACAAGTAATTACAAGAGAGTTTTTACAGAGTAATCTATCTAATCATTAAACTAAGAACATAAGTTGAAGTATTCTAGGAATAGAAAATACAATTAGTCTAATTATGAAGTTTTCAATTGTCTTCCCACCAAGGTTCTTCTTTGACATCCAGAAGTCTGTCTAGTGGATTTGCAGCCAATAACTCTTCAGCTCTTGCTTGAATCAGACTTTGAAAGTGTCCACTTCCTGTCTGTCCCCTTGTTGAAGTTTCAGCTTGAAAGATTAACTCTCCAGGGGCTCTTCCTAACTCAGTTTCTCTTAGGAATCTCCAAAAACCAGCTCTGTTCTTGAAGAACATCCCTCTTTCAGGTTCAGTTATGTACTTAAACATTTCTGGATCAATGTTGGAGGGTAGAGCAGTGTTGAGACTTTCATATGCAGACAGGTAGGGATGATCAGGATTAAGTATTATCTGTTCAGAAGGTACTAAAGCTTTGGAAGATTTCTTGAAGGCATCCTCAATCATATCAATGTGTTCCACGAATTGATCATGAGTGCATATCCTGTGGTAGACAGACATTCTGATCCAGTATTCGAATTTGTTGATGAACCTTGTGACAATTTCACTTTTGGATTTAAGGAGATGGTACAGAGTTTCGATCATCTCACTAAAGGAGAACAATTTGCAGTGATGAAGATAGGCATTCTCATGAGTTTGTCTTTCATCTCTTCTTGCTATCCTGAGATATGGCCCTTCATCTGTTCCCTTATATGGAGTGACTCTGGAAATTAGATTTGGATCCTTTCTTTCTACCAAGTTCTTCTTATTTTCCAAGAGCTCTTTGATCTCCCTTTCAGATTGCTGAGTTGTAACTCCAAAGTTGAACTCATGCAATGCTTGAATGGATTCTCTGTGAGTTCTTCATCTTTTAGGAACTTTCTTGGCAGTAGGATCATCTTGCTGTGGTGCAACTTGTGTTGAATGTAATTGAGATGATAGCATGATGGTTTCTTCTTCTTGTAATTCTCTTAATTCATTATCAGTGACACCAATTATTACAGCAAGATCTTCAGGAGTAGTGAAATCCTGGTGTCTCTCCTTGATTTTCAGAACATCTTCAATGGTTGTACCAAGAGCAGCAGCCAGTTCACTTAGCTCTCTGAGATTCTCATCCTCTTGTTGAAGTTGTTTTTCCTTTCTTTCTTCAGCTTCAATCTCCTCAGCAGACATGATTTTCTTTCCTTTTCTCCTTGATGTACAGCTGGGAGTTGGTTGACTTGATTGAACAGGAGAGGAAGTTTAGACTTGTGGAGTTGTTGTGGAGAGACTCTGCTTCTTTAAGTTGAGTAGAGAGGACAAAGGCAATTCATCATCATCATCATCATCAGAATCATCAGATGGTACTTGAATTGGAGCACAGGATTCACCTTGCTTTGATTTCTTAGCACTCTTCCTTCTGGCTACTTGCTTTAACCTTCTCTTAGGCCTAGCAGGTTGCTCCCCCTCAGTTGGATTCTCCCCCTCAACATTTGATTTTCCTTGAGTTTCTGTTTCATTGGGGGCTGATGCATCAACTGCTTGCATGGCCTGAACCTCTGAACCTCAGTTGTATAGGCATCAACAACTGCTGTAATGGTTTCTGGAGACGGTTCTTTGACTGACTTCTCCCCATTTTTGGCATCATCAAAGGTAGGAAAAACAGTAGGCTTAGCAGGAGCATCAGGAGTGGTAAAAGAATATGGAGCTGAGGAAGGTGTAGAAGTGGAGGGTGGAATGATTGAGGGTGAAGGAGAGGCAGTAGGAATGGGAGGCTGAGTGAAAGGTAGGGTGGAGGCTCTTTGGTGGGAGGGAATGGGAGAGAAGGAGGGTATGAAGGTGGAGGTGAGAGGTCTAAGCCTGGTGATAGCATCAGTGATATTTGTAAACTCTCTAAGAGTTTCACTATGCTTTAGCCTTGAATAGTGGCTTAAACGAGTGACCTCATCATCTATGGTTCGGAGAAGAGATGGGACTCTTAGAATATAGTCAGGAATGGGGATAGAAATGTTTGGAGGGGAAGGTCTTAAGGTTTGGAGTTGGGAAAGAAGATTGGAAATGGTTTGGTTTAAGGAAGTAATGGTTTGGTTGGAGATGGAAGGTGAAGGAGTAGGCGGAGGAGGTGGGATAGAGGATTGAGATAACAGTTGATCCAATTTGGTAAGAATTGGAGATAGATCAACTGGGGCAGGGGTGGGTTGGGATTGATTGGTTTTAAGTGACTCAACTTCTTTGGTTAGATAAGAGAGCTGAGTTTCTGTTTGGTGCTGGAAAGTGGTGAAAGAGGCTTGAAGACTATCCATCTTTTGAGAGATGGACAAAATATTTTGAAGTATTTGGGGTGAGGGTTCAGAAGAGGTAGAGGGAATGGGTTGAAGAGGAATTGATTGAGAAGAGGTGCCAATAACAGGAGTGGATTGAGGTCCCTCACTTAAACCTTGGTATATAGGCCTAAGATCACTGGGAGCGGAGATTGTACCGTGTACCAATGGCTGGTTTATGCCACTAGTATTGACAGGTAGTGCACTAGCATGTGTAAGAAGTGAATCAAATACAGGTGCAAGAATGTGAGTGTGAGTGAGGGTTGCGCTCAGTGGGGTATCCCTTATTTCAGTAGTAAGCTGTTGTGAACTTACCAAGGGTATGGATAGACTCAATGTGGGTGAAGACACAGTGTGACCTTGGGAGTAGGTCTGTCTTTCAATGGTGTCACCCTGTTGGGAGGGTGATCCAGATTGCAGGAGTCCCATATTTACAGATGTGACCTGTTGTGAGGACACATCCACTGGCTGTTGGGTTAATGCAACATCCATAAGCTCCCCTTCAATATAAGAGGTAGCTATAGGAGTTGAGGTCAGAGGTGTGGATAACACTACCTCAGAGACTTGTGAAAAATGCACAAGTTCTTGTGACCTTAATTCAATGTGGGTGTAGAAAGGAGTAGAACTAGTGACTGTTGGGAGTGCACTAGAGCTTGGTTGTTGTGGGGTTGTTACAACTAGAGTAGAGGATGGGTTCTCACTGGTGGGGTTAACCAAATGAGTGTCCTCAGGGGTGATAGAGATTGTACCTGAGATGTGCTGAGTTTTGCTGATCTCAATTAGTTGAATGGGATTGTCAGAAATTGTGTCTTCCTCAGCATCATCACCAACAGCTGCATCTCCACTTTGTTGATTCTGTGGTGTGGGAGAACTAGAACTGACAGGGAATTCAGTAATTGGCATTCCAATTTGAGAAGATGAGGTGGTGGTATCTTGAATGTTTTTAGCATGATCATAACCAGCATCACCACCATGAAAGTCATCATCTCCTTCATCATTGTCACCTCCACTACTGTCAGCACCACTATCATAGGCAGCAACATCCTCAGCATCAGGATTAACAGGCTCATCTTGTGCAGGTTCATCACCAAATGGTCTTTCTTCTCTAAAACTAGCTTCATCATGAGTGTGAGCAGTAGAATGCTCAGAATTTTCAGTAACTACATCTGGGGACTCAGAATCATCAGCCATATCTTCCTCATCACCACTATCCTCTGCATCATCGATTAACTCCTGCATCTCAGGAGTGATTGCAGGACCAGCATCATCTCGTATCAAGTGAAACACCTTTTGACCCATCTGTGGGATTGACATTGTGTTATGTGTAACGTTCAGATGTGTATATGCCTCCTACTGCAAAGCTTGTAGAGCAATTAAGCTAAGAAATCTGATATAAGGCACATGGGTCCTTGTTGTCTTTTTGACAGTTGCCAAAGTGATCTTATCCACCATCTCAGTAAAGATAATATGAGCAAAATCTACATTCCTCCCAGTCACCAGAGCATGAAGAACCATAAGCTCGGTCTGATTCAGTAGATCATGGCTCCCTGACTTATGGCCAAGTTATCGAATGATGACACCAGCTAAGTATTTCCAGGGGTGACCTAGGACTGACAGCTTGTATCTACCATGAGAAACAGGTTCATTGTAGCCAATCAGTGGCAGAACCTCCAAGGTTTGTTCAGTAGTAGCAAAGGGTTGGAATGGAGCAAAGTTGGGTATGGATAAGGCTTGTCTGAGGGTTTCAACAGAGATGACAATGGGGGTTTGGTTATTTAAGATAGTGCAAGTGATAGTTTGATTGTTTGGGTGATATCTGGAAGTGTACCACATTTCTCCAATAATACGAGGGAAGATAAACAAAGGATGAGCAGAAAGGCATGGAAACAGGGGATGTGCTTTTATGAAGTTGACAATGGGTTCAAAGCCCTGGTTTGCTTTGGTTGAGGGAATGTCAATGTTGATTAGGATGTTATTTGGGGTTATTGTGAAGAGTGAGTTAGGAGTAACATTCTCACCTGAAATAGCTTGTGGGACCTCAGTAGGGTTGAACATCACCATAGTTGCAGAGCTTGAGATTACAACGATATAGTTACTTGAACGCAGTGTTAGAAAGAAGGGTTTCAGAGAATAAGAGTTTTGAGAATTTTGAAAGCGTAAGAAATAAAAAAAAACCGCTCAAAACATCTTTATATCTTCCTTAGAAACCTGAACTGAAATAGAAATATCTTTCAAAAAGTAACTGTCACTTCTGCAAAAAAAAAGGTTATAAACGGAATACTTAGTAAATACACAGACAACTAACGGACAATTAAATGAAATTAAATACTACTTAGAGACAAATTAAATACAAATGAGAAATTAATAAAATAAGTGTGGGGACACAGAAGTTTTGACTCTGAATATCATCAGCTGACAGAAAGGAGTGTCAGTTGATCCTTGTTAAAAAAGTAAGTGTCAGCTAATAAGAGCACTTAGCTGAGTGTCTAAGTCCTAGCTGATGGTTAATCAGCCGAGGAATAGTGTCAGCTGATGGTTGTCAGCTGACATAATTCCATTAGGTGATTTATCATTAGTAAGATATGAAGAGGCTGAGATAAGTACCTTATTTCACACACTAATAAAATTAATTTCTCACACAAAACTAACTACCTAAGAAATAAATATTTTACAGATTTAGCATGCCAAGTTTGGATATTAGGAAGTTGAACCTAGACTCATCCAAAGGTTTTGTAAAAATGTCAGCTAATTGAACATCAGTGTTTATGTAGTGTATTGAAACTTTCTTTGTCTGCACATTATCTCTTAGAAAATGATGTCTGATTTCAATATGCTTAGTTTTTGAATGCAAAACAGGATTGTTAGAGATAGATATGGCACTAGTGTTATCACACAGGATTGGGGAGTTTTCAAACTGTATGTCATAATCAAGTAGTTGATTTTTCCGCCATAACAATTGATCACAGCAACTTCCAGCAGCAATGTATTCAGCTTCAGCTGTGGAAGTTGAAACAGAGTTCTGTTTCTTGCTTGACCAGCTGACTAATCTTCCACCTAATAATTGACAACCACCAGATGTACTCTTTCTGTCTAGTGTGCAGCCTGCAAAGTCAGAATCAGTGTATCCAACTAACTCAAAATTAGAGTCTTTGGGATACCAAAGTCCTAGATTAGGAGTTCCTTTGAGATACCTGAAAATCCTTTTTACAGCAGCTAAGTGAGATTCTTTGGGATCTGCTTGATATCTAGCACAGAGACATGTTGAAAACATAATATCTGGTCTACTTGCAGTGAGGTATAGCAGAGACCCTATCATACCTCTGTAAGCTGTAATGTTCACTGATTTACAATCAGTGTCCTTTCCAAGCTTTAAGGCAGTTGACATGGGTGTTTTCATTGAAGAATAATTTTCAAACTCAAATTTCTTAAGTAAGTCATTAACATACTTTGTTTGATGAATGAAAATTCCATCAACCTCTTGTTTAATTTGAAGACCTAGAAAATAGTTTAACTCAACCATCATACTCATTTGATAATTATCAGACATGAGTTTGGAAAACTTTTTGCAAAGATCAACATTGGTAGACCCAAATATTATATCATCTACGTATATCTGCACTAGTATTACATCACCCTTGAATTTCCTTATGAATAAAGTGCTATCTATGCTTCCTCTAGTAAATCCTTTAGTGGTCAGAAAAGAAGAGAGGGTATCATACCAGGCTCTTGGAGCTTGCTTCAGACCATACATAGCTTTGTTCAAAAAATACACATGGTCTGGCTTGCTGGCATCCTCAAAACCAGGAGGTTGTTTGACATACACCTCTTCCTTCAATTCACCATTGAGGAAATCACTCTTAACATCCATTTGGAATACTTTGAAGTCTTTGAAGGCAGCATAGGCAAAAAACAATCTTATAGCTTCCATTCTTGCAACAGGAGCAAAAGTTTCATCAAAATCTATCCCTTCTTCTTGACAATATCCCTGAGCAACTAGTCTTGCTTTGTTTCTGATAATCAGCCCTTGTTCATCCATTTTGTTTCTGAACACCCACTTAGTACCAATGATGGATTTGTCCTTTGGTCTTGGAACCAAAGTCCATACATTGTTCCTAGTAAATTCAGCCAATTCTTCTTGCATGCCATTTATCCAGTGGGGATCAGTTAGAGCTTCATCTACCTTCTTTGGTTCAATCATGGAAACAAAACCTGTGTACAAACAAACATTACAAGCTTTTGATCTTGTTAGTACAGATGCTTCTATATTACCTATGACCTGATCAATTGGATGATTTTTGAGGTTCTTGTAGGCATTTTGGATTATGGGAGAGTTTGGATTGTTTTGGATTAAGAGAGTTGAAATCCTTTGGTACGGGTCAGCTGATGAGACTTCTGGTTGGTCAGCTGACTGAATTTCAGGAATGTTATCTGATGGAATTTCTACTGATGAGGTAATGTTTGATATGTAATTAGAGTCCATTGATGTTGAATCATGATCACCATCATTCAGTAAAAGTGTGGGTTGGCTTAAGATAGGTTGTGCATTGTTTTGTTGTACATTTGGAACATGTTCATCTAAATCCTCTACATCAGCTGATGGGAGTGGATCAGCTGACACTGGAATGTTGTCTTTCGTATGCAGCAGATCATTAAATTCCTCACCTGTAGATGGATTAGTATAACAGAAAGCAACAAAGTCATTTTCATTAAAACTTACATTGATTGATTCTTCTATGACTTTTGTTCTAAGGTTGTAGATTCTGTAAGCTTTGGAGATCACGGAATATCCAACAAACACACCTTCATCAGCTTTTGGTGAAAACTTCTGCAATTGATCTCTCTGGTGACCCAAAGATGTGCAGAAAGCTGATGTTGGTCTTCCTTCCCTTGAGCACTTCTTATGGAGTTTTGTTGTGCCTTTTGATGACTAGGGATCTGTTCTGAGTAAAGCAAGCACAACCAATAGCTTCAGCCCAGAATTCTGTTGTGGAGTTCTTGGAGCAGAGAAGTTTTGTGATATACCTTTCTCATCACGAAACCTTCTAGAGTTTGATTTCTAAACTCAGTTCCATGATCACTTCTAAGCATCCTTACCAAATTTCCATTTAGCACTTCCATCTTCTTTATGAAGCTTATTATTTCTTCAGCGGCCTCACTCTTTGCTTTTAGGAAGATGACCCAAGTGTATCTTGAGAATTCATCAACCATCACCAATGCATACTTACTTCCACCAATACTAGCAGTAGCAACAGGACCAAATAGATCCATGTGCAACATGTAGAAAGGTTCAGTAATGGAGAAGGCTTGCTTAGATGGAAAAGAAGTCTTGTGCTGCTTTCCCTTCTCACAGGCAGAACAAGGTTTAGGCTTAACATACGTCAGTGAAGGTAGTCCTGACACTAGTTCACCCTTGCTCAGCTTGTTTATATTTTTGAAGTTTAAGTGAGAAAGCCTCTTGCGCCATAACCAGTTTGTGTCAGTTACAGATTTTGTATACAAACAGGTTAACTTTGAAGGATCACCAGAGGACATATCAAGAGTGTATACATCCTTGGTTCTTTTTGCACAAATTATTGTTTTACCTTCTTGATCTAAAATGGAACCACCTGTCTTTGTAAAGAAGACTTTATGATCACCATCATATAACTGACTTATGCTGATGAGATTGTACTTAAGTCCTTTAACATATGATACCTTGGACAAGGTTAAGTTCCCATTATAAAGTTCTCCGTAGCCTTTTGTTTGCCCACAATTGTTATCACCAAAGGTCACTCTTGGACATTTTTGCTTCTTGTAGTTACTAAGCAAAGCTTTACAACCTGTCATGGTCTTTGAACATCCACTATCAAGATACCATGTGTTCAGACCCTGCATAGATGTGATTGAAAGAAGGTTAGTGACACTTGGGCATCCACAGTTAAGTGGACCCCTGTGGATTGCACCTAGCCATACACTTTATATTAGGTTGTTTATGAATGAAAGAAACAGCTGTGTTATCAAAATTAGTCCGCTGTCTTAAGTTACCTTCAAGAGAACAATTACTTGCCTTATGTTCTTTGCTCCCACATTTATAACATTTTTGATTTTTGGAGCCTTTGACATGTTTTGGTAATTGCCTAAGAGATGTCTTAACTGTTTTCTGATGACTATGGGTCATCAGCTGACAGATTTCACCATTCAGCTGTTGCAACTTATTCTGTAAACTGATTAGGTCTTTGTTTACAAGCACCTTAGGTTGACCCTTAGTAAGATTGAGTTTTTGATCAACTTTAGATGTGGCAGACTTAGAATTTTTGTGAACAGAAAGTTCTTTTCTCTTAGTTCCTCCTATTGAAAGAGTTTGAAGTGATATTTGATCACCTAAGCAAACAGAAAAGGATCTATGATCAGCTGACAGGCTATCAGCTGAGCAGTTATCATCTACCTTTTGACCAACTGATGTAATATCATTAGGTAAGGAATTTTCAGTTAGCTAAGTTCCTACATTTAATGTATCAGCTTTCAAGGTTTGACAACATAATGTCTCTTTGGTATCAACAAATGATTCCATTCCTTTACTCACTTCCTTTACAATTAAATTTTCAGTACTTTTGCTTTCTGTCAAAACAATAGAATGTGAATCAACTTTTGAAGTGGTTAAGTCTTTCAGCTGAGTACATTGACTTTTGACAAATCTGTTGGTGATAATACTTTTTCCTTTTACAATCTTTTGAAAAGTAAGAGGTAAAATATCAGTCTTTTCTAAGATATTTATGTCCTTGCTAAAATCAACATAGTTAGCAGCTTGAGAATAGTTTCCACCAATAATAGCTTGAACTTGTTTAGGAATCTGCTCATTGACACACTGAGTGGTCTTCTCAGCAGATACACACCAAGATTTAACTACTTTTTGAAGGTCATTAAACTTTAATGTTGCTTCGTTGGTTTCTTTTATCAAGATCTGATTAAGTATCTTTTGATTAGCTAAATCATCTTCCAGTTTTGTCATTAGTTTTAGTTTCTCATCTTTAAGACTTAATCTCTCTTTTAGTGACTCTATTTCTAATTTTAGCTTCTTTTCTCTTTGAATATTTGACTGAAACTCAACACACAGATAATCAAACATAGTGTTCTTTTCATTATCTTTATAATGAATAAATTTGCCAACCTGATACATAGAAGAAGGATCCCAGTCAGGAGAAGTACAAGCTTTAGCAGCTTTCTTCATGTCCTCATCAAAGGAACTTGTACTTGCTGTGTTGGCCATCAAGCTGAGCTGAGCTGTGAGGACCTCATCTTCATCACTTGAGAGATCTTCTTCAGCCCAATCTTCTTCTTCAGCAACCAGCACCCTGTTCTGAGTTTTCTTCTTTTTCTTGTCAAGGACTGCAACAAGAAGTTTCTTGTACTTGGCTTCATAATCAATCTTGCTGTCTGAGCTGGAGGAACCCTTGAATCCTGTGTTTCCTCTGGACTTACATTCACTGGCATAGTGACCAGTCTTGCCACAAGAGAAACAACCTTCAAAAGCCTTTGGTTTTGACAAGGCTCTTTCTCCTTTGAAGGGTTTCTTCTCAAACCTCTTGACACTCTTTCTTTTCAAGAAAGGTTTGAACCTTTTGACCAACATGGCAACCTGTTCAACATCAGCTTCAATGCTGTCCATGTTCTCCAAATCTTCAACTTCAACAACCACTTGCTCTTCATCAGAAGACTCTTCCTCTTCCTCTTCACTGGACTCATCTACCACTGCAGCAAAGCTTCTAGATCTTGTATCCTTAGACACAAGTTCATTTGATGAAGCCTTTGCACTCTCCTTCATATCCTTGGTAGAGAGTTTCCTTTGCTTCACTAATTTTTCATGGTTCATGAGATTTCCATATAAACCAACTAGTGTTAGACCCTTGATTTTCTCACCATGTTTGAGCACAGTGATAAAATGATCCCAAGATTCTGGGAGAGAGTCTAGAAACTTGTTTACAAGTTCTTTGTTGCTCTTGGGAACATCTGCCCTTCTCAAGTCATTGACAAGGAAGTTGAACCTGGTGTAGGTCTGAGTAAGACTTTCACCTTTATGAGCAAAGAAGAACTCATATTCTCTAACCAGAAGGAGTTTCTTGTTCTCCTACACTTCTTCAGTGCCTTCATATGCAACAGTCAAAGAGTCTAGCATCTCCTTTGCAGATTTGCAATTAAGAACTTGATGATAAACATCATTGGGAAGTGCTGAGACTAAGGCTGTCTTAGCTTTAACATCAAGATTAACCAGCCTTTTGTCTTCATCAGACCATAGATGAACAACTTTGACCACATATCTATGTTCTGCAGGAGTTGAATTAGTGGCCGCAGTGACTTCAATGGTGGAGGTAGGAACATATGGACCTTCAGTAACAGTTTTAAGCATTACATCATCAAGGCTTGACATATAGAGAAGGACTATACTCTTCCAGAGAGAAAAGTTTTCTCCATCAAACATTGGACACCTTGTGAGTGAGCCATTGTTGGAAGAACTGTTAGAAGTAGCAACAGGAGTGGCCATTTTGTAGTGTGGGGGTAGAAGCAGTTGAAGAGTAAGGAAAACAGATCTTATATATGAATTATCTAGCCTGCTCTGATACCAGTTGTTGGTCCCGAATGGATACTACAACATCAAATGTTTGTAGAAGGGGGGGTTGAATACAAACTTTAGCAAATTAAAATTTAAGAGATACACGGTTTACTTTTATATAATTCTTATTGATGTAAATCAAGAATTACATGAACTAGATGCGGAAAATCTAAGTTCAATAAAAGGTGGAAACTAAAAATCGTCTAACACATAGACTAAGCTAATCCTAAACAACTTTTGTTTAAGATGTTCAACACATGAACTAGTTTGTTACACTGAAAGTAAAATGCTTACTCTTCTTTTCTCAACTGATGAGATCTCAGTGTTTTCAACGCACACTTAGCATGTTTCCATGCATGAGTATATATAAGCAAATGACATCCGAGTTGATGGAGTGGAGAAGGAGACAAAGGTAATTGTCTTAATAATATTATAATAGATAGTGTTAGTGGGTTATGGGCAAATTCACTTTAAGCACGATACGTGCAAAGTGAATGTACCTTTCAATAAAGTTAAATCCCACTATCTATTATTATATTATTGAAGTATTGCCTTTTTGTCTTGGGAGAGTAAGTTTCTCTTTTCCATGCTTCTGCTTTAATTCGACACCATGCTTCTTGAATACTTAACCTGACTCAGCATGGAGTTGCCAGCCATACCTAGTTGTTAAAGTATATATTTGAGATCTTCTCTTCTGAAGTATCTTTCACCTTTTCCACGGGATTAAGATCTATTTTTCTTGTGTCTTTGCAGATACAAAAAGTGCTAAGTATTTTTACAAAGAGAGATCTAAGGCATAATTAAAACAACACATGTTCTGCCCTTGACTAAAGAAGATGTTACAATGAAAGACTATTAACTGAGATATCGTGTAACGACTCAGCTAACAGATACTGAACTGCAAATATAATTTTGCTCAGCTAAAGGATGAAAGTGAAAGACTCAGCTACTCAGATTTGCTCAGCTGATCGAAATACTCAGCTAAAAATACAAATCATAGTAGCAGTCAATAAACTGATCAACTAAACTGTCAGCTGATCCCAAGGGCTCAACTAATCATTTGAGTATGATCAGCTTATGAAGAAAAGATAGGATAAGTAGCAAATACCTTATTTGACAAATGTGAGGCATCAGCTGATCAATGTGATTGTGTCAGCTGATCCTTGATTGCTCAGCTGATCAATAAGATTGTGTCAGCTGATCTTTTACTGCTCAGCTGATCCTGAAGTTTTCCTTAGCTGATGGTTTTGAACCATCAGCTGATCCAATGTAAATTCTCAGCTGATGCTTTTAGACTGATCTTTTCCTCTTAGCTGATCTTACTGAAGCTAGTCCTTTGGCTGATACTCGGTGTTCAGCTGACACTTTGTTACTTCAGCTGACACTTATTTCTTACAATTTTCTTTAAGTCTAATATGAAAAACAACACATGTTTTTCATTTATCTAAGTTGAAACTGAATATGTGATTTTGTTAATATCAAATCCTATTTTAAAATAATAGACAAGTTTGATTTAGGTTTGATATTGCTATCTCCCCAACAGGTTGTCATTTTGAAGGCCTTTACACTAACTGACGTCGACTATTGCCATTAGTCAAAGGATAATTTAATCTTTTAGCATTGTAACCTTGTTACCAATCGTAACCTATCTCTTTTAATAAATATCTCATTGGCAACACCCCTCCATCAAAAGAAAACAAACCAAACATCGTGCTCTCTCTCTATCTCTATCTCTCTCTTTCTCTCAAAGACACAACACCAATCTAGCACCGTCGTCACTGTCACCACCCCCTTCGCCTGCCACCACCATTTGCGCGACTACATCACCACCATATCTTCTTCTCTCTTCAAGACCGCCGGCCCTCACCCTCTTCTCAATTCAAGACTACCGAGAAACAATTTCTCTCACTACTCTTCTGCTCTCTTCAAGCTTGCAACAACTCACTCGAACAAGCCCCAGAAAACTTGCCATTGATCCGTGAGTCGTTTTGTGCTAGGATTTACAGGAATCAAATCCTCCCCCTCCCTTCGACCTTTAGATGGAAGAAATGGTTCTTCATGAAACAACATTATCGATTCACTATCGCACGGGCTTCAATTGATTCACTATCATCAACTACTCCTTCACCCACCGCCACCTCCACCTTCGTAGACCTAAGATCTGAGAATGGGTCATTAACTCTCCACCACTGAGCCACCATCTCCCTTGAAGAAGCCAACACCACCATGAAATTCAAGATGAAATCGTTTTTACAAGATGAAGGTTTGAAATAGCGATTCAATATCTGATTCCCCCCTTTGACCATTTGACTACATGTTTGAAGATTCACATTCGAGATTCAAGACGGAAACGATTTTTGTTTCTACTTTGAGGAATCAGTACTATGTTCGTATACTTGTTTTTTAAACGTCTTATATGTTTTTTAATTCCAAAAATGAATGTTTTTATATCAGTTTTTGTTCATATGTTGTTTGTTCGTGATTGAAATCAAGGGCATTTTTCTAAATGATGACATACTTGTCGTAATACCAGTAGGAAGGAATTGAATTAAAACTTGTTTCATTTGTTTGTTCCTGGTTGAAATCTTCGAGCTCTTACACTTGACTCGAGTTTACCAGTCAATGGTGACATTGGTGGTTAGTAGTGACGTGGATAGAAAGGAAAGAGCCGAGAGGGTTAAGGGGTTTGGGTGTTGTTTTTTATAGTATTTTGTAATAATATTTAATTAAAAAAATTAACAATGTTTGGTAACATGGATAAAGTGTAGAAAATTGACTAACAGTCAAAGTTAACGACAGTTAGCTTAAAGTATCAAAAGTGATACAAAGTGAATTAAAAGTGAAACAAAGTGATAATCACGGTGACTATTTCGTAATTTTTAAAGTTAAATAGCCAAAAGTAAAATTATGTCACAACCACAGGGACCACTTATGTAATTAACTCATTTTTTTTAAAATTTAAATGAAGCTATTATTTTTATAAAATAAAATTAAAAATGTGTGAAAGGGAAATTGTATAGACTTATAAAAAAATATTCTGTTTCGTTCTATTATATCTTTCAGCCTTAATTTTTTACTTATTAAATTGTGATACATGAAATTTACTAATTTTTTTCTATTTACTCTTAAATTTATTTAGGATAAATAGGTTGAATTAGCAAAAGGATATAGAGCATTCTTATATATCCATTAAAGCATGTAAATTGCTGTTTAGGATTAAGTAGCGAACCTTGTGTACATTGCTATTTTATATTATTTTAAGTGCCTTAGATAACTCTTGGGTACATTACTAGGAGCAGAGTACCATAACTAATGTGGATGCTGGTAAATATATTTACATTACAATGTTACTGAAATTTGGGAAAATTCTTCTAACTTTAGGATTGTGTGTTTAAATCTCGATGCCATATGATATAAAAAATAGGCAAGAGTGTGTGTTTAGCTGATTAAAGAAACTGAATTTGATTACATATTAACTATTGTGTTGAAAACGTTAACTAAGTACCGGATAGTTAATTTATAAAGTTCCAAACTTTATGCAGTTTAATGTTTAAATCAAAGTTACATCAAAAATGGTTTTATTAAATTTGACTCTAATCGATTTCACATAGACTGTTAAAGCTAGTTCACTTGTAATAACACCAATGAGTTTCTACTAGCCAGATACTATAATTGTAAATTTAGAAATTAAATAAAAACAAGAAAAAAAAATCAAAAAATTGGAAACCCGATTGGGTGTTCGGTCGTATAACTAGAATTCCATCAAACACCATAGATATTATAAATTTATAATTATTCTAACTTATATGATTCGTCTAAAAGTTTTTATTAGTGATGATGCGTTTTACCATACTCAAGCTTTTACTTAGATCCCTTCCGATGTGACGTTATATATTATCTATTGTTGCTTTACTTATAAAAATTAGTTTCCAACATGTTTGCGTATACGAAGAACCTACAAAAGACTTGATTTGTAATTAACTTGTAAAATGTGTGAAATGATTTTATTCAATTATTTGTGTACTAGACTGATTGTCCGTGTGATACACGGGTTGATTTAAAAATAATAAATATTAAACATTAATAAAAACGTTCTAAATAATAATAAAACACGAGTTAAATGAGAATTTAAAAAAAAATGTCGACGTACGACATCAATACTCTAATTAGCGGTGGAAACATCGATGTGAACATGAGAGTAGACTTGAGGGCAGAAACATGGTAGCATGATACAAAGAGACGTGATTCTATTTCTTATATAAATCATCAATCATTATTTTTTCAATTAAGGGTAATAAAGTTAAACATTATTGGTCATAATTAAAAAGAAATTAAAATGATTCTAAAATGTTTTAGAATGATAAAATTAATAATTTGGTTAAATATGATATTTTGAAATATTATGAAGGGTAAATATGATATTTGTAAATTAAGATGGACAAATACGATTTAATATGATTTAATAAGGTGTATATGAAATTATCTCTAATAAATTTGACTCTAAAAAGTCAAAACTGATTTATTGATTTTAAGTGAATCAATGATCAAAATTAAACAGTTTTTTTTAAATAAATGATTCAGGTCGTCTAATAAGTTTTATCAAATTAGTCTTTTATATATATTAAAAGATTACAAAACGAATTAAATTTTAAGTTAGACTTAGGATGAAAAGTACGATCATTTTATAGTTTCATAAATCGATCATCATGTTAGTTTTTCTCTCTCTATCCTTTTTTTCTATTATAATAAAAATTCTCTTAACAATCATCTTTCTACTTCATATTATCCAACCATCCTCTTTCTATAAACAAAAAACATTATGTTGATGATTGTACCACAGGCATTACAACATAGATTGTACCAGGATAGTGTACTATATTGTTCGCTTTTAAAAATGTCAAATAAGAAAAAATATTTAGATCAAATTATATTTCCAAACATATATTTTTAACCATCATACTTTGTAATTCATATAGAAAAGAAGAAAGAAAGCTGGTAATAACAAAACTCAAGGTATTGATAAAGAAAAACTCAATATAGAAAGATGTTTTGTGAAGCAAAGGTTATACAGGTGCTCAACTAATAATTCTTTTATAATCCGTATGAAACACTCTCAAGTTTGTCACACTTATTGATATACGCAATTACACGCAATTACGCATTCTTATCAGTTGAATATATACAAGTGTAATATTATAATTGATATAATTTTGTACTATACTTTTGTGAATTGCGAATATTTTCATATCAACGTTATATTATGCAAAAGTTAGTATAGTCTAATTTAATCTTACACAACTTTATATATATATAAGCAAAATTTCAAACGAGAACTGTTTTTCGTATGAGAACTGCGAGAACTGTTTTTAAAATCATTAATGACTCATTACTAGGGTTAGCCATCATTAATTTACGAGACTTGATTAGTCTGAAATAACCCTCATTAATGCGTCATTAATGAGCTATTAATAAGTCAGTAATGAAGCATTAATGAGTCTTCAAAAACATTTAGCCATTGATTACTTTTAATCAATGACTAATATTAGTTATCGTACGAAAAACAGTTCTTGTTTGAACCCTCCCATATATATATATTCATTCGAGAACCGTTATTAGTGCGAGAACCGCGAAAACCAATCTCAACCGTTCCTTGGATATGGGAAATTCATGGATGGAGACCGTGGATGGAATAGAGTGTGACAGGGTGCATGTAAAGAATTCATGGGTGAGCAATGACATTAAAGGTGGGAGAATTGAACGGCTCAGATTGGTTCTCGCGGTTCTCGCACTAACAACGGTTCTCGCATGAACTTTTTCCTATATATATATAGGAAAAAGTTCATGCGAGAACCGCGAGAACCAATCTAAGCCGTCCAATTCCCCCTCTTTCAATGTCATTGCCCACCCATGAATTCCTCACATGCACCCTGCCACACTCTATCCCTCCACGCTCACCATCCATGAAACTTCCCATATCCAAGGAACGGCCGAGATTGGTTCTCGCGATTCTCGCACTAACAACGGTTCTCGCATGAACCCTACCATATATATATATATATATATATATATATATATATATATATATATATATATATATATACACACACACATATAGTGAGATATTCAAATGAGAACCTTAAATTAAATTAGAATGGAAGACTCAATCCCAGCAGTCCAATCCCCCCTCCTTCAATGTCATTGTCCCCCCATGAATTCCTTACATGTACCCTTCCACACTCTATTCCCTCACGCTCTCCATCCATGAATTCCACTTACAAAATGAACGACTACGATTGAATCTCCCATTCTCAATTAATGTCTCATTCTCATATGAACCTTCTCATATATATATATATATATATATATATATATATATATATATATATATATATATATATATATTGATGGGGTACGCCCCCAGACCAGACTCAGAGGAGCCAAAGCGCCATTCTCCTGGGCATGTTACAAACAAACCCTCAGGAGAAGTCAAGGGCCCTGGCTCCACAGAGCTACACACAACCTCCCTAGGAGGTCACTTGACTTTGGCCTACCAGAGGAAAGTGCACAGCCGGGAGGACCTCCTGCCTCTGGAAGCAACACACCAGCAGGAGGACCTCCTGCCCTCTGACCCTGGTCGAATAAACCTCGTTTTCCCAAGACGCAGGCTTGCCTATCCAATCATATTTAATGATAAGTACGGAGAGTCTGATACGCAAGTACACTTCGCAGGCTTTTTAAGGATCCTTGTCGGGAAGATCCGTTACAAGTACAATCATCAAGAACGATCGATCCTAGACACGTGGGTAACAATCCAAGGGTCCAGGTATGACTTCCTTCTATTATAAATATCAAACACCCTAGCACCAATATATGCATGCAATACACACTTCCTCATACACACTTCAAACCTAAACTGCTTGAGCGTCGGAGAGGAATACGGGGACCTTCCCCGTCTTCCCCTAACGTTAGGTGTTAAGCTGTTTTGCAGGATCTCCCCTACGAACACATCCAGTAATCAAGGCACTCTCGCATTCGACTGACCTCTGGGAAGGTTGCATGCACGATCAAATGGCGCCATCCGTGGGACCGAAAGTTCTCTAAACTCATCTGCATTGTCTTCTGACATTCGTGACCTGCAATAGCTAAATGACCACACCTAACCCAGCATCGTTTAGCCAAAACGTCGTAAGCACCACATGCCCTAGCCTGGGTGCGAGTACCTTGAATCCCGCGGTTAGCCAGGAAATGATAAATTCTCCTAACCCACCGCCCGTAAGGCAGAGACAAGCGTCGCCAGCCCGTCCGTTCGGTTCACAGCAGGGAGGATTAGGGTACCTCAATAACGAAGACTTGGAAGTAGTCACTCCTAATCCACCTCCAGTGAATCAAACAACACAGCCGTCTCAGCAGGCTGAAATATCCCCGATAATACCCACGAACCTGTTCGACACACCCAATACGCAAAGCAACAACACGGGGTTAACCATGCATACGCAGGCACACCTGCACAACATGCTCCTGGCCCAAGCCCAAGCACAAGCTGCCTACTGGAAAAATATAGCAATGCAGGGGCTGAACGGGGGAAGGGTAACACACGCAGGGCAACATCCGCTTCCAGGAATCCTTCTACCACCTAGTACCACCCCATTTTCCCATCATATTGAAGAACATCAAATACCTGATAATGTCAAGATCCCGGCCATAGTAGGAACCTACGATGGTCTAGGGGATCCAGACGACCACATGAACCTCTTCCAGGGGGCTATGAAGTTTCAAAAATGGGATACGGTTGTGGCATGCCATGTGTTCCCCATGACACTGAAGGGGAGTGTGCGTGAATGGTTTGCCGGTCTCCCAACAGGAAGCGTACAAAGCTTTGACGACTTACGAGAGAAATTCAGGAACCACTTCAGGCCACAGAAGATTCATGCTGAATCTCACCTTAGGGCCCACCTCATAAAGCAAGAGGTAGATGAGAATATTAGCTATTACATTCCAAGGTATAACAAAGAAAGGGCGAAAATACCCAATCTTCCAGAGAGTCAAGTAATATCCGGATTCATCATGAGCATCCGACCTCCTCAACTCATAGAAGACCTATCCACAAGGGTCCCCCTGACCTTCCAGGAGTGTATGGACAGGGCATACGCATGGGTCCAAGGGAAGGAGACGGCCAGCCAGGTCAGGGGGACTTAATAAGAAGGAGGTACTACGAAACAGGCAGTGGGGGGGGGGGGGGGAGAAGGCCCCAGCTCAAAAGGAAGCTTCAAAGATAGGACCCCCAGGAAGTTCCAAGATTCAAGAAGAGATAGAACCTCTGATGGCAGAAACCTACTCATATCCAGCCTCTCAAAGACCCCCAGGGAAATTCTAGCCACTGAGGGGGCCAGGACGGGGTTCAAACCTCCTCCCCCAATGACGGACCCTCGTCGTCTTAACAGTAGGCTGTACTGCAAGTTTCATGAAGACAAAGGTCACAACACAGATAACTGCAGAGAACTCAAGAAGGAAATAGAGTTGGCAATAAAGGCAGGAAAGCTGGATCACCTTGTACAGACAATTAAAGACGGGAAAGGGGGGAAGCAGCAAGAAGGACCCATCCTGGAGAAAGCCAGTGGCGCCCACAGAGGAACGAGCCCCAGAAGGAAGAATCAACATGATTCAAGCCTCCGGGATGGAGGGAAGAAAGAGAAGAAGCTAGCCGAGCTCTTTATCCCCCTATCTCATGATACCCATCATAAGCGAAGAAGATTTTGGAGAAGAACCAGTGATAACCAACATCCGGGTGGCAGACTACGAAATATCCGGGGCCCATTGGGATGAAGGAAGCTCTGTCGATATCATGTATGATCACTGTTTCCAACAACTACCCTCAAGGGTCAGGACCAGGATCCAACCTGCTGGGGCCCGCTTGTCCGGATTCTCTGGAGAAGTAGTATGGCCCATTGGACAGATAAGGCTACATTCCATCATTGGCACCTACCCGCAGACAGCCGCTGCTGACTTGGATTTTGTAATAGTCAGGGCTCCTTCGAAGCACAATATACTCCTGGGAAGGCCGGCGATGAGGAAGCTGGGGGCGATAGTCTCTACCATTCATGGACTGGTCCTATTCTCGGCGAATGGAAGTACAGGCACCCTCCACAACCAGGCAACCAGATGGAGTATATGTTCGGAAGTTCAGCCCAGGTTCGAATGGTGGTACAACCATCCCACGGAGGTGATTGTTAACCCTATATTTCCCGAACAAAAGGTAACTATAGGCAGAAGCATCTCTAGACGCATAAGGGCACAGCTGATACAACTCCTACGCGACAACAATTCAGTTTTCGCGTGGGAGCCTTCGGACATGACTGGGGTTCCCAGAAACTTCGCAGAACACCACCTAGGGGTAAATCCGAATGTATATCCTGTACGACAGAAAAAGAGAAGTCTTGCCCCTGAGCGGAGCTGGGCAGCTTGTGAAGAAGTCAGAAAATTAACACAAGCGGGTATCCTAAGAGAAGTATAATACCAGACCTGGGTGGCTAACCCAGTAATGGTCAGGAAAGGGGATGGGTCCTGGCGCATGTGTATTGATTTCAAAGATATCAACAAGGCCTGTCCTAAGGATAATTACCCCCTGCCGGAGATTTCATGGAAGGGGGAGAGTCTTGATGACTTCCCAATAAAGTGCTTTTTGGACGCATACAAAGGGTATCACCAGATACAAATGGCGAAGGAATACGAAGACAAGACAGCCTTTCACACCGACATAGGGATCTTCTGCTACCAAAAGATGCCCTTTGGTTTGAAAAATGCAGGGGCGACATACCAAAGGTTGATCGACAGAACCTTTAGTACACAGGTAGGACGCAACATGGAAGCCTATGTAGATGATATGGTCATCAAAAGTAGGGCAGAAAAAGAAATGCTTAGAGACATCCAAGAAACGTTCGAAAACTTAAATAGGATCAACATGAAGCTGAATCCCAGCAAATGCTCATTCGGGGTTCCAGAAGCCAAATTCCTAGGGTATGTTATAACGGAGAAGGGAATAAGAACAAATCCAGCCAAAGTGCAGGCCATACTGAGTATGGAACGTCCCAAGAGCAAGAAGGACCTCCAGAAGCTAAATGGCTGCCTGGCCACGCTGAATCATTTTCTGTCAAGAGCAGCAGATAAGTCCCTACCATTCTTCACCATTTTAAAAGGTTGTATCAAGAAAGATGACTTTCTATGGACGACAGACGCCGAGGAAGCCTTTGAGAGGATAAAGAAATGCATTAGTGACCGGCACTTTATGTGCCCCAAGAGTTGGGGAAACACTGGTATTATACTTAACAGCATCCAAGGGGGGCAGTAAGCGCCGTCCTACTGACGGAAAGGGGAGACAGACAAGAGCCGATTTATTTCACAAGTCTGACACTCCAGGGGCCGGAGGCCAATTATCCCCTAATTGAGAAGCTGGTGTTAGCTTTGGTTTTCACAACAAGGAGGTTAAGAAGATACTTTCAACCCCATCCTGTGGTTGTCTACACTGACACCCCCATACGACAAGTGCTGCATAAGCCGGAGGTATCCGGACGGTTGGCCAAATGGGCCATAGAACTGGGTGAGCATGAGATATCGTTCAAACCAAGAACGGCTATCAAAGGGCAAGTTTTAGTAGACTTCCTGGTGGAGGTTGAAGAGGTTGAAGTACAAGAGAGTACAGAAACATGCCCGAAGGAGGACACAGAATCGTGTCGGTGGTCACTATACACCGATGGAGCATCTAGCGGGGAAGGGGCCGGAGCGGGAGTAGTCTTGACCAGTCCCGCCCCAGAAGAAAAAGAGTACACCTACGCCTTGAAGTTCAATTTCGCTGCATCCAACAATGAGGCTGAGTATGAAGCCCTTCTCGCTGGCCTGAGGTTAGCAAGCTCCCTGAAAGTAAAGTGCCTGAACGCATATGTTGATTCGCAACAAGTGGCGAGCCATGTAGGGGGAACCATCGAGGCCAACACAAGCATGAAAGCATATCTTGAGAAAGTTCGTTCTTACCTAGAACACTTCGATCAATGCAGCGTGATACAAGTACCAAGGGGTCAAAACAAAAAAGAAGATACCCTGAGTAAGCTAGCATCACTGACCTACGAACACTTGACAAAGGAGGTACTCGTGGAAGTCCTAGTGGAGAAGTCCATCTCAAAGGCAGAAGAATCCTTGGAGGTGGAGGAAGATGGTGAGAATTGGATGACACCCATAGTAACCTTTCTCAAGCAAGGAAACCTTCCCCAGGACGAAACTCAAGCGCAAAGGCTCCGAATGAAAGCAGTTATGTATGCATTACAGGGGGAGGTCCTGTATAGAAAGTCCTATGATGGGCCATGGTTCAGATGCCTACCTCCCGGGAAAGCTAAAGAACTACTGTAGTTCCTGCACGCGGGAACTTGTGGGATACATGCAGGCCCCCGGTCAGTAGTGTCCTCGTATTGGTTACTTTTGGCCGACCATGCTCAAGGACGCGGAAGATGAGCTCCTGAAATGTGATTCATGCCAGAGACATGCACCCCTATTCAAAACGCCTAAGCAGGATTTCATACCAGTCCGAGGAGCATGGCCCTTTCATAAGTGGGGCATAGATCTTGTGGGCCCATTTCCCACCGCCCCAGGCGGAGTCAAGTTCCTGGTTGTAGCCATAGATTATTTCGACAAGGACACGAATGAAGAAGAGCTCAGAACCAATCTGCTCATATTAGAGGAGAGAAGAGAACTGGCTGCCATAAGGGAGGCGGAAAGAAAGTCCCGTATGGCTCAGTTATATAACAAGAGAGTAAGACCTGAGACGTTCAAGCCCGGAGACTTGGTGCTAAGAAAGAACGAAGCAAGCAGATAAGAAGACCTCGGAAAATTGGGACCTAAATGGGAAGGACCCTATGTGGTCACAGAGGCCCATAGAACAGGTTCCTATCTATTACAAAGCTTGGAAGGAGAAGATCTACCGCGACCCTAGCACTCGTCCAATTTACGTAAATTCTATATACGACAAATAGTTGTAGCAATTGCAAGCATATTATGTATCGTATACTTTGCCGAAATACAGCAAAGAAATTTTGAATCTTTAGAACGGCTCTAAAACAAAAAATTTCTTCTCACTAAAGCATAACATCCTGTTGGACGTAGCAGGATACGCTTAAGACAGAAGGACACCAGTCCTTCCACATACATCCCAATGGTGTGCACTATGTAGAAAAGGGACACAAAGCCCTTGCCAGCCTAGAGTTAACCTCCATAGAGACAACTTGGGCAACTCTCAGGAATTAGCTTGAAGAGTATAAATCGCAAGGTCATGACATAAAATCTAAACATGACATACATAAAAACATATAATAAACAACCAACTGTCCACGGACAGGCAGGCCACATGGGCCGATGTTCACGCAAAGTAGCAAAAGTTATTACAAACACAAGTGGTAACGTCAAGTAAAATAGTTCACAAACATAAACTACAAATCACTGAGGCTCCAAACCTCGGAGCTCTTCCACCGACAAATCATAGCTGCTGCCTATCTGGTCAAGGTAAGGGAAAGGAGAGTCCTTCACTGCATCATCAGCTGCCTTCAGCTGGGCTTCCACACCCTCATCAATATCAACAAAGAGGGACGGGTCTGAATCGGGTAATTTTCCCTGAAGTTCCTTGCTTGAAAGATGCTTGCCCAAATGAACGCAGCAACCCATAACTCGACCCATAGTGCGAGCAAACTGATCAGAACCCAGGAAAGATCTCACAAACTTAGGGATAGAGCCCTGAAGATCCCTACGCTCCATAACCAGGACGTCCTTCTCCTTGGATAGCAGGCCCACCTGTTCCAGCAACTTGGAGTTATCAACCTTCAGATCAGCCACCTCCCTCTGAGCATCAGCCAAAGATCGTTCTGCCTGGCTCAAGTTTTGATCCTTCGATACCAGGTCATCAGCCAACTTCAATTCACGCATAGAGGAAGCCTGCAGGGAAGACTTTACCTCTTTCAATTCCTCCGAGCGCTTGAGAGCCCCTTCCTCCAGAAGCTGCACATGTTCCTTCAAACCCTGCACAATATCTTCACTAACGCCCAGCCGGTATCGAAGCTCAGGAACAAGGGTGATGCTGGTAAAGAGAGATTGGTCCAAATGAGCAAAAAAGCGGTCACGCCCCATGGATCGCTGACTGGAAGCCACAACGGGGGGACAAAGATGCTCAAGATAATCCTGCTGATGGGCAGCAGTATCTCCCAATGCGTCTCGAGGGTAAGACCAACCAGGATACCAAGTATCCGTAATCCCTTCAAAGATTCCACCCCCAGTACTAGATCCAGCAGGGGGAACACGCGCCGGGGAAGATCTCTCCAAAGCAAGTAGGTCCCCCTTTCCTGAGGCAGGAGGGGGTGCATCTCATCTCTTGATAAGAAGGCGTCGCTTGGAAGGGTTACCATAAGGAGGGTCCCCGGAAACCAGACACTTCCCGGCAGCAGCAGCAGCTGACCTAGTCCTCCTCTTCCTAGCCTCTTGAGCCACCAGACGACGACGATTGATCAGGGGGCGGTCATCCAAAGTATCCTCTACAATAAAATCCCAAATAAATACAATGCACATAATTAAACAACAGGAAAAAGTACTGAGACATACCAGTAGAACTTTCGACAGCATGAACCACAGGAGACGGAGCCTCAGGAGCAGAGGTAAAGTGAGAAGCCTCGGAAGTTTCCTTCTCCTGGTCCTGATCATCCAGGAGGGACATGTTCATCTCATCATTACCCTCTGGCACAGCAGGGGGTGGAGAGAGGGGACGCTCTCGAGAACCCAGATGCACACCAGAGGACAAGAACAACACAATACAAGAAGCGAGGTATTACCATCCTGTCCATGGTATATGGCAGGGACTTTATGAGGATCGCCCTAATGCTGACTTAGGCCAGCAATCACCATGATAGGTTCGGGAAACTCTCTGATGGTTATCCGGAGTCCATCCAACTGAGAGAAAAGCACCATATCCATAAACCGATCATCAGGGATTTTAAAAATGCTGGGAAGAAGATCTTCACGAAAGCCAGCCAGGGCAGCGTGTCGCTGAGGGATTATGCGATCAGAAACAAAGATAAAACGCTCTCGCCAGTGTTTCAAAGAAAAACGGGGCTTGTAGAAAAGAGTTCCTCCTTGCTCCTTCTGGTGAGGATCAAAGGTTAACCAACTGCTACTCTTTAGGGGCCTATAGTAGTACAAGAAACATGCAATGTTGGGGCGACGCCCAAACGACGAACAAAGAGTGATATAATTGGTAATTTTACGCATTGCGGAAGGATGGAGTTGGCACAGACCAACATGTAGGTAAGACAGCAAGCGAATGATGAAAGGGTGGAGAGGAAATCGGACATTGCAAATTTCTAAGTAATGGAAGTAAATTCCCACCTTCCCAGGGGGAGGCCTCACCAACACATCGTCACTGGTAGGCCTCACCGGTTCATAATCGGAGAGATTAGGAACGATACGGCACACAGCCTCGAATTGAACATCTGACAAATTACAAGGGGTTTGCTCGACGCCAAGCACCACCATGATCACTCACGAAGAAATAAAACAGAAAAATGACAAATGCGTGGAAAACAAAAACAGAAGAGGGATTCGAAAGAAAGAAAAGCTACGAACCTTTAGGCATGATCGGGCGATTTTTGGCAGACGGAAGAGAAAGGCAGCGACCACCGATTGAAATAACAAAGTGGAAAATTCGGAAATTTGAAAAGGGAAATCGGCTTTGGGTTTTCTAAAAAGAGGGCAGAGAAAGGAAGAGCGGGATGAATGAAATCACCATTATATATAGGGAATTTTTTCAAATAATGGAGAGATCACAGCCGCACACGTGTACAACGGATAAAAATAATCATGAGGCTATGAAACTGACAACTGACAAATAGCAGTTACGCAAACGGCGCACTCAAGGAGGCATTAATTAATGGCGTAGCTGGACAGAAGAACAGTGCCAAAGGAAAAGCAAACGACCACAGGGAACCAGGACAACAAAGAGACAGGCCGGGGAGCCGGAGAGAAAGAAAATGAAATTATTAGTCTGCCAGCACAACGACAAGCCTTATACTACCAGACTGGGGGGACTTGATGGGGTACACCCCCAGACCAGACTCAGAGGAGCCAAAGCGCCATTCTCCTGGGCATGTTACAAACAAACCCTCAGGAGAAGTCAAGGGCCCTGGCTCCACAGAGCTACACACAACCTCCCTAGGAGGTCACTTGACTTTGGCCTACCAGAGGAAAGTGCACAGCCAGGAGGACCTCCTGCCTCTGGAAGCAACACACCCGCAGGAGGACCTCCGGCCCTCTGACCCTGGTCGAATAAACCTCGTTTTCCCAAGACGCAGGCTTGCCTATCCAATCATATTTAATGATAAGTACGGAGAGTCTGATACGCAAGTACACTTCGCAGGATTTTTAAGGATCCTTGTCGGGAAGATCCGTTACAAGTACAATCATCAAGAACGATCGATCCTAGACATGTGGGTAACAATCCAAGGGTCCAGGTATGACTTCCTTCTATTATAAATATCAAACACCCTAGCACCAATATATGCATGCAATACACACTTCCTCATACACACTTCAAACCTAAACTAACTTGAGCGTCAGAGAGGAATACGGGGACCTTCCACGTCTTCCCCTAACGTTAGGTGTTAAGCTGTTTTGCAGGATCTCCCCTACAAACACATCCATTAATCAAGGCACTCTCGTATTCGACTGACCTCTGGGAAGGTTGCATGCGCGATCATATATATATATATATATATATATATATATATATATATATATATATATATATATATATATATATATATATATATATATATATATATATATATATATATATATATATATATATATATATATATGCGCCCTGCCACACTCTATCCCTCTACGCTCTCCATCCATGATCTTCCCATATCCAAGGAATGGCTAAGATTGGTTCTCGTGGTTCTCGTGCTAACAACGGTTCAAACGAGAACTGTATTTCGTACGAGAACTGCGAGAACCAATTCTAGCCAATCATTTAATATACTGTCTTTTTTATTTAAATTAAATAGGAAAGGGTAGTATGGACATTATTACATTACCCCCATTTTTTTAAAACTAACATATCTATCAAACGAGAAGGTGTTAAATTACGAAAAATATACCAAATTAACGAGAAAATTATGCTCATTAATTTGAGACTGGTCTTGACGTATTTTTTTTGGAAGTAAAAAAATTCATGTTTGCTAGGTTTTTTTTTCCAGTACAGCTTGATTGTGCACAAGTGCAAATTTAACACTTTGCACTAGTGCATATGTACACCTGTCTTGAAAAAACTAGGTGAATATGTGCATCATTTGCAAATTTGCACTTGTGCAAAACATATTTACATTTGTACTGAAAAAACTAAGTGAATCTGTGCATCATGTGCAAAATTTGTACTAGTGCAAATGGCGAGCTGTACTAGAAAAAAACCTAGCAAACACAAAAAAAAAATAATAAATAAATAAATATATCAAGACCAGTCTCAAGTTAAAGAGCGTAATTTTCTCGTTAATTTGGTATAATTTTCGTAATTTAACACCTTTCCGTTTGATGTATATATTAGTTTAAATATATGGGGGAAATGTAAAAATGTCCAAATTACCCTTAGTTAATTAATGATAAGTTTATTAGTTTAAGGTTATCCATTAACAACTCTTTTATCTCAACCCTCCATCTCTTTGATCAATGGCTGTAATTGGTTCTCGTAGTTCTCGTACGAAAAACGGTTCTCGTTTGAACCGTCCCCTATATATATAGGGAGGGTTCAAACGAGAACTATTTTTCGTACGAGAACTGCGAGAACCAATCTTAGTCATTGATTTGATAAGTGGAATTCATGGATGTAGATCGTGGGGATCAAGTGTGGCAATATGAATGTGACGAATTAATGGGTGGATGATGACATTAAAGGAGGGGAAAATGAACGGCTCAAATTAGTTCTCGCAGTTTTCGTACGAAAAACAATTCTCGTTTGAACTTTTGCATACATACATACATACATACATACATACATACATACATATATATATATATATATATATATATATATATATATATATATAATCAAGATCAATTAAGAGGGATATATTGGTAAGAGGGCTAAGAGGGAAGCTGGAGGTGACACGTGGCTTGATTAATAAAAGGGTAATTTAGACTTTTCCTGCACCTTCTCTCTCTTGTTTATACCTTTCTCCCTTAATATACGTGTCTGCCTTATTTAGTGTGATATCCATCGTTTTTCAAGGCACCCATCGTGAATATCAGATCCAGCAGACACCCTCAGCGTGAATACGGAAAGCTTGTGCTGGCTTTAAGCTTCAACGTTTGTGAACTGCCGGCAGGCGGAGGATGGAAGGCGGCGGGCAATGAAGTGGGGTTACATAGGAAGCGGCGGTGCTGATTGAAGGGTTTTATAGGGTATAAAAACATATTATCAAATGCACAGCGAATAAAACCCCCTCCAGTGATCTCATCTAACTCGTACAGAAACTAAAAGAGGAAGAGGGTTAGAAAGTTATACCTTTGTTGTAAAACCAAAACTTTCTTTATGCCGCTAGACAGCTGCAGGTTATCTACCACTACTGCACCACCTCGAACTGGCTGCTAGACCGCCTAAGGATTAAACCTTGGATCAAAATCGATACCCGCGTGTATGTATGTGTTTCCGCGTCGCCGCCGGCCACCGCCCTCGGTGGTTCGGTTTCTCCTTTGCGCCGCCGCCGAGAAAGAGAGAAGAGAGAGAGAGGAGAGACTTTAGGGTTTTTGTTATGTGATTAGCTTATTGATTAATGAGGCTTAAACAAGAATATATATAAATCCTTATTAGGCCAAGCCCGTTTAATTAAAGCTCAGCTTTAATTAAACTATTAATCAATTACAGAATATACCCTCGACCTTTCTAATTAATTAATAACTATTAATTAATTGGTCCTGTTAATATTTAAACTAAATATTAACTTCTCCTTTTAAATAATAAATAACTTTTATTATTTTTCTCTTTCCCAATAATTAATTAACTAATTAATTATTCTTTTCCACACAAAAGGTTATAATCCAAAAGGTTCTAATTGGGTGTGCAGCGGTGTGATCCTTTAGTGTCACATAGTATTGGACACGATAGTACATGTTATCTATCTCTGCACATAATCCAACAGACTCCCACTTGTGCAAGATAAGTAACACTTCTTGTACATCGTTGGCCTAAGGAGGTCCCTAGCCAGACGCTTAGGTTTACCAGACTATGAGATCTCTTATATCTAGAGACATAATCCACGCCTTGGATTATCTAGGCTTTTTCTTTTTCATCGCGATATTTCGTAATGTGAGTATTTGACATGGAGCAGGGATCTCATCTAATACTCAGATTTTCTCGACTCTGATTTCGACACTCTGCAGTTACGGTTTTCCCGAATGAATAACTATCATTCTAACCGAGTGCGGCCACGCATTTTCAGTAGTCTTAATCGTCGAGGAGCTAAAAAAATATCTCTCCTAAAAAAGAGGTGCAAATCCCATCTTGACTATTTGCAATTTGAGCACATGGCTTCCGCTGCACCTAGACAAGCCCCTTATGATCACCCTGTTACGGCGTGACGTTAGAATATGCTAAAGTACAGAAGTTACCACGCCCCAAACCAAATATCTCAGGTCTAAGGACAACCTATCAAGTTTACTTATGTTAACGCTCCATGAAGTAAACTCGATGCGGATCACCCCAATATTTATCCCCTGATAAATATCTATGAATATTTGGTCACAACCTAGTGCTTTTACTTATACCTGAATAAATCATCAAATATTCATAATAGCGTTACCTCCCTAATGTAGCTCCCACTACATTAAGTATCTACAGGAATTTAGACAATTCATAACTTGACTTGTCAAGGATAGGTTAAACATGCTAAAAATGGATAACTACGAAACATTATGCAAATACCTCCTATTTCAATCCCATGATATGTAAATACATAATAAAAGGTTTCAAGTTACATCCATAGTAATAATCAAAAAACACGAACTAGCTGCTATGTTCCAAGTACTGCATTCCTATAGAATCGCATGCCTCTCATGCTTAGCCCTAGCTAGCGGCTTCGTCAACGGGTCAGCAACGTTGTCGTCCGTCGGTATATTTTGCAATCTAATATCATCTCTTCCAATGATCTCTCGGATGAGGTGATATTTCCTGAGTACGTGCCTTGTCCGCTGCTGATCTCTAGGCTCTTTAGCTTGCGCTACAGCCCCTGAGTTGTCACAGAATATATCGATCGGTCTAGAGATACTGGCAACAATTCTAAGATCCGAGATAAAATTCTTCAGCCAGATAACTTCCTTTGCCGCATCACTTGCCGCAATATACTCTGCCTCTGTAGTAGAATCTGCTATTGTATCTTGCTTCTGACTCTTCCAAGATATGGCTTCTCCGTTTAGGGTAAAGACAAAACCTGACTGCGACCTGAAGTCGTCTCTGTCGGTCTGGAAACTAGCATCAGTGTAACCAATTATACTGAGCTTCACCATCGAACCTCCATATACTAGGAATATGTCTTTCGTCATTCTCAGATACTTGAGAATATTCTTGACGGCCACCCAATGAGCTTCACCAGGATTTTGCTGATATCTACTCGTGACACTGATAGAATAGGCAACATCGGGTCTATTACATAGCATGGCATACATAATCGAACCAACTGTAGAGGCATATGGTATCAATTTCATCTTGTCCTTATCTTGACTAGACACAGGACACTGAGCCTTGCTCAAAATCGCGCCAGATTGCATAGGAATAAATCCTTTCTTGGATCCATCCATCTTGAATCTTTTCACGACTTTGTCAATATAAGTACTTTGACTAAGTCCGATAAGCCGCTTAGATCTATTCCTATAGATCTTTATACCCAGTATATAAGCAGCTTCTCCCAAGTCTTTCATCTGGAAACATTTACCTAACCAGGATTTTACTCCTTGTAATACTGGTATATTGTTTCCTATTAACAGTATGTCGTCTACATACAAGACTAGGAAGGTTACCGCGCTCCCACTGAATTTGGTGTAAACACACGACTCGAACTCACTTTTGGTAAAACAAAACTCTTTGATGTGCTCATCAAAGTGTAAGTTCCAGCTCCTAGATGCTTGCTTTAGTCCATAAATGGATTTAAGCAACTTGCATACTTTATTAGGGTTCTTTGGATCTGCAAAACCATCCGGTTGTATCATATATACATCCTCTGTCAGTTTCCCATTAAGGAAAGTGGTTTTGACATCCATCTACCATATCTCATAGTCAAAATATGCTGATATGGCCATTAGAATCCTAATAGTCTTAAGCATTGCCACTGGGGAAAAAGTTTCATCATAGTCAACGCCATGAGTTTGCGTGAAACCTTTTGCCACTAGCCTTGCTTTAATAGTATGTACCTTTCCATCCATGTCTGTCTTCTTTTTGAAGACCCATTTGCACCCAACAGCTTTACTGTGTTGAGGCAAATCCACTAACTCCCAAACTTGGTTGTCATACATGGATTGCATCTCTGCCTTCATGACTTCTAGCCATTTCTCAGATTCCAAACCTGTGGCGGCATCTTGGTAGGTAGTGGGTTCTAACAGATCCCTTTCGTCTTGAGCAACTAGGAATCCCAGATACCTATCTGGCTCAATACGAGGCCTACTAGACCTGCGAAGGTCTTGTGTTTGCACCTCTTCCTCAACCACAGACTCGGGTTGAGGTTCAACAATTCGCTGTTGAACTACAGGTTCAACTATCGGTGGTGGTGTAATCTCCTCCTCTTCAATTTCTTGAAGCTCTATTTCTTTTCTTGGAGTCTCTGAGTTTTGAAACTTCTCCTCCAAGAATACCCCTTTACGAGCAACAAAAACTTTGTTCTCATCTGGGTTGTAGAAATAGTATCCCATGGTTTCCTTGGGATAGCCCACGAAGACACACTTATCTGATATGGGATTGAGTTTATCCGTGAATGTTCTCTTAACATACACCTCACATCCCCAAACCTTTAGAAAATACATTTTGGGCTTTTTCCCCGTCCATATCTCGAACGGTGTATTTTCAACCGATTTGGTTGGAACCCGGTTCAGCATGAACGCTGTTGTCTCGAGCGCGTGTCCCCAAAACGACAATGGTAGTGAACTTCGACTCATCATTGATCGTACCATGTCAAGCAGTGTACGATTCCTCCTTTCTGATACACCATTCATCTGAGGTGTATACGGAGGTGTGAGTTGTGAAACAATCCCACATTCCTTCAAATGATCGTCGAATTCCTGACTCAGATATTCGCCACCTCGATCCGACCGAAGCGACTTTATCTTCTTGTCCAGCTGATTTTGTACCTCATTCTGAAACTGTTTGAACTTGTCAAAACTTTCAGATTTAAGTCTCATGAGGTAGACATAACCGAACCTACTGAAATCATCAGTAAAGGTTAGGAAATACCGGTATCCTCCTCTAGCTTCTGGAGTAAAGGGTCCGCACACATCTGTGTTTATAATCCCTAATAACTCGCTGGCCCTTTCATTCTTACTGTTGAAAGGCTGCTTTGTCATTTTACCAGACAAACAAGATTCGCAAACATCATATGACTCCAAGTCAAATGGTTCTAGAATTCCGTCATCTCGGAGCTTCTCTATGTGTTTCTCGTTTATGTGTCCTAAACGACAATGCCAGAGGTAAGTTTGATTCAAGTTACTCTTGGATCTCTTACTTATATGATAGATGTCATTGTTATCTAAATTTAGCGTATATAGACCGTTTTCTGGAGTGGCTTTGAAAAAGAAAACATTGTTTCTAAAACATGAAATAACTTTTTCATTAAAAACATAAGCAAAACCACAGTCTATCAGCAAATTGAACGAGATAACATTTTTAATTAGTCTAGGAACATAATAACAAGGTTCTAGTTCTAAGACCATGCCCGAGGGCAAACTAAGACAATATGTCCCTACAGCTTCGGCACCAACCATGGAGCCTTCGCCTACCCGCAGGTCCATATCTCATTGTCTCAGCTTCTTACTTCTCTTGAATCCCTGCAAATGATTGCATATGTGATGACCACATCCGGTATCCAATACCCATGATTCATAAGAAGTAACAAGACAATCTATCATAAAGATACATGTATCATTGGGCGAACCAATGTCCAGCTGATCTATGTCGAGTGAGTGCTCGCATGAATCCTTGCTACCACAGTCTGGGCAACAAATTTCTCCAAGTTCTTCCAGCCAGTCATCCTCCTGCATAGGGTCCACAACTCGTGACTCTAGCTGCTTCGGGTTCAACTCGTCGCTAATGCACATGGGATTTCGTGCAACCCTGCGACAGTCATCTCAAAATCACCGAGGACATACATTACTCTTTTCTGGTAATAGTCCGACAAGGAACCGAACAAGAGCATAACTAGCTCATGTGGTTTTGATTTTGACCCCAAGCTCTCGTAGCAATCCAAGAGCCTTCTCAATTAATGAGATGATCGCTAATAGGCTGACTTTCTTTTATCTTGGTTGAAAGAATTTCCCTCATCAGTAGCATACGACATATCCGTTCACTAGACTTGAACTTTTGCTCCAATCCTTGAACAACCTCATAAGACAACTTCTCACGGAGATCATCCGTAAACTCGGATGATGCTGTGAGAATGAGAATCGACATAACGTCAGACTCATCATCCAGATACTGATAGTAAGTGTCATTCTCACTATCCTGGGCATCTACTCCTGGTCGCTCTGGAGGCAATGTCTCAATAATGTGAAGCTTCCCCTGTGCATCCAAAATATTTTTCAGATGCAACTTCCAAACACCAAAGTTTGGACCTGAAAGCTTCCACTTGCCGGTGATGAGACTTAGAGACTCTCTTGGTGAATAAAACGGAATAACAGATATAATAGACATCTACAGAAAAAGGAAAAGATAAAACCGATTCAGTATTGATTATATCTTCTAATAATTATTACCTTTTAACAATAATTATTAGACTAGGATCCATATTTCATATTTCCCGATGCAAGGTTTGGGCACTTCCCACCGGGACAATGCTATTTCTGGTAGGTAAAAACTCTACCAATCGTATCCTAACTGGTCACGACTCCTAGATCCGCAGGACATCGGTTACGAGAACCGTGCATGTTTAGTCCCTCTAGTGCATTTTGGGCCGGGACTCCCGATTATCACCAAAATAGATCGCACCACCTAAGACAGCATGAATTCTGGCCGGGACTCCCGATTATCGCAAAACCTTTCATGCCCCTTCCCGCAATGGTTTGAACCCGGATGCCCAAGGTTTGGGCACTTCCGACACCCGAGTACCGTTTAACAGCAAGAGTGTACCATTAGGTGGGTAGCACACTGATCTAAGATTTTTCTACAAAAGATTTCCAAGTTTTTAACGTGAAAAACTTTAATGCCAGATTTCTTTAAAAAAAAACATCTGTTTCAATAATTAACTATTATTAAAACCCTTGTTTTATTTCATCGTGTTAATCACAACCACGCATATATAAAATATGTAAAGAAATAAAACAACCACAAACAACTATGCCTTAGCCTTGCCCTTAACTAATGTCGGTTTCGTGAGCCACACGAAAAACCCGACGGTCAAAACCTAAGTGGAAAAACACAACACACATGGCATGGCGTTCTGAAGCCCCCACTGGCTCTAGCATCCAATCCTTCTCTTTGCTCCTTGCTCCTTGCTTCTTTGTATCAGCTTCATATTTATTCTAATAATCTATTCTATTCTAAAAACTAAAAACTAGAAAATATAATAAAAAATTACAAGATGATCAAAGGCACGCAGGCCCGCTAATTCTAGTACTTTTACAAAATAGTATAGGGGTTGTAAGTGGCTCGCAGGCCTCCCCACACCATAGAATAATAAAACCAATCACAACCACAAGTGCGAGAAATTAAACAATCCACAAGGTCTAGGGCTCGGCTATGACATCCCAAACATGTACTAAACTAATACATGAAAGTAAAACAGCAACTGATTTCTAATTATTCACCTTGATGAAAATTTACTGATTTTAACAACCTGTTAAAACCCTTATATTGTTTTTCTGTTATTTGCAATAAATATATATTTCAAGTTTCATACTTGATAATTAATCAAAAACTCAAAATAATATTTAGACTTTAAATTAAAATAACAACTGTATCTTAATTTAATATTGACCACAAATATCTGAACCACAGGCTGGGCCAAATATTTAAACTGGGCCAAGAATTGTAAAACGGATCGAGAGACAAAAGCTGGGCCGAGGCCCATCAACTCCTTTAGCGCCGCTAACCCTAGCCGCTAAACCCTAACAGGGCCGCTGTCTATTTGGGCCGTGGCTTCTGGGCCGTAGCCCACCACGGGTTTAACGCCGCTAAACCGTCGTCGCTGCCTTGGCCGCCGTATACCACCACGCCGCCGACCACCATACTTGGTGGACCGATCGACTTCCGCCGCTGCTGGGCCGTCGTCGACCGTCGCTGGCAACCGCCGCCCCGCCTGGGACCGCCGTCGATCAACAACGCCGTTGCTGGGTGCCGCCGACCGACCACGGCCACCGCCTGAGGCCGCCGCCGATGATGGTGGTGGTTTCGGTTTATGCAAATAACAACAATAAAAACACAGATTTAACTAATAATTAAATCTAATAATCTTTTATCAAAGGTTTATCCAATAAAAATCAAAACTTGATTTAATCTGGATAATAAATCAGAAACCTTTTTCTTGATAAAAGATAAACCTTTTTCATCAGAATAAAAGAAACCTACCTAGTTCCCTACGAGGTTAGAAGTGGCTCTGATACCACTGAAGGGTTTTGTAGGGTATAAAAACATATTATCAAATGCACAGCGGAATAAAACCCCCTCCAGTGATCTCATCTAACTCGTACAGAAACTAAAAGAGGAAGAGGGTTAGAAAGTTATACATTTGTTGTAAAACCAAAACTTTCTTTATGCCCCTAGACAGCTGCAGGTTATCTACCGCTACTGCACCACCTCGAACTAGCTGCTAGACCGCCTAAGGATTAAACCTTGGATCAAAATCGAGACCCGCGTGTGTGTATGTGTTTCCGCGTCGCCGCCGGCCACCGCCCTCGGTGGTTCGGTTTCTCCTTTGCGCCGCCGCCGAGAAAGAGAGAAGAGAGAGAGAGGAGAGCCTTTAGGGTTTTTGTTATGTGATTAGCTTATTGATTAATGAGGCTTAAACAAGAATATATATAAATCCTTATTAGGCCAAGCCCGTTTAATTAAAGCCCAGCTTTAATTAAACTATTAATCAATTACAGAATATACCCTCGACCTTTCTAATTAATTAATAACTATTAATTAATTGGTCCTGTTAATATTTAAACTAAATATTAACTTCTCCTTTTAAATAATAAATAACTTTTATTATTTTTCTCTTTCTCAATAATTAATTAACTAATTAATTATTCTTTTCCACACAAAAGGTTATAATCCAAAAGGTTCTAATTGGGTGTGCAGCGGTGTGATCCTTTAGTGTCACATAGTATTGGACACGATAGTACATGTTATCTATCTTTGCACATAATCCAACAGTGATTTAGGGTTTATATGGCGGTGGGAGAACGAACGGCGGAGGTTCCTATGGCGGTGGCTTTAAGCTTCAACGTTTGTGAACGACCGGCTAGGCCGAGGATGGACGGTGGCGGGCGAAGGAAGCGGGGTTACAGAGGAAGCGGCAGTGGTGATTTAGGGTTTCTATGGCGGTGGCGTTAATCTTCAGTGTGTGAGAACGAAAATGCGACCCTCTACCACGCTCATCGTATGACGGAAAGCTAAGGCTTTGACCAACCTTCATCATCGCCGCCTTTTAATGTCGTCGGGATGGTCACCTCCGCCGCCGTTCATCATTCGTCGTCGGAATGGTCACCTTCATCATCGACCTTCATTGGTTTCTGGATCATCATTCAATCGAAGTTTTTCCACATCAGGTCTGTTACAAATCTAGTTTTTTAGTGCATCAAGGATGATTTAGGGTTTTCAATCAAGAAGTTTTATGTTTTCATCAATTCTTTTGTTTCATCAGTACTATATTTTTAGTAGATTGGTGTATTTTTTGTACAAAATTGTGAATATATTTTTCATTAGATTCTTGTTTCATCAATGTCCCCTATTGAAGTGTAATTTCTTGTTTCATCAGATTTCCTGTGAATATATTCTTGTTTCATCGGATTGGTGTATTGTCTTTGTGTCATTAGATTCTTTGTGAATATATTCTTGCTTCTTCAGATTGATGTTTTTTTTTCTCGTTTCATCTGATTCCTGTGAATATATTCTTGTTTCGTCAATTTAAATGTATATCAACTAAGATCTGTGCATTAATTTTGTCTGTTTTTTTTTTTTTTTGCTAGTGACGAAAATACGAATATAGTAAGCACGTGAAATCAGGGATTAAAAAGGTCTATTTTACCCTTAATCATCATATTTATTAATTAAAATTAAGAAAAAGAAAACCTCTTTTAAATCATCAGATCGTATGAATTGAACGGTGTAGATCGCCTCTTACCCCTCTTAGTATATCCTTACTATATATATATACTAGGTTTCAAGCCTGTGTAAACACAGGCCAACATGTAAGATTTTTTATATATAATTTTATATTTCTACATTTTGAGTAGTATAATGTTTGTTAGTCCAAAACTTGTATTTATAGTTTTTAACCAAACGTATCACTCGTCATTCAAACCCAGCTAGTGGGACACCAAAGATGAAAAAAATTAGAAAATCCAACTCCATACCCCTTTCCTTCCTTATGGGCAATTTAAGTACACAATCTTTACATTCATAAAAGTTTCATGGCTTTATTACCGAATAGAAGTACAACAGCCAATATAATGTCCATCATCGACTAAAGTAGAATGGGCACGGGTACAAATGGCTGCAAAGAAATATAAAGGAATTGTGTCACGATTAGTCAAAGAAGGCTAAAAACAATGTCTACTACTTGATACACAAGTTGTTGCAAACTAAAACATCATATATGTTCTCAAAAAATAGATCCAATCACTACAATTCATGTGAAATAATAGATGAGACATATAAGAAATAAAAAACAACTAAAAACAAACATCCACAAGAAATACATTTCATCTACTGTTTGCGCAGACCTACAAGAAAAGTTGATCAGGTGAAAGGAATCAATCTGCTATTGTCCATCTGCTATTATTATTATTTACAATATTATTATTATTATTAATGAATAAATAGAATTGAAAGAGAAAAGGAATCAAAGCTTAATAAAGATGATAAAATTGAGTATTACACATTGTACCTGAAATCCTGCAACGAAAAGAGTACCATAGGCCGTAAACTATGAAACATAGGCACATAAGCTGCTAAATAGGAGTGTCCTATTCGAACATCCCTACATTTTAAACTTTACAAAGTGATAAAACATTGATAGAGTGCACACATTAACTTTAATATAATGTGGAAGCAATCAAATTCATGAGATTAGGATAAAAATATATCCCAAAGTAAAACTTTAACAATTCTACTGGAAGCATGTTTGAAGTGCATATTACACAATCTCGTTAGTTATAATTGTCCGGAACAAAAACATGTTGCTAGGATTTTTTTCAGAAAAATCAAAACCCATAAACTAATGAATATTGATACTATTTTTAATGTTGAGATTCAAATTTAGTGATTCCTTATTTCCGTCACTAACAAATTGATCCATAAAGCAATTACCTATACAATAACAAAACATGGCATGTCATCGAACACGTGGTGTGCAGATAAAAAACTAAAAATATAATCAACAGAAAGTGTATAGGTAAAAGGATTGATGTTGATTTACATTACATTGACCCAAAAA
Source organism: Pulicaria dysenterica (assembly GCA_947179395.2). Lineage (NCBI taxonomy): Eukaryota > Viridiplantae > Streptophyta > Magnoliopsida > Asterales > Asteraceae > Pulicaria > Pulicaria dysenterica. The sequence continues at coordinate 13,277,193 of OX359291.1, forward strand.
TCAACAAAAAAGTTGAGACAATAAACAATCGATGAATAATTTCTATCGTGTGTACACCTGCTCCGATGATTATTGTCAGCTCCCCAATAGGAAGAGCCATCGTCAATCGATCGTTAGCACAACTATGTTCAGTTAAACCCTCGCGGAAATCAAAAGGAAACTTATGATTATCACCGATAGTAAACAATCACAATGTTAATCTATCAAAAGAAACATCACAATCGAACACATTTTAGAGCCGAAAGTAAAAGATATCAACATGAATATGAATCAGAAGTGTAGTAACTGTGAATGTAAAAGTCAAAAGATTGATAATGGAGTGAGATGGACTACCTGAGCATAAGTGATAACATTAGAGCCCATATGATCAGCTAAATATCCCTTGTCATCACGAAGATCTAGAAGCAAAAGACCCTATAACATTCTTGATTACATGCTTACTTATCAAGAATCTAGATTGCTAAAACACGAATACGAAAGGCTAAGTAAATTATACCTAACTTTGTCCCGAAGAGCATAACTGGAACATTGGGTGCGAATCTACAGAGCTCAGGCATCCACTACAAAAACGAAGAAACTAAAACATTTAACGACTTCATGTAAAGCAATATTAGTAGATCAAAAAGGCCTTTTACTTGATTAAGGGGTCTTTTTTCTAAAAATTCTTTAGATGATGCAAAATTTTTAAATAGAAAAATAAACTTTAGATTCTGAACATTATGTTTGACTTTTTTTAAATTAATTATTTCATAATTTAATTCTAACTAAAGACATTTAAAGTGAGGTACCTTCTAGAGGACATTCTCATAACTTGCTCTACTAATTAAAGAGAAAGCCAACACAAAAATGTATGCACCTCTATAGCTTAGTCACCTTAACCTGCTATAATCTTCTTGACCTACAAAATCAAAAAATTTGGTTAGAAATCAAGTAAAGCCTAGCTAGCAGTTCAAAAACACAAAGAAATGTTTTCTAGTCCTTTACAGTTTGTAACCAAACGTATCACTCGTCATTCAAAATCAGAAAATTCAACTTCATACCCCTTTCCTTTCATCTACCAATTTAAGTACACAACCTTTCCTTCCTTTGGGAAATAAATCAAAGCAACAATAGACCCATTTCATGGAATACAAGCCCCCTCCCAAGAAAAAACCATTATGGTAACCTAACCCATTAGAGCGAGAAAAAACCTAATCGAAAAATCATTTCAATAACCCAACCCGAACCACATGTACCCACACAACCCTCAAAGAAACAATCGACAAATAGTATGTGAATCCAACATACCTAAATGGTTAGTTGCAAGTTGTAGTTTGATCTTTTCTTTTGAAAGAGTATATGGTGGATCCATAACCTCTGCATTGTTATTCCAACAATATAAAATATTAATCTAAGTATATAGAAGTAAGATCGAAAAATTCTCATTGAGACATTACATCAAGCACCTGGTGTACACTTCTTTTAACAATTGTTGGACCAAAAATTAAGCCCAAAAATCAAGAATTAAGGTTAATGAAGAAGAAAGCCACACTCCTAACATACACACAAACTTACACTTGGAAAAAAGATACTGAAACAAACCTTGTTACAGAAGAGTTTTTAGTACAACTTGCATTGAGACATTCATCAAGCACCTGGTGTACACTTCTTTTAACACTTGTTGGACCAGAAATTAAGCCCAAAAAAATCAAGAATTAAGGTTAATGAAGAAAAAAAGGAGAATAGTAACTTAGTAAGCATACCTGCGATCCGGATAATTCTGCACGCAATACATCTACACTCCTGTGAAGCCTAAAACACATCAGCCCTTACATAACATAACTACAGAACTACAAAACCCATTACATTTCAAGCATATTTAACATAACTGATTGGTGCAAATAAACCAAAATTATCATATTGTGTTTGAAATTTTGGAATAATTACATTGGAAATAGAAATCATCAGCCGGGAAAATAAGTAACCCATAGGCGAACAACCCGGACTTGTACCCTCCAACCATCAGCATCATGATTGATTTCATTGAGTAGGTGATGAGCCATTCGATCTGTTTCAGAATGCAATTCTATGGGATGAACACTAAGGGTGAGTTGAGGAGGAAGAATGGTGGAGACAACGAATATATACAGCTCAATCTAACGGTTGGCTGTCGCTCCAATACCATCGCATTTAACGTCATTGAGGGCTGAATGAAGAAGATTCTTACCGGATATTCAACTGATGGTGCGGAAACCCAATCGCCATCCATAACGATCGTCTGTGGAGAAGCAATAACGGGCGCACCATTATACACAGGGCAACGTATAACGACGGAATTTACTACCCTAAACCGATCGACTGTGGAGAAGCAAAATCGCATATTAATGGATAGCCCAAACCATGGTAAATAGCCCAACCATCAGCCCAAATCCTTATTTTAAAGCCACGTCAGCAATTCCATATGTCTCAATTGTTCATCTTTCAATTTTACACAATCAAGGAGCATACACACATAGGATGTGTTCAATCCTAAGTTATATAGGATATAGATAGATATATATATATATATATATACTAGCATTGTACCCGTGCAATATGGCGGCGACAAATAGTTTGTGTTTGATAACATGTCGATTTCAAAAATGTAAATGTATGATACTCACAAAATGCGGTATGAACAAATATTTTCTAATCAACAACATATCCATTTTCTTTTAATTTTTTTTATTATCTTTATTTCTTCTTTTCTCATAAACTCTTGTATTAATTTTTAAAATAATTTATGAAGAACAATAAAATAAGAAAAATAATATAAAAATTAATTAAGTATAAAAATATTCTATTTTTAAAAAATTTGTTGGCGTCATGTTTGATGAATTGTTAATAGTAATTACAATAAATTAGTTGAGGTAATTAAATGGGCTATTACTTTAAGAGTTTGTACTTTTTGTATAAAAACATGTACTATTTAAAATTAAATAGTCTTAAAATTTTTAAGAGAGAGAATGTTAAATGCTTTATAAAATAGTATATATATATATATATAGAGAGAGAGAGAGAGAGAGAGAGAGAGAGAGTAATAGAGAAGTGAGACAAAGAGAAGTTGGGGCAGTGGGGGGATAGCATCGGCTTGAGCAATCCAAAGGTGGTAACCAAAGGAGCAAATGAGCAAATACCATATGCACGGTCTTAATGTCTTATAGCCTTGTCTAGGCAAAGCTATAGTAAACATTGTTGTCTGATTCCACCTTGTTAAAGTTTCCCTTTTCAGTCCGTTCACCCTCTTCTTCCAACCCACCTTTAACCGTTAATAACATTAAAAAACATTTTTACCATCGTAACTAAAAAAATACTACTTCATTTGTTTCACGTTGTCCATTATTTTTTCTTATACTCCAACTCATGTGTTACAATATATTCCCTTCTCACATTATTAAAATCCCATGATTTCAAAATGTCATCATCTTTAACCCCATCACCTTTCGCTTCAACTTCTTCTATCATCTTCATCTTTATCTTCACCCTAATGAAAAACTCTATTATTTAAATGTTATACAAACATCATATATCCTTATAAAATACAACACACACAAAAGAAAGAAAAATATATACATATATACAAACTATAAACCCTAAGGCCAAAACCGCAAAGTGCTAAACTCTCTTCTACCTAATCATGTATCCTAATCTTCCTTCTCCACGAGGACCTATTTGAGATCATGTCCACCGAGAGATGTAGCTCCTGCAAATCCGCTCGAACTCTATCTTCCCACCTCAGAAAGGGGCGACCACGCCTCCTAATGCCCTCCACTGTAAGCGATTCTGCTCTCCTAACTGGTGAAGTTGGAAGCCTCCTTTTAACGTGGCCGAACCATCTCAGTCTCCCTTCTCTCAACTTGTAGATGATAGAAGACACTGTTAATTCTTTTCTAAAAACACCAACCGGGATTTTATCTAACAACATTTTCCCGCACATCCATCTAAGCATCCTCATCTCTGCCACTTCTAACTTCTCCGCCTGTGCCTTTTTTAGTGGCCAACACTCTGATCCATATAACATGGCAGGCCTAATAGCTAGTCTGTAGAATTTTCCTTTTAGCCTGAGTGGTACTTTTTTGTCGCAAAGCACTCCTGACGCCGCTCTCCACTTTCTCCACCCCGCCTGTATACGGTTCGCAACATCCTCATCTATCCTCCCCGTTCTATGTAAGATGGATCCTAAATACCTGAAAGACTCCTGGGGTCTCAAAGCGTGTTCCCCTATGTAAATATCTTGGCTCCCCACGATATCGGTCTTGCTAAAGTGGCAAAAAAGATACTCGGTCTTACCTCTACTTATCCTTAGTCCTGAGTCTCTAACGCAACCCTCCACTGTTCTAATCTTCTGTTTAATTCCTCTTTCGTATCAGAAATCAAGACAATGTCATCTGCGAAAATCATACACCATGGGATGCTTCCTTGAATCCCTTTCGTTAGTTGGTCGAGAATGATAGCAAATATGAAAGGACTAAGTGCAGACCCCTGGTGTAGGCCGCGAGAAACCTGAAAGTACTCACTATCTCCTACCGGGGTGCTGACATAGGAAGTAGCACCCTCATACATATCTCTCAAGACCCTAATATATATTCCCGGTACGTTTCTATCGTTAAGAGTCCTCCAAATAAGCTCTCTAGGTATACTATCATATGCTTTCTCTAAGTCTAAGAACACCATATGCAAATCACGTTGTCTTTCCCTATGCTTTTCCATGAGGCTTCTAATCAAGTGAACTGCTTCTATGGACGACCTCCCTGGCATAAACCTGAATTGATTATCAGAAACTTTTGTTTCCCGTCTTAACCTGTTTTCTATCACCCTCTCCCACAACTTCATCGTATGGCTAAGGAGTTTAATACCACGATAATTACCACACATTTGGGCGTCTCCCTTGTTCTTAAAAATAGGAATAACTGCACTCCTTCTTCATTCTTCTGGCATCTTAGCAGTTTGAAAAATTAGGTTAAAAAGGTTCGTTAGTCAGTTAATGCCCGGCTCTCCAAGACACCTCCACACCTCTATAGGGACTTGATCAGGTCCTGGCGCCTTTCCACTCCCCATCTTACGAAGAGCACTTCTAACTTCCCCTTGGGAGATCTTAGTGCAAAAACACTCGTTATGAACACTAAGGCCCTCCTCAGGGCCCTCTCCACTATACATCGTATCTGATCCTATGTCCTGGTTAAAGAGATGGAGAGTCTTCTTTTCTCACATCTTTTGTGTAGTCTTTTCTTTAATGGTGTTTATGCTCTACCTTTGTTTTTTCTTTATATATCTTTTGAAGATGTGTTAAGTTGTGGTGTGTACTACATTACAGTATTAGTCATGTTATTAATTTGGGTTTGTAATTTTATAGAATTAGTAATAAAACTACAAGTTTCTTGACTTAAGCAGTGTATCTATATCAGACTACAATGGGCATATTTTTAGTATTGTTTTCACAAAAAACACTTCTACATTCTTAAAAAGTCAACATTAAACGTTATGGGTTGTGCGTAGCACATCTTTAAAGTCTTACTAGTATATACATACAATTATACAAAATTACAAATATGTATAAGATACGCATAATTATACACTTGTATCATAATTCATTAGTATTCTTCTTTGTTTTTTTGTAAATCCAATTATCTGTTGCATTGACGGAACCAAGACAAGACCATAACAAGCTTTTTAGAACCTTGATTAAAACCAATCAACCACCAGAAAATCGAAGATGCATTGTGGCATTTTACCATTAAATATAGATTTGGTCCATTTCACAAGTATTCACCTTCCCAACATTGGCTTGCTCCTTACACAATAGGGATTTCTTTGTGGAATGGACCCCAAAACACAACCATCTTTTGTCATTATACTCGTGATATATATGATATTTGTAGTAGAATTGAACATAAATACATATTTACATTTCTGTAAATCAAATTTCAAAAACCAACATATAATACATATGAAATATATTTTGAGTTTTAATATAGAGAAGTTCTATATCCTTTTATTATATGTTTTTATCCATTCTTCTAAGGGAACCTAATAGAATAATAACCAAGTTTGGAAAATTATTCTATCAAGATCACTTTCTTGTTTATTTCACATTGTGAAATGACCTTTAAATAATCTTAATAAAATATTTTTCAAACTTAGTTACCATTATGTGAAATAACCCAATTCTTCTACTTATGAATTATGATATCAATACATGTGTTAAGATTTAAAAAGAAAATAAGGCAAGAATTAGCCCACAAACTCACTTTAAGCCCATTACTCTCCCATCAAATTAAGTCTCTGATAGTGTGATAGTGTGATACTGTGATTCTTGAAGCCGTGAACAAGAACATCAGCAACCCAGGAAACACAAACAACGATTCAGCGAACAACAACCGCTTACGAATGCAAAATCCCTGAACATTGCGTATTACTATCGCCACCACTGTCTACTTGTCACGCTCACGCTCGTCCTCACGGCTCCGAATTTCTATATCTTGAGGTTTTTAGGTATTCTAACGCCACCTTCTTGAACTCTTATTTTTGTAGGTTTTTAGTAATTCTGTATTATATTTCTTTAATCTGAATCTTTTATTGATATAGAATACATATAGTAAAAAGTTTCAAGTTTAAATCTTTTTCTTCTAGAATTACAACCCCATTCCCCAACCTAAGATACAGTTTTCTGGGAGTTAGGTTACTGATTTCTTGATTAGAAGGAAACCAGTCTCTGCTTTTTATGATCAACTATAATTAGATTGACTGTAACTACTGTCACTGTATGTTTGTGGCTGTGATCCTAAACTCTTGTTTATTTTTGAGTTCTTGTTCTTACTCAATTTGTGTTTAAACTGTCTTTAGAAGGAGCTTTGCATCAAATTATCTGTTCAATACAGGATGCGAATTAAAACCCGCAACAAGAGTTCATCAACATTGCCTCAGAAAGTCTCTGTTGATCACACTCCTCAACAGCCAAAGTAAAGTTCCCTTTTCTTTTGTGTTCGTTTTACTCGTTTTTTACGGTTGATTTGATTTTAGGGGTCAGTAAAGTTTGCTAGATTATAAGTTTTTTGTACAATGGTAAATGTATAATGATGCTTGCTAACTCTGATTAAATTCTTGTATTTTTGTTTAGTTGTTATGAAGGTGAAAGTCTCCTGCATCTTCTCAACTCCATTCAGAGGTAACTAATACATTGAATATAATGTGTGTTACTGTCGTTTCTTCACGGCATTAATTATTAGGTCCGGTAGTTATTGTAAATATCCAAGGGGTATAAATACTCTGTAAGTATGTCCGAATTCATTAAGCGTTTCATTAGACTAAATCTGTGTGTGTTCTTGATACTCTCTCACGTATTCATACTAAGTTCATACATTATCATTGTGGATTTGCTTCAATATTGCTTGATACTTGATACAACTGGGTCCTACATTAATTACATGCCCGAACATTAAAAGATTCAAGTTTTCTTTTTTGTACCAGAGAAATCAAGTTAAGCAGACTTTCTGATGAATCTTTACCTCATAAAATCTGGCTCAAGGTTTCAATTTATCTTATATTTTATACTTTTTGTTTCATTATCAATTTATCATCGAACTTCAAATAGTGACTTTGTAAGCTTGTTTCTTATCAGCAACAATTCTCAATTGGTGTCAATGAGGTGACTCGTGTGCTTGAAAGGATGCCATTAGTACTTGATTCTGTTAGCTCTCCTCCACAATACTGTAGTCGTAATGCTAAACAGCCCCCCGTCCAACTGCAGGTTATTTACTCATCTCAACTTTACCATCAAGGCATTCTCTGATAATAATATTAACAACCCGTTACTTATTACCTAATTTTGTTTTGTTTTTTTGTTTCTTTTGTTCTATTTTTTGTAAATTATAGGCCATACTAATAGCAACAGACTGCAATCCTCGAGTTCTTACGAAGCACCTGCCAAGCCTGGCTTCTTCTAGGGGAGTGCCTGTCATCTTTGTGAAATATGAAAAAGGCGGATCTTTTAAACTAGGCGAAATTGTAAATTTGAAGACTGCAATGGCAATTGGAGTTAAGGTAAGAGGAATCATTCTCTTTCTAAAATATGGATCTTTCTTTCGGCTTCCATGCAAATTCCTTGTGTTTCTCTTACATGTTCTACTCTTTATTAGGCTAAAGGAAACTCAATCAACAAAGCCATGGGCGAGATTCTTGGAGATAATAAGGTTAGTAATGGCATTGTGTTGTAGTTAAAAACTCTTGATGCTTTGCTTGTCGATTAAAGAAGTAACAAGATATCATATATATCCTTTGCACACAAGTTTGATATGTTGATGAACGGGTATTTTGACAAGAATAGAGTCGAATGAGATGTTTTGTGCTCACTGTCGAATGTCGACTAACTATTTTGTTAGAGGATGCAAGGGAACCAATCACTGAAGTTCAAGGTTCGGTTATTTGTTTTCGTTCATCTGTTCCAGAAAATATAAAAAACCAAAAACACCGTGCTAGGAATCAAGATTATACTGAAACATCTGAAACATTTTCTTCAGCAATAAACAAAATACAAACATACCAGAATTTCTTACATGTTTCTGCTTATTTGTTTTTGTTCTTTTTTGCTCCACAATCTATGCAAGCATCGAGAATTCGTTTGCTTCCTTCGCCATTCCATTCATGGTGTCGTATAATGGCTTGTTTAATGTTTCTGGTAGAAAAGATATAAGGATTCCTCCCACAATCCCACATACCCCGAAGACCATAAACGAAAAACCACCATCCATAACTACCACAAAAGGTACAAGTATGTTCCCTAATTGTCCCATTTGCCTTGCACATCCTATCACCGCGTTTCTAACTACCGTTGGAAACAACTCCATTGCGTATACATATAACAAATTATAAGTCCCGGCGATCCCAAATATTCCTAGAATCCCACATGCCATCCTAGCCACGTTCCAACCACCTTGGCGTCCTATCAAGGCGCCGATAATGCAGAAGGCCCCACTGAACCACTGGGTTCCAACCCCTAGCGGCTTCCTCCCAAACCTATCAATCAATATTGCGGTCAAAAGATATGCTGGCATCTCTGCAGAGGCGTTAAGTAGGACGTTTAGGTAGACATTGGTTCCAAGGTTCATGGCATTCAAGTTTAGCCCGAAATACATGATCGCGCATGTAAAGTTGATACCCATAACAAGAAACAAACGCGCTCTTGTTAATGGTGACTTGATAACATCCAACACTGACTCTGTGACTATTTCTTTGGTTTCGTTTTGTACACTCTTATGGTCACTAACCATGGCTTGTTCATCTAGGGCAACATAGATGTTTTTAGGGATATGTTTGCCGTTTGATTTGGCAATAATGTGCATGATGTTCATGGCTTGATCGGTTTTACCACGAACCAGACACCAACGAGGTGACTCGGATATAAAAGGGAGCACGAAAACTAGGAAGATAAGTGAGGGTATAGTGGTAGCAATGTAAAGAGAGCGCCATGATTGGAATATGTAAGCTACACCAGAAAGAAGGGCTAACCCGAGTGAGAAAAAATAGAAGGTGGACATGCCCAGAAAGCCACGTTTGGTTGGGCCTATAGGCTCGGTGGCTAGCACAAAGGCGCACACACCTGCACCACCACTGCTGATGCCGGTTAGTAGGCGGAGAAGTGCATAGGTCCAATAGTTAGGGGAGACTGATGTTAGCATGCCAAAAATGACATTCAGAATGCATACGATTGTAAGTGAGCCTTTTCTTCCCAATTTGGAGTCGGAGAGATGACCAAATATTCCGCTACCTACAAAAACAATCAACAGTTTGAGTCTCTTGAAACAATAATGATGGGTTTAAGACTTGTTATGGACAAGAAATGTGAGTAAAACGTTCTCAAAAGGACTAAAATGTACAAGAATTAAGTACGACTGCTCAACCTTCTACATCTTTTTGAGATTCTCATATCATTACAAGTTTTTAAAAAGTCAAAAAGTTGGATACTCAATGAAAGGAAGAGTATCATAAAAGGTTGAGTGAAGGCACATTTTATGACCTTGTCACAAAAGAAATCAAACAAACGCCATTATTGCACCAACAATTTTTACTGCGAACATTACGAGAACTAAGCAATCAGGTCAATTCATTATATTCATGATTATGCATCTTAATTGAGTGGTGTGAATTTTCAGATTATTTGTTTGAAGAACGATGGGAAATTCTTGAAAATTAAAAAAAATGCATAAAATGTGAAGCGCGTGTGAGGCAATTTTATATCTACGTGATATGTCATCACTCATCACATTCTTTGATCCACATTCTATGAGAAGTCATGAAACATTATAAACAAGATGTAGTCATAAATCTGATGAATTTGTAATGAATGTATGTATAGTTTCACTTCTAAAACCGATTCATCTTTAAAAAGCACAACACCATTGAAGCAAGTTACAAGTTAATAACACATATTTTTCTTCAATAATTAATTTCACAAATAAAAATATCAAAAACTCCGATTCAAAAGGAGGTACAAAGCCCATGTGGCCATGTGGATGGTATGTTTGCGAAAGGGCTTTATGTGTGTCTACCAATTAGATTGTAGGGTGCGTATAGAGGTGCACATCTTCGGATTTTAATCCGATTCGGATAGGATAAATCCGGACCGGATTTTTTCTGTTTTTTTGGGACCGGATTTTCTCGGACAGAGGTGTAACCGGTTTCATACGGATTAAAACCGGATTTTCTCGGACAAAAGTGTAACCGGTTTAACCGGTTTCAGATCGGATTAAAACCGGATCGGATCGGATAAAACCGGTTAAATCCGCTCCGGTTTGAAAAAAAATCCGTTTTTATAAAAAAACGGTTCGGATAGTTTTTGCACAAAATCGGATATTTGGATTTTTTGTGCACCTCTAGGTGTGTATTCAATTAATTAATTCACATATTATTCAAAAGGATAGATGATGGCTCCTTTCTTCTATCTTTTAATAAACATGAAGCCGTTATTAAACAAAAAAAGCTATTGTATTACTGTTAATCATGGGGATTAGGAGAGCTGTGAAACACGTTAAAGGTGGTTAAACATTGTTTGAATCATGCATGTAATTAATACACTTTTCTTTTTCTTTTTCTTTTCAAAAATAATTATTATTCATCCTTTTTTTGTTCGGGTATTACCAAGATTAATATTATGAGATAATTCAAAGATTAACTCACTGATTTGAGAGAAATGAAAACACCAAAGCAAAGGCAGCCTCACCAATTAACTTCAAATCTTACGGCATAACGAACACTAAAACGTTCGTTTCTTTTGTGCTCAATCCGCCGAACTCCATGATGACGCACGGACGAGATTTTTCGAGACCCATATGCATTGTGCATGGTTTGGTGTCATTGGATCTTTTAAAATACCTCTGTTAATGAGTCATTAATGGTGTAATAAACATGTTTTCGTGATTGTCGTCTGAAAAACAATTCTCTAGTAAACTTTCCATAATAAACATGTTGTGGCCGCCCGTTACCGCCACCACCATGACCACCGACCACCACCCACCACTGCCACCGTCACCGCCGCTCGTTACCGTGATCACCCGTATATTTACTTCCAGTACTCGAGCGTCGGATTCAACCTTCTAATCAAATCGCAAGCGTTTGATTTTGCTTGCATGAGTAAAGTAGGACGTAAGCTGGCTAGGTGGGAAAACGGGAGCCGAGAGCTCTCCCCTTCCGCACCACCACCCCACAAAAACGACGAAGTTGCATACCACCCTCCTGCCCTGCCACAAAGATATTATGACAGAGAGAGTCTGACATTTGCGACTATTTCTAGATAGATAAACCTTACACACAATCAGCTTCTAGAGAGAGAGTGAGGTGTGTGTTTCTTTTTCTGTGTGTGAAAAGCAAATTATTCCAAGGATATGGCGTTAAAGCTAAAGGTGTGTAAGAGATAATTTTAGTTTTTAATAAGTTTGTCATTTTCCTTGGTTTCTTTTTTGGTTTAATTTTATTTAAGCTTCAGCAGTTCAGCTAGTTCATTAATCTAAATCGAATAGTCTATAGTTTTCTAACTTTAGTAATTTTGCTTGTCTGCTATATTTGTCCTTCAAAATTCTAGTCTTTGAAGATAGGGTAGAGTGGGGTAGGGTAGAGGTAGGGTAGGGGTGGGGTGGAGTGGAGTGGCTAGGTAAGGTAGGGGTGGGGTGGGGGTAAGGGTAGGGTGTGGTGGGTAATATTACTATCAACAGGTCAGGTCAGATCCAATTAATATTATATAATATTAAATGAGTCTCGGAGGTAGTATTATATCACTTACTAGAATCACTATCTCATTCACACTCACAAAAGACAAAAACAAAATAGAATAAAAGAATCAAGTATCCAACACCGTAAGCAACATCATAACGGACACCATCACACTATAGATCGCATGAAAAGTGGTTTGATAGTCAAGGTGTGAAGGGAGTCCATCACGGTGGGGGTGGTGACCCCCACTCCATGTCCCCTAATATAGAAAAAGTGATGTGATAATCGGTTGGGGGTTTACCTATCATGCTGCCACCGAAGAACAAAGCCTGAACCAACCCAACCTTGTATTTTTGGTCACACACAAGTCCCCACTCAGCCACCGTTGACCACCCTTGACCACCTTCCCACCGCCACGAACCCGGCTGAAGCCCACATACACTTTTCTCCGAATCCCACACACATCCAAAACCAGGCTCGCACGTCCAACTAGGTTCACGGTCAGCAAAAATCATAACCATTGTGTGGAAGGCATCAAGAGCCCATGCCATACAAGTGAGAACGAAATGCTTGAATTGCCAAATACCAAACTCACCGCAATATTTGGTTAACATTTGGTCAACGGAGAGCAACTCAAGTGGTGGTTGCCCATTTTGTGTGGCGGTTTGGGTGTCCACCGGAGGGAGGAGCGGTGGCCGGAGTTCATCCAACGCGGTCTTTTGGGATGACATTGATGGTGGCAAGTTGAAGTCTGTGGGATAGTAACCTTACCTTGGTTCTTTAGTTATATTATAGCTAGCTAGGGGAAAGGATTATTGACCTTTATATATGTTAAAAATATCAAGAATGTGTTGACATGCATGATTGGTGATTAATGGGCCATATAGACAAAAATAAAAGGCCTAGTAGGCAGCCAGTCAGCATGACAATACTTGATATTACAAGTCATTAATTTTTTAAAATCATGCAACTTTGTTGGTTTTTTGATTTCAATACTGTGTGTGGTCAATATTAATTCAAATACGTACATATAATTGTACATCTTTATAAAATAAGAGGTGAATGAGGGGTTGAATCATTAATTTCGACGACAGTGTTATGTTTGCTTTGGTATATCACCTACTAACTAGATTAAATATTTGTATGATAGTTTAAAAAGGAGTTTAGTATTTAAAAATATACTGAACTTGTCATTTTTTGTTATTATGTAAACTCATCTTTCCAAACTACCATTTGATGTTCTTAACATTTAAAAACTACCAATTTATATATCATAACTGCTATAGCAGGTTAATTGCTGATGTGGAACAACTTGCTATGACATGGCTGATGATGTGGAAGATGATATGTAACTTTAATATAAAAAATAATTAAAATGAAACTAATATTTAGTTAATTTAAGAATAATAATAATAAAAAGAAATTCATCTACTGCCCGCCCATCTACTACCCTTCGATTTAGATTCTTCAACAATGGGTTTCTCATCGATTTCAAGCCTTCAACATATTCAAGCCTTCAGTTGCTTCATCTTCATCGATTTCATTTGGTGAGTTTCTTATCTTGCTTCATCTTCATCATAATTTTAAAGGGTGTCTGTCGATTGCTTCATCGACTTTGACCGATTCAACACAACTTCGACAAATTCAAGCCTGATTATTCGACTTCGACGGATTCAACACAACTTCGACGGATTCAAGCCTGATTATTCGACTTCGACGGATTCAACTTCGAGATGGGTTTTTCATAATGGGTTTCCGATTTCTAGGGTTTTTCATTTCAAGCTTGATTCAGAATCGAATTCAATTATAATCGAAAGGGGTTTCTCGATTTCTAAGGTTTTTCAATTTGAAGGTCAACATAGACATCATTTTCTAGGGTTTCACCATCGACTGGGTTTCCTTCTGTTTTAGGGTTTCTTTCATGGTAAGTATCGATTTGTCTTTATGATACATTTCATTTGTTTGTGTTTCGACTTTGATTCATCTGCTTTTGTGTATTGACCAATGATACTAGATTTGATCTTGTTTGATTCATCTGCTTTATGTTTATGATACCAGATTTGTTCTTGTTGATTAATGTGTTGATATTCAACTGATGAGGCTAGTGATTTGTGTTTATGAAGCTGTGATTTGTTCTTGTTTGATTAATGAGGCTTTAATCAACCCTATGTCTTCATCGAAGGCTTCATGTGTTCTTCATAGTTTACTAGTGTTCTTTGTATGTTCATCTACCAAGTTTTATATTTTTTTTATTTTTGTGGAATATTATTGATGTGGCAACTTAGTAATGATGTGGCATGGAAAATAAAATAAAAATTAAAAATATGACTTGTTACCTGTTGAAGAGGTAACCATGGTAGTATTTAGAAAGTTGGATACAACATATGGTAGTTCTGAAAATTGGGTATACACAATAGCAAAAAGTGACAAGTTTGATACACTTTCGGAAAGTAAACCCTTCAAAAAATGATAAATAGTAAACATTAATAAAAAAATATTAAGTAATTATAATTATGAAAAAGATAAGAATTTAAAAATGTGGTGACATAAGACGTTGACATCAGTTAATATGAGGTGGAGAGTACAGGTAACCGCAGAAACTTAGTATCGTTATATGAAGAGATGTGATTGTATTTCTTGTATCGATCATTATTATTATAATTAAGGTAATGAGATCATCTTTATTGATTATAATTTAAAATATTTAAATGATTATAAAATGTTTTAAAATTAATAATTACGAATTTGATTAAATATAGTATTTTAAAATATTATAATAGGTATTTGTGATATTTATAAATTAGGGTGGACAAATATGATATATTAAGGTTTAAGAATGACATATAAATTCCTCTAATAATGTTGATTCAACTTTGACTAAGATAGTCAAAATCGAAATTCAAATTTTGATTATGGATGGTTAAAATTAATCAATTAAATTTATTTTATTAAATGAAATGTTAGAATCATTTAATAAATTTGATGAATGTAAGTATTTTATTTATATTATAATATATAGAACATAAGTTTTGAATATTGGTTGGGCATGTAGCATATGTGATTAAGGTTTGTGTGAGAAAATAACTAATAAATGATTGACAAAGGGAATAGATTGAAAAGGAAAATAAGTTAATGATATTAACTATACTAGACTTAAAGAATAAGAATTTGAATAAAGAAAAACAACACCTAACGAAAAGTAATGAGTTGTGTTTAATATAGTCCATATAAAAACAGTCATAAATTTTAATATTCAATCACATGTGATTCAATATACAATTACATGTGATTCAGTATACAATCATATGTGATTGTAAAATCATTACATTTTAATTACGAAAATGTCACTCCGTCCAAATTTCTAAAATTCAATCTAGACCATTGATAGGGCTGATCCAAAGACTAAGATTAGTCTCTTGAAACTATGCATTAAGTATGAACTATATTAAACATATTTCATAATTAAATATGAGCAACAGATCGAAATGAAGTTAATAAATTATATATTAATTAATAATCAACGTGGCATCTTATATAAGATTCTTCCACGAAAGTCAAGAAACTATTTCTTTTAGGCACGATATCACATTCGCGAAGCTAATATATAAGTTAGTGAAACATTCATATGAAGATGAATCAATTTCATTCTTAAAAAAGTCATCTCCTGTATTAAATTGGTGATATGAAAATTACAGTTTGTAAAAATATATATAAGATATAAAGTAGCTATATAGCCTGTTTTTATAAAGGAGGGCAATGTAATTAAAGATAATGGTCCTGTTAGATGATTGGTCGATGGTATCCAGCCATCACATTTGACATTTCTAACTTTGCTGATACTGCAATTTAGTGGATGGCCCTGATTAATAGTTGAATGATGGTGGTAGTGAGCTGTAACTTACAAGTGTGGGTATGGCATGGTTGAATGTGGGAGCACTCATGTTTTTTTTACGGCAAAGCATATTATTAGTACTTTTAAGATGATAGAGACACAGAAAGAATGAAATCAGTCCTGTTAATATTGTAACAAGAAAAAGTTTATTTGAGAATCATATTTTAGTACGAGAACCGTGAAAATAATTTAAGTCATCAAATTTTTCCTCCTTTAATGTCATTGTCCACCTATGAATTCCTTACATGCACTCTGCCATACTCTATCTCTCCACGCTCTCCATCCATGAACTTCCCATATCGCGGTTCTCGCACTAATAGCGGTTCTCGAATGAACCATCCCCTATTGTAAATATAGGACTAAAGATAGAGAAAACTACTTTATACAGTATTAATATACCACCTTGCGGTGGTATATTCCTCCACCGTTAATGCTTAGTGGGTCCGGTAAGGAGAGACTGTGTTAAAATGGTCTCGGGTTTAATTCTGACCCCTTACTCGCACTACTACATTTTGACTCATTTGTGACGGCAAATTCTGTCGCAAAACCGTCGCTAACGGCCTTTGCGACGGAAATCAGCGGTCCCATAATGACT
The DNA here is from genome assembly GCA_947179395.2 of Pulicaria dysenterica. Lineage (NCBI taxonomy): Eukaryota > Viridiplantae > Streptophyta > Magnoliopsida > Asterales > Asteraceae > Pulicaria > Pulicaria dysenterica. The sequence continues at coordinate 13,293,899 of OX359291.1, forward strand.
CGTCAGAAATAACTTTGCATCAGATTGTGACGGATTACTGACGGATTTGCGTCGATCATTATTTTGTGACGACTTTGTGACAAATGAATATTTGTAGCGGATTTGCAACGGGCGTTCTTTGTGTCAGGTTTGTGAATGATACATTTGCGACAGATTTTTTGCATCGGGCTTGGGACGGGTAAGTTTTACGTCTGATTTGTAACGGATTTGCATGAGAATCTAATTTCTAAGTCTATTGTCGTACCCGTCGTAATTCGTCGCAAAATATAGAAGTTTAGGTTAACGAACTGTTAAATTTCAGTTGCTTTCTCGATGGAAATTTAACTCAAAAACAAATTTCAATATTTAAAAATATTACACAAGACTACAAGAGTTGATAATAACAATGGCGTTTTTAACAAACAATTTAAGCTCCAAATTAACACGATAACCTAAGGTTCAATAGACCTCAACACACAAAATCGATTTAGCTTTAGCAATAATATAAAAAACAAATTCGAAGTCTGTCGTAAATCTGTCACAAACTGCGATGATTTGCGATGGATTTGTGATGACCCAAAGTGCTTTTTTATTTTTAATTGTTTTTCCGTATAACAATCTCATACACCATCTAATATACTATTATCTGATTTTACAATCACACACAATTTAAAAGAAATTTTATTCACCTGCATCCGACGTATCGTCATATGATAAACGGTATTTCAATATTAGTAAAAATGTATGTAAACATATGAAAATGCACACGAACGTGTCTACTAGAAAAACATATAAAACTTCTTACCAAACCAAACCGCCAACAAGTATAATATGTGATAAGATGTGTTTTTTTTGTGTCTTTTTTACGACTTTTTATCTAAAAATGCAAAAATACAAATTCAAAGTCTGTCGCAAAAGTATGAAATTTTCTACAGATAAACTTTTTTTCTAAATTGTTTTTTCTGTATAACAAACTCATATATCCTCTAATACACTACTATATGATTATACAAACACATAAAAAAATTTAAAAAATTATTTGCGACGGATTTGTGACAGTTGTTTATTTATATACTTTTAAATATCACTTATATATTTTTGTGTCAGGTTTGTGTCCATTCTTTCAGTCGCAAACCCGTTCGTCGCTAGTCTTTCTATATTCCGTCGCTAATTTTCGTAGCAAAACCTCCGGTCGCTAGTCCGTCGCTATTCCCTCACATATTCTGACCACGTGATTGTGATTGCTTTGAAGTATATCGCAAATCTGTCACAATGACGTCGCAACTTTTCTATTTTTTGCGACAGATTTCGTCCATCACAATAGCATGTTTGTGTTGTAGTATCGGGCAGCCAAGACAGGTGATTATTGCATGCGGGCCGATCTTTGAGAAGGGGATCGGTTCGGATCTGTAAGATTCCGGACACAAGATTAAGCCAGGGTAAACAACCTTTTAAAAAATTAAACTTTTCAGATAACACATTGTTCTTCGTTTGCATGTAATAACACATTTTGGTGCAAGTTACAATATTTTAAGAGTTTAAGTACCGATGTTAACGTAATATTTTTTTTTTCCTTTGTGGATGGCTGTGGTTAAACTAAAGGGGTTTATTGTGCAACTATCAATATTTTTAAGTGCTATCGATTTGAGCTGAAGGGTGTGACATGAAGTCTATAGTCTTAATTAAGATGAGTACAATAACTTAACTTCGTTGCCTTATGATATAGTCCATATATATATATATAACACTCTAAAAAACCGATATCTTGTTAGTTCCTACTAACCGCATTTCAATAAACCATGACTATAGAGCAGAAGTCTTAGAATTTTGGGTTTAAAAATCTTATACAACAATTATTATATATAGAACAAAAACCAGGAGATGAACAATACTTTTATCGAATATATATATATATATATTAAGAAGGCCAAAGTTATAAACAAAGTATTGCTTAGATGGAGTGGTATTTGATGCTTTTGTCATAGCTAAGCTCATGAGTTCGAGTCCTAGACTCTTTTTTTATCCAGCCTCTTTTTTTGTTTCTTTCATTTATTTGCCTTTTCTTTTGCAAATTCTTCAACAATGTTTATTTTGTTTATAATTATCAATATTAATTTAATTAATATTAAATCTTATAGTAAAAAATTAGGAAGTTTGACAGTAATTTACTTTTTTTTTTCATGTTTTAATAAATATATTTTAAACCTTTTAGTACTAAAGTTTAGTACAAATGACTTTTGCACCTTATCATATATAATAACATGAGAAATATTCAATATAGTCCATATTTAATGTATAGTCCTGGGAGAATAATTTTAGCATTTTGATCAGCCACATCAATGGTCCAGATTGAATTTTAGAAATTTTGAGCGGAGTGGCATAATTGTAATTCACAGGTGATGATTTTACAATCACATGTGATTGTATACTGATTCAATGTGATTAAATATTAAAATTTCAGGACTATATTTTTTTTATGTACTTTCTTAAATACAACCCATAATAACATATATCAATCTTTGGGGGAAATTGAATTAAAAAAATCAAATCTGGTTAAGAAATATATTTACCTATTTCCAATTTTTTTGTGATATATGGAATCACTTTATTTATATAAGTCGAATTAAACTTTTACTACACGTCACGTATATGTTTTAAACCCCGTCACAACGCTCGGGGTATAAGCGATAACTCGTTTACTGTACATTTATTAAACTTTCGAAGCCTTGCAACATTTCAAAAACTTCAAAAAGCATTTTCCTTTCTTTGAACTCGTCATCCTCTACCATTATCTTACCAACCTGTCATTATCAACCAAGATAAATGTTAGATCAGCTAACATTGATGAGTTCGTGAGAATTGGAGACTAAATCTTAGTCGTTCGTTTTGTAAGTGAAATTCATGGATGTAAAGCGTGGGGGAATCGAGTGTGGCAGGGAGTATGTAAGGAATTCATGGGTGGGCAAGACATTGAAGGAGGGAGAATTGGACGGCTGGGATTGAGTCTTCCACTATATATATATATATATATATATATAAAAGGCCAAAGATATAAATAAAGTATTGCTTAAATGGAGTGGTATTTGATGCTTTTGTCATAGCTCTGGTCACGAGTTCGAATCCTGGACCCTTTTTTATTCAGCCTTTTTTTTTGTTTCTTTCCTTTATTTTCCTTTTCTTTTGCAAATTCTTCTTACACTGTTTATTTTATTTATGATTATGAATATTAATTTAATTAATACTTAATCTTATAGTAAAAAATTAGAAAGTTTGAGAGTTATTTACTTTTTTTCATGTTTTAATAAATATATTTTTAAACTTTTTAGTACTAAAGTTTATTACAAATGTCTTTTGCACCTTATTACGATACTACTATATAATACATTTAACACTCTCTCTCTTCTTATCTTAAAACTTCTTAAAATTCAACCAACAATACATCTCCACCCTTCTTTTTATCCAAATTAATCTCACCCACTCAATATTTAATTATTTCTCTCTCCTAATAAACTTTACCTTTTTATTTATTTAAAATATATTCTCTCACTAACACACTTTCTTACACAAACACAATTATTCACCCACATAAATATAATTTTCAAAATCTTATTAATTTCTCTTTACTTATTTCATAAATATAAATCTTTTTAATTTTTTTTAATGTTTTTTAGAATTTTTTTTTTAAATTAATAAAATAGTTGATACAAATATATAAAAAATTGAAGAAAAAAACAGGCATGTTGAAGAAATTTTTTTCGTGACATTGAATAATGTAATAACATATCATTAAATCCTTGAAAACGACATGTTGCAAAACAGAAACTATTTACCCTCGCAGCATTGCGCGGGTACGCTGTTGTATATAATAACATATAACAATCTATATATTTGGGGAAAATCGAATTAAAAAAATCAAATTTCGTTAAGAAATATATATATCTATTTCCAATTTTGTTGTGATATATGGAATCACTTTATTTATATAAGTCGAATCAAATAAAAAAAGATTTATATTTATGAAATAGTTGATACAAATATATAAAAAATTGAAGAAAAAAACATGCATGTTGAAGAAATTTTTTTCGTGACATTGAATAACGTAATAACATATCATTAAATCCTTGAAAACGACATGTTGCAAAACAGAAACTATTTACCCTCGCAGCATTGCGCGGGTACGCTGCTGTATATAATAACATATAACAATCTATATATTTGGGGAAAATCGAATTAAAACAATCAAATCTCGTTAAGAAATATATATATATCTATTTCCAATTTTGTTGTGATATATGGAATCACTTTATTTATTTATATAAGTCGAATTAGACTTACTACACATCACGTATATGTTTTAAACTCCGTCACAACGCGCGGGGTACAAGCGATAACTCCTTTACTATACATTTATTAAACTTTCGAAGCCTTGCAACATTTCATTACCTTTAGAATGCATTTTCCTTTCTTCGAACTCGTCATCCTCTACCGTTATCTTACGAACCTGTCATTATCAACCAAGATAAATGTTAGATCAGCTAACATTGATGAGTTCATCGTTTTATACGTTTACACTTAAAAGATAACACATCTCAAAAATATGAAAAATGCTTTATACCATTTTCATTTAAAGAAAAACATCATAAAAACATAATTAAACAGAGACATTGACAAAGTTAGATCATATCATCGATCATTGCACAGTCAAACATATTATCATTTTATCTAACACTGAATCTTCATCTCTTACCGAACATAGAAATATGCACTCTAAATCCTTGCTGCAAGTACTAAATTACCGATAAATAAAGAAATCATGATTTGGTTACAAATTTCATTTTCCAATGATTAAATCTTTTATTTTTTAAAAATTGGGCAACGAGCAATAGCTTTACTTTAAGCAACATTAGTGAATTAGTTTTTTTAATTATTATTATTATTATTATTATTATTATTATTATTATTATTATTATTATTATTATTATTTTATTATTATTATTATTTTGTTAAACAAAGTTGCTGCTTATAAAAACAACAGCAAAGGACACTCGATCATCTATTATTCCATTTCACACAGCCACACAGGCACACATCCAAATCCGTTTTGTCTTCTTCGGCCCACAAGAAGGTGGGTCAATCTTTCAATTGGCTGCCTGTCTCTCTCCCATGGCCCATGTAAAAGCCCACCACTCTATGGCCCATGTTTGTGTTTTCTATTCTATCTCAAGAAAATAGTGTAAAAATAACTCAACTACAATATGTGTATATAAGATATGTTATAAGTTAAGAAAGACATATTTTATTTTCTTTAAACCGTATGAACCTACCATTAACTAACATATACAACCTACAATGCTTTATAACCCGATAAGAATTACCACTTCAAAATAAGCAACCCTAAAGAAACCATGAAGACCTCTTAAGCTAAACCAAAACAATGGAAAATAACGACTAAAACTAAGTGTATACATAACCTATAATCTGCTCTCTTAATCTTTAAATAGCACAATATTTTCAAACGGCATCATCACATTTATAACTATTCAAAACTTAAACAAACTCCAACCAACTTTACACTTCTCTCCAACTTTCCTCTTCCCAAATTCCTTACCCTCCTCATAAACCACCCTACAGAACAAATCAGCTAGTTACTAACACACAACTAAAAGCCACAAAAGATAACGAGCCACAATAAGACAAAAACCAAAACAAGACCGAAACTGTTTAAATGTGTTTTAACTTTAGATCGTTTCTTTCAACAAATAGATTTGACGGTATTTCTTTTCTTTCTAGCCTCTTTTCCGCCTCTTCTCTTTAATCTTGTAAGGGTTTTGCAAGGATGGATGTTATAATCGATTATGCATAGTGAAGTACAAACTTGAAGCCGAAAGTAACCTTTAATTGGCTCTTGATTGTGAGAAGCATGACTGCTTTGCTCTTCTCTTCTCAATTTTTCATCAAGTAATTACGTGCTTAACTTGTTCTACAACTAGACATAAAAGAGATGTGTAACACTGTACTTTTTAAACATATAATTTACTGCACGCGGAAGCTAATTACATAAAATTATCTTGATTACATAATAGATACAAAAAGATTTAACTTGTTTGATGTACAAAGACCTTTACATTGTTAATACAAAAACAGGCTCTTAACAAAAACTTGACATCAGAGAATTGGTCCGACCATATTCCCAGCCCAAAAGCATCAAGCTCACCAAAGAGTATCTGCAAAACAATCTAGTGGGGAATTAGCACAAAGCTAAGTGAGGGAACAAATATCTAAACATACACAAGGCAAACATGCCCAAACCAAATAGCTCATGAATCCCAGGAGAACCGTCGGTGTTGCAAGCACCTACAACCAAGGTCGGCCAAAACCAAGGTTTACCGATAGCCCAGCTAACAGTGATAACAACACCAGTCTTCTTGAGTACAATAAATGCACCCCAAGATCTGATAAGTTACACCCCCAAGCAAAGGCCCAGACTAAACTGATCTCCAAATAACATGTATATACAATCCAAACAAGAGCATTCCAAATAGGATATTAAATCCTGTATATCCGAAGATATAAATCCACTCACCAAAGTCTTCAAAACCTTGGCACACTCAGATGACTAAATTCACCGAGTCTTCTCAGTTCCTGAGATTGAAGTAACCCAAGTCAGTATTCAATTTATAATACTGATCCAATAAGAATGTATCCATGTAAATCATGTATGTACACAATTTCATATATATATATATATATATATATATATATATTCATCATACATAACCCAATAGATATACAATTCATGTTTATCTTTAAATCATCAAATCCGATTACACCAAATCCGATCAAATCATTACCCAAATCCGAGCATAGGCACAATCCGAGTAAAATCACAATCCGATAAAGTCACAATCCGATCAAATGTTTAAATCCGATAATCCAAGATTCCGATAAAAGAGTTAGGGCCAAATCCGGTATTAAGTTATCGGATTCCGAGTAAATGGCAATTCCGAAAGAATTGTTAAGGCACCACTGATAATTTAATCGGATTCCGATACTTCTATCGGATTCCGAGTCATTCAAACCTCAAATCCGACAGATTTATAACTTTATGCATACAATCTATTTCTAACTTAAATCTTACTGATTTCATGCATACAAGTTATATATGTTTCCAGAAATCATTCTAAACATATAATGAACATAATCTATCATCAAAATCTAACATACATTCATCCTAAGATCATCAAATCATCAAAAACAATCGGTATTCATATATATATATATATCAAAACCGAACATATAAACAAATAACCAACTATAAATCAGTAATCTAACCTCTAGATGATTTCAATTAATCACTATAATGCAAGCAAGATGGAAGTTGATTTCTTTCTTTCCTTTCTTCTTCTTCTCGGCCGAAGACACCAAACACACACACACACACACACTATGTCTATTCTAACAAGTAATAAAGTATGGAGGGGGAGTGGTAGCTAAACCCACAATTCGGCCATACCCCCACCCCCCCCCCCCCCCCCCCAACAACCCAAATATAATATTATTTAAAAGAAACTATTTATCTAAATAAAATAATATCACAAAATAACAATATCCCAACAATTAATAATTAACACATAATCATAAATAATTCACATAAACCAATTAAATCTCAAGATTAATAAATCAATTACCTTAATTAATCTAGCCCGGTAAAGAGGGTGTTACAAGATGATAACAAGATAACGAGTTTATCAATAACAATGGATCAATCCCAAGAACATCCTTTATCTCCGATCAATTGAACACAACATACACGTTCACCATTTTTTTGATTGATCACCGTTGAACACAATGAACACGTTTTCTTTATATTTTCCGTTTTGATGTAAAGCAAATATAGAAATAGCAAAATACATTGGAAGAAAAATTCAGACTTTTTACAGCTTGATTTCTAGAAAACACGATGAAATGAAAAATCAAGAAAAAAGAAAACAAAACTGATTAAAATGCAGCTATACATGGGGCGGTAGTAACAACAGATCAACAAAGGTCGACGATGATACATATTTGTGGCTCACTACTAGACGCCGACGGCAGTTTGATGAACAAATCACATCTGATACTCCGAACGATTTGGCAATGGTTGATGAACAATCTTTTGTCTTATCGCTAGTCTCAATGGTGGTTGCTACTACGACTGCAAGGCCGCCGCCGGCGACTTTAGTTCTTGCTCCAGATCTGAGATTTGAATAGGGTTTTTGGTGGGGATAGTGCTTTAACAGATCTGAGATGGTCTGCTAGCAATCAAAATCGGTGACCGAAATTCGCGAAAAGGCGACAATTGAGGTACTGGAGCTGTGTCCGGCGGCGATAGTTATCTCAGACACCGCCGTGCTTTCGTGTGGAGTGTAGCGGCGTTCATGGAGTGGACGGGCAAAAAATTAGGGTTTGTTAAGGGAAAGCCTTGAAGATTATACTCAGATGAGATGAGGGGGTGCCTTTTTATTAGGAAATTATAAATATAATTAATAAATATTAATTATTAAATACCTATAGTACTCTTACCCTATAGATGCCACATGTCAGCTCCTCCTTCCCTCTTACCCCTAAACCACCACCGCCGCAGGAAACCCTAAACCACCGCCGCCGTAAGAAACCCTAAACCACCACCGCCGCAAGAAACCTTAAAACACCACCGCGCCTACTCTGTAACCCTAAAAAGACATCGGTTTCGTCCGTTCGGCGCCGCTGCCCACTCTCCGGCCATTTCTTCTCACATGCTAAAGCTTAAAGCCACCGTCATAGGAACCTTAAACCATCACCGCCACTTCTCCTCTGTAACCCTAAATAGCCAGCCGCTTCATCCGCTCGCCACCGCCCACCCTGTTAACCCTAAAATATAACCACCGTCGCCGCTCCTCCTCTGTAGACTTACTTTTGCCCCATTGCCTGAAGCTGGAAAACCTTAAATGTCGACCAAATCACAGCCGATGAACCTCCACGCCGCAATCCCGACGAGTCTAAGGCTCCCACTGTAAATAACTTCTCTCTCGATTTCCATCGGGAGTCGAACTCAGAAGCGGTGTTGGTTTTTGGTGAAGCTGTGATGGTGGTCGGACGTTATCCGCCCTTGTAGACAGAAACAGATTCACGCTTCACACAATACAGATTCATCATTTCTTCTCCTTCATCTTTTTCTTGTTTTTTTCATTCATCAATTTATTGTTTCCATATTATCTATATAATCAATTAATAAAGAAAAATACTATTCATTTCAATTTTTATTTTACTTCCCTCATAAATTTTTATTTTTCACCAATGTCTGTGTATTAGTTTTTGTTTTCATTTTAATTGTTAGTGTTCATCAAATCCAGTTTTGGATGAATTGTGAATCTAGAATAGTTTGATGATGTATGTATCAAATTTGATGATTTTTGTATATCAAATTTGATGATTTGTATATCCTATTTTTTATTCTGTTTTTATAAGTGTATTGTTCATCAATCATTGGTTGTATTCTGTTTTTTTTTTTTTTGTATGTCAATATATGGATAAAGTGTATTGTTCATCAGTTGAATAATAAGTTATATTGTTTTATTAATATTTGTAGTGTGTGATGATATGTTCTTGTTTACGTATCACCAAATTTTATACCATGAATTTAGGACCTTCATCAATTTTTAAGTTAGTGTGATACCCAAAATACCCCTGAGTCCATTTTTTTAGTAACCGGATGTATTGAACTTTGATCAAATTTACTTGACCCATATATATATATATATATATATATATATATATATATATATATATATATATATATATATATATATATATATATATAGGATCAAATAAAAAAAGTTTTAGGGTAAAAAGAGTAAAGAGAAACCAGAAGACGACACATGTCCTTTTAATTTAAAAAAATTTAAAAATGTATAATAGGTATTTTCATTTCTTTATCTCTCCTAATTATCCCCCACTAACCCACCCACTTCCCCTCCCGCAACCCTAGTCATCGCCGCCGCCACGACGCGCCTCCGCTGGTCGTCCGATGGTCCGTGCATCTGAACCTTGTTTGAAGCTGTCATCTCAAGTATATGTGCGTATTTGTTGATTTGTGCATCTGAACCTTGTTTGAAGCCCGATAGTTCATCTGAAACTGGTATGAATCCTGATTGTTCATCTGGAACTGGTTTAGGGTTCTGAAATTATATTTGAAACTGATTTTGTGCATCTTTGTATCTGTTGATCATCGATTCAAGAGTGGTTCATAATATATATTCATCAGTTTTTTTTTCATCTAAAACCGATTGTTCATTTGATTCTGAAATTATATTGAAACTGATTTTGTGCATATGTGTATCGGTTGATCATCTATGTATTTGGTCGGTTGACTATTGTATTTGGTCGGTTGACTGACGCATCTGTGTATTTGGTTCAAAATATATGTTTATCAGTTTTTTTTTCTGATCGTGCATCAATTAATTTGATCGGTTGACTGTAAAGGTTTTAGATTTTGAATGGTTATTCCCAAATGTTGATTGTAGTTTACATAATTTTAGGGATGGTAAACAATTAAAAGACTATTATACCCTTTATTGTATTTTTTTTAATTAATATAAAAAGAAAAAAAGCCAATTTTATAGGAGTAGTTATTGGAAAATGAATGGCTGGATTTCTCCTTACTTTTTGTATAATAAGATTCTTTTTAGTGGATCCCCTATATATATATAGGGGAGGGTTCATATGAGAACCGTTGTTAGTGCGAGTAGTTTGTACAGGTGAGCTTAGTTGGTACAGGTAGCGATCTTCCAGGATGAGATAAGAATGACAGTTCAAGTTTTGTTTTGAATTCACGTAATTTTAGTGATAAATTCTATTTTGAAATATTCCAGAGTGATAGCTATGAGAAGATAACTTTGTTTCTATCCTTAGCTAAATGATCTCGATAAACATCTACTATTGCGTATGGTTTGTTATCTCGTAGTATATATATAGATGTTGATCAGGGTAGAAAAGTAGACGAGCCTCAAGGGAAAAACCCTTACAATTGAGAAGAATTGTACGTGTGTTGGTTCGTTTTGAATTAATGCATTGGGGCTTATGGTGTTTATTCGTATTCTATAATCATTGTTCTTGGTAATTCGATTAGTTGTTTCCGCAAACTAGTTGTTTCAAATCTTGGATTGTTATTGTGCGTTTTAATTCGATCATGACAAGTGGTATCAGAGCTACGTTGTAGCTTTGGATCCAAGATCATCAAGAACAACTTAACTAGCAGATTCTTGGGTGATTCATAGCAATCATGATCGACATGGCAGACGGGGTGTTGTTAACAAAGGTTCCCATGTTGAAGCCCAATGACTTCGACATGTGGAAAATAAGAATTAAGCAATACATCTTACTTACAGACTATCTGATGTGGGACATCATTGAGAATGGTCCTAAGGGAATACAAAAACTTGATGCTGATGGAAACAAACTGCCTAGGGATCCACCAGCAAACGATTTGGAAAGAAAAGAAAGACAGAGTGAGATGAAAGCACTAAGTACCTTACTATTGGCCATTCCAAACGAATATCAACATCAATTCAGTAGATGTGAGCAAGCAAAAGAACTCTGGCAAGCATTAGAGAAAAGGTTCTCTGGAACAAAAAGTACCAAACGAAATCAAAGATCTATACTCAAACAACAGTATGAGAATTTTAGTGCAGGGAAGGAAGAAACTATGACACAAACATTTGACAGATTCAACAAATTGGTTGGAGAATTGGCTACTGCAGGAGTAATAATCGACCAAGATGATGTCAATAGAAAGTTTCTAAGGTCACTGGGTGAGGAATGGACTATGTACACAGTTGCATCTAGACAAAGTGATGATCTGGAAGGAAAAGAATTGGATGATCTTTACAATGATCTTAGAGTCTTTGAAGCAGAAGTGGAAGCAAAAAGGAAACCTTCAAGTTTTTCTCAAAATGCAGCATTTCTTTCATCAATTGGTGAAGTTACATCTGGTTCTCAAACTTCCAGGGTGAATGCAACAAGTGATGATGTACTAGAAGCATTTTTTGCAAGTCATGCCAAGTCCACATTTGTGAATGATGATTTAGAACAAATTCATCCAGATGATCTAGAGGAGATGGATATTAAATGGCAAATGGCAATGCTCACACTAAGGGCAAAAAGGTTCATTCAAAGAACTGGGAGAAAAGACTTTGGTATTAAAAGAGATGATAAAGCTGGGTTTGACAAAAGCAAGGTTGAGTGTTACAAATGTCACAAACATGGACACTTTGCAAGGGAATGTAGAGGAGAAAGAAGGCAGGAAGGATCACAAGAAGTATCCAACAACAGAAACATTCAGAGTAACAATTCAACAGCACTGGTGTCACAAGGAGATGCTCACTTTGATTGGAGTGAACATGCTGAGTTTGCCACATCAAATCAAGCTTTAATGGCAGAAACTTCAACAAAATCAGATAACATGCCAAAAGAGGTAAAGCTCAAACTTTGTACTGAAGAATGTCTTCAAACTGTTAAAAAATACAGGGATCATAACAAAGTTGTATGTGAAACTTTGTCAAAATCTGAGGAAAGAAGCAGAGAAACAAGTCTAATAATTGCTAGTTTTGAACAACAAGTAAAAGCATATGTTAGTAATGAGAAAAAGTATCAAGATGATATTTGTCAATTAAAAAGAGAAAATGAAAAACTTGTTTTTGAACTAGAAGAAGTCAAGAAGCAACTTAACACTGAAATGCAGAAGTCTGAAAATGTTAAACTTGACATTGACAAGTTTCAATATGCTTCTAAAACAGTTGAAAACATTATTCAAAGTCAAATTCATGATAAATTAAAAACTGGATTAGGATATAGAGAAGTGCCTCCTCCATTCAATCAAACTTATATTCCCCCAACAAAAGAAGTTGTTGAAAAATACAGGAATGATAAGGATTTTCCAAAAGAGGTATTTATTGATCCTAAACCAGAATTTGAATCACATGAACAAAAGAAAGCTGCACACACATCTTCTGAAGCATCTTCCTCAGGACACAAACCGTTACAACAAACAAAGGCTAGAGGAAATCAGAGAAACTGGAATCAAAAGATGTTTCAAAATTATGGTGTAATCATCAAACAGATCAAGCCAAAAGCATGCTTTATTTGTGGGAAACTGAATCATATTGCAAAACAGTGTTTTCACAATCCTATAAATAAAAAGTCTAGGTTCAACTTGTCTTCCAAGCTTAACAAATCTAGAACACCAAAACAGATCTTCAAAGGAAAGCCTGTAGTTGTTCAAAAGTATGTGCCTAAAGGAAAGAATGCTAATGAAGTTATTACAGGTAACACTAGTCAAAGACCTTCAACAACAGAGAATCTTGGTTTCAGATTGATGCCTTATGTTGTTGACAGTCCTTACTTGAAACAGTCTCAAGTGTTAAAGCAATTTACTTATTTCAATGCTGAAGGAAAACCCAAGACCACACTGGCTTGGGTTCCTAAAAGAAACTAACTTGTTTTGTTGATGTGCAGGGCAAGCCACCTCAGAGAAAGAAGAATATATGGCATGTAGATAGTGGCTGCTCTAGGCACATGACTGGAGACAGAGAATGTCTTCAAAAGTTTGAACAGTGTGATGGTGGATACGTTGCTTTTGGTGGGGATGTTAAAGGAGGAAAGATCACAGGTAAATGTCAAGTATCAATTGGAAAGCTAAACTTCTCTAATGTTTTCTATGTTGAACAGTTGAAGTATAATTTGCTGAGTGTATCACAAGTATGTGATAAGAAAAACAACATTCTGTTTACAGAACAAGAATGTATCATTCTTGCTCCAGGATTCAAAATACTGGATGAAAAACAGATTCTGCTGAGAACACCAAGGAATGAAAATGTCTATTGTTTGGATATGGCTATAACTTCACAAATCTCAGAAGAAACTTGTTTTCTATCAAATGCAACAGCTGATGAATCTTCTTTGTGGCATAGAAGAATGTGTCATGTGAATGTCAAAACCATGAATAGGTTGTTCAAACAAGGGCTGGTGAGAGGATTACCTCAAAAGGAATTTGCTTACAATGAGCAGTGTGTTTCATGTTTGAAGGGTAAGCAGCTCAAAACCTCTCATAAGTCAAAAGAAGTAAACTCAATCACTGATCCTCTATATTTGTTGCATATGGACTTGTTTGGGCCTACAAATGTAATGAGTATTGGAAAGAAGTCTTATTGCTTGGTTATTATTGATGACTTCTCAAGATTCACATGGGTATTTTTCCTTAAGAGTAAAGATGAGACAAGTGAGATACTCAAATCTTTTGTGCTAAGAATTGAAAATCAACTGGGATCAAAGGTTAAGACGATGAGAAGTGACAATGGAACAGAATTCAGAAACTCAAGCTTAGAGAACTTTTGTGTTCAGAAGGGCATTACAAGGCAATTCAGTGCCCCAAGAACACCTCAACAAAATGGAGTTGCAGAAAGAAGGAACATAACTCTAATAGAAGCTGCTAGAACCATGCTAGCAGACTCAAAGCTTCCTATCACTTTCTGGGCAGAAGCAGTGAATACAGCATGTTATGTACAAAACAGGATTCTTATAGTTAAAAATCATTCAAAAACCTCATATGAACTCATTCACAACAGACAACCTTTGATTAGTTTTCTGAAACCATTTGGATGCCCCTGTACTATTCTGAATACAAAAGAGTATCTTGGAAAATTTGATAGCAGGGTGAATGAAGGTTTTTTTGTTGGTTACTCTTCTCACAGCAAAACATACAGAGTATATAACAGAGTCTCCAAAATTATTGAAGAAAGTGCAAATGTGTCCTTCAATGAACACACCTCAAATGTTTCTGGCACAGGTCCAAATTGGCTTTTTGATATTGATAAACTTACAAGTTCACTTCATGGATGCAATTCAAGTACACAGGAAGAAAGTTCAAAGAAGGAATCCTCAAAAGACTATGTTTTTTTCCCTCTATTGCAGGTTGATCCACCATGTTTTACTGAGATCTCTTCTTCAAAATCTCATGATACAAACAGTGACAGTATTAGGAATGAAACAGAAGAGGTCCCCACTATGCAAAGCAAAAGTTCCACTAAACTCCATGATCCATTACAGTCAGAGCTAGTACAAGCAGACCCTCAAATCCTTGAAGATGAAAACTTTGAGATACATGACTCAAATCTGAGTCCTGTAATACAGGTTGACTTTCAACCCTCTTCAAGAATTCAGAAGAACCATCCTATAGAGCAAGTTATTGGTGACATTCATACTCCAATGGAAACAAGAAAGAAGTTTAAAGAATCACTGGAACATGCTAATTTGTGTCTGTATTCAAGTTTTCTTTCTCAAATTGAACCCAAGAAGACACATGAAGCTTTGAAAGATCCTTCATGGATTGAAGCAATGCAGGAAGAACTTCTTCAATTCAAAATACAAGATGTATGGACCTTGGTGTCACTTCCACCAGGAAAAAGAGCAATTGGTACAAAATGTGTCTTCAGAAACAATAAAGATGACAGGGGAATTGTGATTAGAAACAAGGCAAGATTGGTTGCTCAGGGATACACACAAGAGGAGGGTATTGACTATGATGAAGTTTTTGCTCCTGTTGCAAGGATTGAGGCTATTCGAATTTTTTTAGCTTTTGCATCTTTCAAAAGATTTAAAGTATATCAGATGGATGTAAAGAGTGCTTTTCTGTATGGCAAGATAGAAGAAGAATTTTATGTATGTCAGCCTCTAGGTTTTGAAGATCCCAAGTTCCCTGATAAAGTGTTTAAGTTGAACAAAGCATTATATGGTCTTCATCAGGCTCCTAGAGCCTGGTATGACACATTGTCAGACCATCTTCTTGAAAATGGATTCAAAAGAGGCAAAATTGACAAAACCTTGTTCATTATGAAGGAAAATGATGATATTCTGTTGGTACAGATTTATGTTGATGATATTATCTTTGGTTCTACACTACCTTCTTTATGCAAAGAATTTGAAACCATAATGCATCAGAAATTCAAGATGAGCTCTATGGGAGAGTTATCATTCTTTTTGGGATTGCAAGTCAAGCAACAAGATAATGGAATCTTTTTGAGTCAATCTAAATATGTGTATGATATTCTGGACAAGTTTGGCTACAAAGAAACAAAAGTTGCAAGTACTCCTATGGAAACACACAAGACTTTGTCAGCAGATCTTGAGGGGGAGGATGTTGATATTCATTTATACAGATCTATGATTGGTTCTTTAATGTATCTCACCTTTTCTAGACCTGACATTATGTTTGCAGTATGTGTGTGTGCAAGATTTCAAACCAATCCCAAACAGTCTCATTTTCTTGCTGTCAAAAGGATTTTCAGATATTTAAAAGGTCAACCAAATCTTGGCTTATGGTATCCAACAGACTCTCCTCTGGATTTGATTGCTTACACTGATAGTGATTATGGAGGTGCAAATTTGGATAGAAAGTCTACATCAGGAGGATGTCAATTTCTTAGGAACAGGTTGATCTCATGGTAATGCAAGAAACAAACCACAGTATCCACTTCTACAGCAGAAGTAGAGTATGTAGCAGCCTCAAGTTGCTGTGCACAAGTGCTTTGGATTCAGAATCATGTGCTTGATTATGGTGTTACTTTCCTTAATACTCCTATTCTCATTGATAACAACAGTGCAATCAGCATTGTTAATAATCATGTCAAACATTCTAAAACAAAACACATTGAAATTAGATATCATTTCATAAGGGATTGCAATGAAAAGAAACTTATCCATGTTCAAAAAGTTCATACTGACAATCAACTTGCAGATCTGTTTACAAAACCTTTTGATGTCAGTAGGTTCAATTTTCTTGTTTCCAATATTGGAATGATGATTCTTGAAAAATAAACTGTTTTGTTTCGGGATTATTCTCAATGATTTTTTGTTCTATTCTGGAATGGAGATTACACTTGATTAGCTACTACAGGTGTGCAGAGATGATACAGGTGTGCAGAGATACTGCAGGTAAGCAGAGATACTACAGGAATGCAGAGATACTACAAGCAAAATTGCTTTCTCACACAGTTGCTACAGGCAGTTAGTACAGGCTAACAAATTTCGCGAACTTTTGATGAGCTCAGCATTTTTTTTAAATTTTCCTTTTTCTTCGCTCTCATAACTGACATCCCTATTTATCTCACACATTCATTCTTAAACTTCTCACTTCTCTCATACTCTTCATCCGAACCCTTTCCTCTGCTACTCTCCCTTCCAACATCATGTCTTCGTCTTCTTCATCTTCTCACTCTGACAATGGCGAACTCAAGTTCGTGGATTCCCATAATATGGCAGCATATCTAAAAAAACCTAATCAGTATGAGGACTTTCATCCTATCATCGGCTTCTTGAGAACGTCTCATATTCAATATGCCCTACAAGTTAAGCTTGTCATCTACATCGATCATCTTCATCAATTTTGGTCCTCCGCGGAGATAATAGAAACAAATGGTGCTTACTCTATAAAATCAAGGGTTGATCAACGCGAGTTGGTGGTAACTGAAGCCCTAGTCCGTCAGCACCTTCAACTCAACGATGAGTCAGCTATTTCATCTTTACCCTCTGATGAACTTTTCGCAACTTTATCTCGTATGGGGTATGAGGGTGATTTAAGGAACATGACCTTTCTAAAAGGATTGTTTTCTCCTCAGTGGCGTTTTCTTTGTCATGTGCTACAACAGTGTATTTCTCGTAAAAAGGGCGCATGGCATGAATTTGGCGGGTCTATTGCCACTGCATTAGTTTGTTTAGCCACTGGTCAAAGGTTTAACTTTTCCAAAATGATTTTTGATGATATGATCTGGAATTTGCAGCATTCTACAAACAAATTTTTGATGTATCCCAGATTCTTACAGACAATCTTTGATAAATCTTTGCCAAATCTTTCAAAATTACAAAGGATTTATGGTATTCGTTCTCACACTCCAAAAGTTTTTGCAAATATGCGTAGAAAAGGCTTACACTTTTCTGGTACTGATACTCCTCTATTCTCTACAATGGTGGAAGTATCCCACTCAACTGGTGAGGGGTCAAGCTCTCAGCCTACACATCAGAGCACTCCCATTGACACCCAACCCACACCATCTACTTCAAATGCTCCTCAGTCTTCAATTGTTCTCCCTACACCCACTGCCACTCATACACAAGCTCCACCACAAACAGCTTCAACAGAACCACCATTAGTTTCTCTTAAGAGAAAACGGACAAAGAGAGCTCCTTCCTCTCTACGTCCTGCAACCCAAACTGCAAACCCTCTTAAAGAGCATTCTCTTCAAGGGAATATCCAAAGGGAAACCAATGAGCAGTCTCCCATGCTCAAGGAGGTGATCTGTCAGGAGAAGGATGATCATGTGGAAAGGGCTCACATTTCTGAGCATGTACAAAGTACATCTCAGGACCCTGTGAACATCATTATGACCCAATTCACGGCAACTTCAATGTTTGATGTTTCCCTGGAAACATTGAACACAGAAGGACCCAGGTGCCAAGAAACCATGGGGGATGCTGGTGTTCAGGCTAGGCCTGAAACCTCATCTTTTCAGTTCCTTGATCCTGAAATGGTGGTCAACACACTTAATACACGTGAGAACAGAATGCAACATCATGACTTGACGGCACCTCACTCTTCCTATGATCCTTCGAAGGTGGTTCATACACCCAATCAAGGTGAGGATAGCTCTAACTTCAAGAAATTGATAGAATCCCATGCTCTTATCATGAAGGAGCTACAAGCTCAGCGTGATTTAATTACATCTCAACAGGCTGCATTGACCTCCTTAACCACTATGGTTAAGAAATTATTGCATACTACAACTCCGAAATTTGTTCTCTTCTCCTCCAGCTCCTCAGAGGATGCTCCCAAAAAGGGGGAGAATGAGCCGCTCCCACAGCAGAGTATTGAGGATGTTGAGAAAGTGGTCGAAGAAACGGATGTTGAGAAAGTTGTTGAGGTAATGGAAGGTGATAAGGTTGGTGCTGAAAGTAAAAAGAAAGAGGGAATCAAATCAAAACTATCCAAAACTGCCAAAGACTTTGAAGCAGAGTTAGATCAAATCATTGATGGTGTTGATGAAGAAGTTTTAGTTGAAAATAAGCAAAGAGAGGAGGTTGTGGATGTTCAAACAGTTGAGACTGTGAGTGTACAGAAAGAAGCAGAGGTTGTTATGCCTGTGAAATCCGAAACAGTGAAAGTCCCTCAAGCAGATAACGTTTCAAGGGACGAAATGGATGTTGCTGCTGCTTTGCATCAGTTTAAAAATCAATCTTGAAAGGAAAAAGATGTGATCAAAAAGCCAATTCCTCAAACTTCTCAGAAGTTAAAGGGAGTCTCGATTGCAGAACCAAAGGAAGGAGAAGGTGTTCCATCTAAGGGGAGAGGAAAAGCTTTGGGCATTATCACTACAAAACATGGCCCTAGGTATGTTGATATGGATGAATCTTTTAAGCAGAAAGGAAAAGGAGTAGTTGTGGAAAATGTAAAACTCTCCAAACAGGAACAACTCAAAGCTGATGAAGAGTTGGCAAGGAAGTTAGCAGCAGAGTTGGAACAAACCAAGAAAGGCCAAATTCAATCAGATGAGGAATTAGCAAAGAAAATTCAGGAAGAGGAAGATGTATATCTTTCAGAGGAGATTAAGAAAGCAAAAGAAAAGAAAACAAAAATTGGTGCTGATAGAAGAAGGTTTTCTGATTTCTTAAAGGTAAGAGGTTACAGTGGAAAGCAACTGGGCCCGATGAAGTTTGAGAATATTGTTGATCTTTATGAAAGAGAAAAGAAGAATGTTGTAAGCTTGTGTGAGGAAGAGAGGATGGAGGTTGAAAAGAAAGTGAAAGAAATGCATGATAGTATGGTTGAAAGTATTCTAAAACCACTCCCAAAAAGTCCACACAGTTCTGTCCTTCAAAGCAAAAAGAAGAAAAGTAGTAATACTGGTGAACCCATAGCAAAAAGAACAAGGAAGGCTCCTAAGGAAAGCAAAGGAGATCCGGTCAATGAAGCTTTAAAATCTATGAACAGCAAAGTTAAACCAGTGAAAGCAGCTAAGAGTCTTGTAAAGAAAAAGGTGAAGGACTCAAAGAAAGAAATCAAAGAGAAGAAAGAAAAGGAGAAAGCACAGGCAGAATCAAGTGAAGAAGTGATAGAGATAGATATCTCTGAAATGCCCAACTTTGATGATGAAACAACATCAAGTGATGATCCTGGAAACAATCTGGTGATTCTAAATGAACCACAACAACCCATTCATGCAGTTCCTCTTACAGTTAAAAATCCAGAAGTAATTGATTGGGATGTGATACCTGTTTGGCCCAAACATTACATTAGGTTGACAAGGGCAGACAAGGAAGAAGAAGTGCACAGTGCATTCAGCAGGATGGTGAAAGAGATTGGAAGAGCAGAGCTGGATGAGATGTACAAGGTAGGAAAACGAAAAGGGTATGAGGAAATTTTAGCAAAGAATGAGTGTGAAATGGTATTGGTTATGGTGATGGAGTACTTGGAAATGATGTTTGAACCATGGAGTATCAAGAGATTGGTGAGAGGATGGAATGATGAAGTGTTACGTTGGGAATTGTATCCACACAATGGTGTACAGTTTGGAGGAAAAGAGGAGCAAGAGAGTACTACCTGGTTGACAAAGTCTACAAGCATTCATACATGATTGTCAAGACAATGTTGAAGGTGAAATTGCGTACTCGGTTTGAAACTGATATTGCTAAGAATCTGGTGAGAAGCATACGGTGGTTAACAGTGATGTAATGAAAGGTCGAAGAAGAAAGACAAGAGTCAGCTAAAGTAGAAGTTTTGGAAGCATCCTTTACAGTTGAACCTTTTAAAACTTAGTGTTGTTCAGCAATAAGTTTAGGGGGAGATTGTTGGGATTAATACTGTTTGTAAGTTAATACAGGTTGATGGTTAATACAGGTGTTGGTGATTAGTGCAGGTGCTCGTAGTTTGTACAGGTGAGCTTAGTTGGTACAGGCAGCGATCTTCCAGGATGAGATAAGAATGACAGTTCAAGTTTTGTTTTGAATTCACGTAATTTTAGTGATAAATTCTATTTTGAAATATTCCAGAGTGATAGCTATGAGAAGATAACTTTGTGTCTATCCTTAGCTAAATGATCTCGATAAACATCTACTATTGCGTATGGTTTGTTATCTCGTAGTATATATATAGATGTTGATCAGGGTAGAAAAGTATACGAGCCTCAAGGGAAAAACCCTTACAATTGAGAAGAATTGTACGTGTGTTAGTTCGTTTTGAATTAATGCATTGGGGCTTATGGTGTTTATTCGTATTCTATAATCATTGTTCTTGATAATTCGATTAGTTGTTTCCGCAAACTAGTTGTTTCAAATCTTGGATTGTTATTGTGTGTTTTAATTCGATCCTGACATATATATATATATATATATATATATATATATATATATATATATATATATATAAAGCATTTAAGCATTTTTACTTAAAACTCTTAAAATTTAAGTCACTTAAAGTTACCATTATACCCTTAGCTCAAACCTACAACCAAAACACTTAATTTTTAAGTAAATTGAATTTACTAATATACCCCTCAAATAACATTATTATATAATTACACACATTCTAAATTTAAAAAAAATAATTGTTTTTTTTTAAATATGTTTAAAAAAATAAAATAATTTATGAAAAAAAAATAAAATGAAAAAGAAAATAGTTTATGAAAAAAAGAAAAAATATGAAATGACATTATCAGGTAAAAATTATTTTATCATACTCCTATATTATATAGAAAATGGTATGTTATCGGGTATAAACTATTCGTCTACGCAACATACCGCGATATATATATATATATATATATATATAGGGTAAGGTTATATGTAGAACCTCCTTTAAACATAGAACCTAAAGAACAATCCTGATGATGACACATGACACATTGTTTATGGACAAAAATGAAAAATAAAAAAAAAATTTAATCTCACGCGCCTCCTCTTCTCTTCCAGCAAACTCACCTATTTAATAAAAAAACCACCCAATCATTTAAATGATTATAACTTTTTCGTTTTTTAGAGTTTAAGCAAGAAAATTATATCATTATATTCAATTTTTCGTCATCTTTCAAACAAGACTAGGCATGATATATTTCTGAAACTTTTTTTTTTGAAAATGCAAATTTTTCAAAATTTGCATTTTCATCTGAGTTTCATTTCAAAATGCAAAATACTAAATGCAAAAAATCGAAAATGCAAAATGTTGATGATGCAGGTCATGCAGATGCTTGCAAAATGCAAATTATGAAAATGCAAATGCAAACCCACAACTCTCATCTTGCATTTACACAATCCGATTCAGTGAAAATACAGCCCAAAATGCAAAATTGTTTTAAAATACTCGACATCCTTTTATCTATTATTAACCCATTGATTTGATGATACATAATCAAAATGCAAACCAATATCCATCACTGAAAATACAAAAACCAAAAATGATACATATTTCTTATTGTTAATAAATGAATGTATAAGATGAGTAAAAAATGAAAATGCAAACCCAATATGATACATAATAAAAATGCAAAAACTCAATATCTATCATTGAAATGCAAAAACCAAATATGATACATAATACTTATTGTTATTAAATGAATGTACAAATGAGTAAAAAAATACAAACAAAATCTTACTAAAAATGCAACCCAGATAACTGCACCTCCTTGTTAACTCTACGATCTCGACGTAACAACGGTAGATATGAAAAACGATCTGCAAACCCACAAAAAAAACAATGTTGGAGAGAAGCGATGCAAAATCAATGTTGGAGAGGATAGGAACTAGGAAATACAGAGAGGAACTTGGGTAGAAATGAAGAACGATCTGCAACAACAAAAATAATATTGGAGAGGAGCGATGTAAAATCGACGATGGCCATCTGATGTTTGTCGCCGGAGGATAGGAACTAGGAAATACATAGAGGAACTTGAATCAAAATAAACGGTAGCCGGATTAGTTGTTTGTCGCCGGAAGTTAAGAACTAGGAAAGAGAGGTAGGAACTTGAATGATAAAAAACTAATTAATGTATGATGGAAGACGTGGGATGACTTTGAAACAGGCTTCCATTTTTTATACAAACTTCCAAAAGCACCCCTGGATATTTTGGTTAGGCGCGTGAACCTTTAGTTTGATTTTTATTTTTTTACTTTTAATCTGAACCATTGACTAGTATATCTAAAGGTTGATATTGGTTCTTTAGGTTCTTTGTTTAAGTAGTGGTTCTATATTGATGTTTTTTCTCTCTCTCTCTCTCTCTCTATATATATATATATATATATATATATATATATATATATATATAGTCAGTTGCTTAATCAATTGGCTAATCACATATAATAATAATCAAAGTGTGTTGATTGGCAGTATCACTTTTGTAATCCCTTCATTTGTGCTCCGCATAATACCGAACAAATCTTACTTGTACTTTGCTCAATGCAACATGTACAATCAGTAATCTTCTTTCTGACAAACGGGAACAAAAGTTGGAATCAAGAAAAAATGAAAAAGAAATCAAGAAGAACCTTTCATAGATCGGGTGGCGGCAGAGCACGGTGATGCACCAGCCACATTCGTCTCTAATAACAGCGACGACGGTGGCATAGAGTTTGGAACAATATTAACGTAAAGACGTAGGTAGATGAACAATATTAATTTATTCAGACATGAAACCAGGAATCAGAAAGAAAGCTAGCAAAAAAATATCAATTAAACTCGTAGTTACACCCATACAAATCTAAGTATTCTACCAGCAATAAACAAATGTATTTGTATCTAAGATAGCTAACCGAACCCGAACCCGAACCCAAACCCGAAACCAAACACCCCACCTCTATATGAAGTACATATCTTATTTCAGGGTCATTTGGATTACATAAAAATAAAAAAAATAAAAAGATTAAACTGAGACCAACACCAGGTCAACTTAACTTTCTTCAGCATTCTCAGTGCCAAGCAGATGCTGATATAAGGTTTCTATCTTTCCATCCCAACAGCATGGCTCCATCTCTCTCCACCAAAGTATAATGTTCAGAGTAACACTTTAGCAAGTTCCCGATAACCGAATTCACATACGCGCTCAATGGATACTGTTTGAAACCCGCCATTGTTAACCGAGATCTCCATTTCCTAAACAGCTCATGCCTTTCAACTCTCTCCTTACCCTCGCAAGCTATGATGTTTACTATGTCTCGTGCCAGACAGTGTTGTTCCACGTTTATTCTTTCTTTCCTATCGCGTGATAAAGCCGCATCGATCGACTCAAACATCGCCGAGTAGAAATCTAGTGCTTCCAAGAATCTTGGAAAGAAAGCGGCTGTGTTTGTGTTTGATTCTTGCTCGACTAATGTAACAACTTTGGGTGAAAGCGACTTCACCATTCTCAAACGCTCGTCCCGTGGGTTATTCACATCAACACTCTCATCAGGCATGTGGTGGAGCTGAAGCGGGAAGTTAACCGCCAGCCCTTCACCGGGTCTAACATCGAGCATCTCTTTAGTCACAAAAGGAGCATAAACTGCAAGCGGGTGAAACTCGATTGGAATCTTAAACTTCAAAGAAACGGCTTCTAACCGTTTTCCAACCAACTGTAAACTGTCTCCACGCGCGTATTTCGAGACCGGGTCGTCGATTCCTGTGATCCGAACATGAGGTGGGCCCCCAGGTCGGGCGGCAAGTGCTTGTAAAAGGGTCATCCATTGGGTCCCTTGACCTATCTGGAAGTCGATAATATGGATCCGGTCTTCAGTTCTGCAAGCTTCAGCTATAGCACCATTTGCAGCCATGTATCCGAATTTCAAGTAAGGACATATTTCATATAAAAGATGCATGTAAGAAAGTAACTCCTTCCCTGCAGGTTCCCGGCATCTTAAGGCTCGATATATATTATTCCCGGATAACTCGCGTCTCGCCACCAACCCTTCAACCATATAAGCACCTAGCCTCTGTATCGGGTCGCCACTAATAGACACAGAAGCCCGTGCACGTTCAACTAATTCCTCAAATTCATTAAGCTTGTTTCCAGCTAGAGCACTTGCACATGCAATAAGCAACTGCTTTAGATTATTACTGTTAATATTATAGCCATTACCAGATAGACCGAATCGTGGGTTATATAGAGCCTGAGTGTGGCTCGAACCAGTGGGTTCATGGGTCCACTGTTGTGGCCACCTGGTTTGAGATTGACCAGAGGGTGGGTTCATGGGCATGGATACTTCATCATCTGGAGCCATAAGAGTTGTCTCTATATTCTGAAGAGCATTTTTCATGCAGTGAACACTTCCGGCTGATTGGTTGAATGAGCTACAATCTTCAAGGGAAGAAGGGCTAGCACCTGAGCTCAATGTCGTGAATGTATCTGAATCAAACGGGGTTACAAAAGGACAGTTGGGAGAGTCTTTTGTGTCAAACTTTAAGGATTCAATCAGTCTTGTGGGAATTAAGGGAACTTTTGGGTGAGAAGAAGGGTAAGATGAGCCTGGACTGGTCAATCTATAACCATAAAATTGTTCTGAGCCCATGCTATCTGATAAGCATCAGATGTTATAATACATCATCGTTTGCTTGTTTTCAAGGGCTAGTTTTCGATTGCTTGATGAAAAAACAGTTGGAAGCTCTATGATCCGTCTTTAAGATTTAGTAAATCTGTAAATGGAAAAAACCTGCAATAACAATGTAAACAAAAATATAAAATAAGCAAACATCAAGCAGAAGTTACTGATTCTTGTGTGTCTTAGTGATTTATGTTATATACTCGAATAATCAATCAATCAATCATCAAAATCCAAAACCAGAAACAAAGTGAGATCCAATATCTATCATCTGAATCACAATAAAGCTAAGGACTTAAAAAAAAAAAAAAACTAGCAGCTGCTGTGACTAAAATTAACTAATACATAGCTTGAATCATATGCAGATCACAATTTAAAGAAGGAATTATTACGAAAGACTTAAACTTTTTATAATTAATCTATCAGGATCTATATGTTTGTTACAAGGGCTGTAAACCGTTCGAAGCTTTCATCCAATTCTATTCAATAACTACTGTTTAATTTCCCATTTTTGGATAAATTCTGCAAATAGAATGGTTTAAGCAATTCATTTCTGCCCCTATTCATTACCATGTATATGTCCATAAATACACATATTCATAAACATACTAACTGAAAATGATACAGTGTATTGAATTAAAATTAATTGCAAAAAATCAATAATCCTTCATTCAAGAAATATAGCTTTTCTCTAGACTCCCCAAGGACACCAAGAGCTCCATAATCTCATAATAGATTAGCAAATAATAACCAACAGAAGATCCAGTAATCCATATAAACCTTAAAAACAAAGTTATAATATGGAGAAGGTTCATTACAGAATTATAAAGCTATGAAACCAAGAAACCTTAAAATCAAACAGATAAGGAAGCCAAGTTTCATAACAACTATAACCTCATACAAAAACCAACAAATCTTAATACAAACAAAGAAAATCTTAAAATAAATAATTAAATTCGCAAGCTTATCACCTGTGCAGGTACGCACGGGTCTCCGAAACCATTTCTTGTCTCGATATATAAATTAATGCGTGTGGATATGATCAAATCTTTATTTATTAAAGAGTAGAAATTCAACCCACCAACCAAATCCACAAAAGAAATTCAACTCTTTGACCAGATTATATTAAATGAAGTAAACCCTCAAAAGAGACGAATTCGGTAAGAGGAAAAAACATAACTTTTTTCTCTTAAGCATTTCAACAAACAGGTTATACACAAGTCCTTATCTCTAGTAATTTCAAGAAGAAAAACAACTAATAATTGCAAAAAAAAAACAAACAAACGCTTCTTGAAACTCAAGAAGAAGAAAAAAATACTCCCCAAGAAAGAAAGATTAATAACAAACCTTATTATGATTGCAAGAAATGAACAACAACAAAGATTCGATCAGAGCCAAATTTAAGAGTAGAGTTCATGTGCGAACCTTAACAAGACGAAAGATTAGGCCTCGATTGCTATAGCTGAAAGATAAGATCGAATCCGCAAGTTGATGATTATGTAATTTGCTTTTTTTCCCTTGGATCATGTACGAGACATCAGGAATTTAGAGGGCACCGATGAAGATTCGATAAAACAAGCGGCTGAGGAACTTATATACAGAGTTGGGGGAGATGACGGGAGATAACGAGCCGTCAGACGCGGCGTTAATAAAAATGGTTTCTTGCCAGGCAGTTAACGGTGAGTTAACGGACCACGCCGACCATACCACTAGAAACAGAACATTCTTTGCCTATTTCATACTCCTATTGATATACATGTTGTACTCCAGACACGCGACCATGACAAGTGTTCCTCACGCTCCGGTATAATATTTGCTATTAAGTTTTCTAATCTATTTACTTTTAAACCTTAATCTATTAGACCATCAGCATCAATCATATGTTTTACACAGCTATATTAGCGTCACATCATTCTTTTATCATATTCCTATCTCATCACACAAACCCCTGCATCCATCACATTATTCACATCACCATAAAAAAAGGAAAAAAAAGAAAAAGAAAAAGAAACAAATGGTACTCACGAGTGTGACCATGGCCGCGAGCATGAGCGTGAGAGCCCCCTCACAATGAGGGGCGATGGTGTTCCCACCGTGAACAGCCTTCGTGAGAGCTGCTCACGGCTCCGATGCGGCCGGTCTTAGGGGTGAGGATGTAGCCTAAAAGATTAAAAACTTAACGAGTCGAACAAAAGGGTTTGGGCTCCCTCTCGCCCCGATTGATTAAAAAGAAACCGGACATGGTTGATCACTTGATTCGATCTTTTTATTCTTAATTGTTATAGATTTCAAATTTCGGTCTGATCTGGTTTCTTTTAGAACAGTGTATAGTACAACCAATAAACCGAGTAACTGAAGAACCAGACCAGACCATAACCAGTCTGTCCCGTCTTCAGTCTCTATTTTTTTATGTTTCGGGTTTCGTTCGGTTTGGTTTTTGAACCGATCTCACGTATATAATCTATGCAGATCTCACACCTATAATCTATGCATGTGTGATTGATCATTACTTTTTCTATTTTCTATACATAGACTAAATATTTTTTATCAGTAGAAGAAGAAATTTTATTAAAGATAAAAACTCTAGAAAAGAGCTACAAAAAAACAAGAGAAAATTACAGGACTTTAGTCAAGGATTACATCGCCAATTGAACCAAACTAATCTCCTATTAAGAGAGACAGGTTTTGCAATTGACAAAATAAGCCTATAAACAACATCGACTTAGAATTGAACACTCTGTCATTTAATAAGAGAGGCAAAAGTGAAGACCACAATGTTAAGTGCTTCTAACTGCTTTCCTCTGGAACAAGCATCGAGCCCCATTAAATAAGATCACCAATCGAATTTGGAGGAAGGAAATCAATCCCCTCACCATTTTATCGGTCTTCTTTAAAAATAGAGATGCCAAGAGACACACCTAAAAGAGGCGATCCTCTAATTCTTGACCAACTCCACATCAGCGCCATATCATTTTTCTTCCCCTTTCCTTTTTCTTACCCACTACAAGTGTTATACCTTCCATTTTCCCTTTCTCTTCCTCCCCCCCCCCTATTTTTTATTTTATTTTTATATTAAATAAATCCATTATTAAATTAAATAATAATTTTCATTAATAACAAAAATATTTAAAAAACTACAACTAAAATTTCAAAAAATCTAAATTATAAAATATAAATTACAATAAAATCCTAAAAATTAAAAAAAGTACACAAAATAAATAAACTACAATTAGTCTTCGTTCCCGGTTCCTTGAATACTCCAAATGTGTTCAACCAAACATTACGATATTGCTCGAAAAAATCGTCAGACGTCATTGAGCCAGTTGGTGAACCCATATTTATTTTTGCTAAACAAAAAAAAAATATAAAGTGTTGTATAAAATGAGAAAGATAGAGAGAAAAATGTAAAGATGAGATAAAATGGGAAGGAATGGTATATATATATATATATATATATATATATATATATAGAGGTAATTTTTTGAAGTTAAAAAAAACCGTTAAAACTAGTCGTTGGGGGGTGGGTGGGTGGTTTGGGATTTGATTTTTTCACACGAGTTGGAGAACCTGAATGTGCCCTTACCCGCCGAGTGAAGACGTAATGATGTTCCTATTTTGAAAATTGGTCACTTAAACATTCCTTCTCTCCAAGTTGCATTTAGTTGGTAACCTTGTATTCATTTACCTTCCATATCATGATTGTAATTTTGATGGAATAGATTTTAACCATATGGTTTAAAATGCTCGAGAATTTGCTGTGTAACATCTCAACTTTTTTAAAAACTTAATTTAAGCCCCAATTAAGTTTCTAAACAAACAACACGTTATATTTAAGCAATAACCAAATAAGCATTAGAGAATACTAGCAGCGTAGCCGCGCAATGCGGCGCGGTAATAGTTTCTGTTTTGCAAATACAGTTTTCAATAATGTAATGATATGTTATTCGCGTGATTCAATATCACGAAAAAGTTTTCAACATGTCAGTTTCTTTCAAATCTACTTATATTTTTATCAACTATTTTATTAATTTTAAAAATATTAAAATAAGAAAAAAGGTTTATTTTTATGAAATAAAGGAAGAGAAGTTAATAAGATTTTAAAATTATGTTGATATAGGTGGATGATTGTGTTTGTACAAGGGTGTTAGTGAAAAAATATATTTTATATAAATAAAAAGTTAAAGTAAATTAGGAGAATGAAATAGTTAAATATTGAGTGGATAAGATTAATTTAGATAAAAAGAAGAGTGGTAATTAAAGTAAGGTCATAATAATTTGAAGGTTGTACATTGTGCATAATTGTTTGGACTACTTAAATTTAAGTAGTCTTAATAATTTAAAAAGAGAGAAACATAAATGCATTATATAGTAGTAAGATATCACCTCGTCATTGTTTTGTTGTCTTCTTTATTTTTCTTGACCAATGAATACTATTGCATCTTGAAGCTCTTAACAAATCCAATATTTAATAATTTACAATTAAAACAAATTAGACATTATAATTATAAAAATAAAAGAGCAATAATCACACTCCCAAATTAATGATACACCTCGTAAAGCAAATGACAAGAAACCCCAACTATAAACACAGTAATCAACTAACGTCAGTTAAGTGAAAATAAATGGAATAAAAATATAATAATAAATAAATAAAATCCTAATTAGTAAGACAATATGAACAAGTTTTGTATATCTAGAACAATATGCCCATCAAAATTTACATAGCAATATGAGTTACATGAAATAACAATTAACAAAAGATGCAAAACAGTGATTACTGATGTGTTGGTAATCACTGAACAAAATTTCAAAATATGTAGGTCCACATTAAAAGATTAGTTCTATTGTTTTATACTTTTATCATCACTTTTAAACCTTATATCATTTATTTTTGGTATTTTTGATATTATATTTTAATTTATAATATAATGTTTTATACTCTATATATAATTTTGTTTTTTGTATTTAACATTTTAATGTATATTACGAAATCGCCTATATTTGATTTTTTAAAAATATTAATATTTTAATGTATTGTGTACAACTGTTTATATTTAACGCTTTAAAATACATCTAATATTTTATTTTAATATTCCAATCTATTCTTTAAAGTTCTAATTTATTATTAAATGTAAATAAATATATTTTATATAAGTATCTTATCTTCTAATATATATAAAAGACTAATTAGGAAAAAATTATTAGATGATTTAGACCTTTCGTTTAGTAAAAGATTTAATCTTAACTATTTATTCTTTTAATTTTAAATTTTAAATTTTGACTTTTTAGAGTCAAACTAATGTAACTAACAAATGTTAATTAAGATAAATTTTAAATTTGTTATATATTTAACTATTTAATTTGAAATTGAATATATATTTATTACTTATTTATTCGTGTATTTTAGTTTTTTGCCTTTATTCGTTGTTATCTTATCTACAAATTTTATGCAAAGTAAATCAAAAGCTTTTATTGTCCATAATAAACTTTAACATGTTGTAAATTTGTTATATGTTTCTAATAAATTTACTTTCTAAAATATGATTATTATGTATTTCTTATAATTATTTTACTATACATGTTAATAGTCTTACATATATAATCATAAAATGTTTCAAATTTACATTAACCAGCCCCGTGTTTATACACGGGGTCTTAAACTAGTACCTTATACTAGATTAAATGTCCATATGATATACGGATTAATTGATTAAAAATATTAATAAAGAAGTACTAATAAATTATAAAATGTGACAAAATTGAGAGTTAAAAAAAACTACAATAGACAGCGTCAACACCCAGATCGGCGGTGAAAGCATCGATACGAGGGTAAGGACAGACGTGATGACAGAAACGCATTATAATAATACGAGGTGTGATTGTATTTCTTATAATATGTTATATAAGAATCTTAACTGATTATAATATATTAAAATGATAAAACCTAGAATTAAGATGATTAAATATGATGTTTTAAGATGTTATAAAGTTTAAATATAATATTTATAAATTAAGATAAACAATTATGACATTTTAAAATTCAAGAATAATATGTATTTTAAGTTAGTCTTTCATTTATACCTATATATTTTTCCATCCTTTAAGAATCATATCCACAACAGCCTTCTGCCTATCAAACAAAAAAAATTTTTTTTTTTGAACAGCAGGAATTACTTTCATTCATTACAAAATATGGAAAATACCTCCATGAGTACACAATGTCAACCACATACACTATTACATTGACACACAATAGGTAACTGATGGAGATCATAAAATAGATCCTCACAGCACTATATGGGCTAACAACACCGGCAATACAACATCACCAACAATAGCCACGTAAACAGGTCCAAAGCTAGCAAACAATCAGCATCATAAAAAGCGAGGGACAGTGAGAGCAGCACCGAAATAGTAGCGACACAACAACTTACAATCAGCAAGATCAGTAACCAAAGCCCGATACAACACTTAACGCACACAACATATGCACATAAGCAAACATCAGTAGATATTACATCCCATTACTGCTATATTCTAGCAGCGTCAGACCATTGTGAGCATTACTGCCAGTAACACACGGCAACAGCATCCACCAAACGGCATCCTCAACGAAAAATAAGCACGTCACATACAGCAGGGCTCACACACCCTACCCGCCAACGCACAAAAGGTCAGGAGTTACTTATAAAGTCTCACATAAAAAACGGGGATAAGTAACAGCCAGATCCAAAAAACTCTGGAGCACAACAGGGATCCTAAACAGAAGAAAAAAGGAAAGAAGGTACCCCCCCCCCCCCCACATACTAACCATATATCAAATCAACCCACAACCATACAAAGCTAAGAAAGGATTATGTGGCTCAATGGGTAAAACAGGGTAAGGAATCGCCCGGACAACTCCACCACCTCCCAACCTCCTGAACACCTCATGCACTCCATTACACACCCCTTATAACTCCAACCCTAATATGGCCACCCCTCATCACCAGACCGCTACCATAAGATGACTCCCTAACACCAACCCAGCCCCCCCGCCCCATGAAGCGAACCTGCCTATGTAATACCAACCCGCAGTCCTGTATAAAACCATGACAATTGCAATACAAAACTCTGAGGCTTCAAAGAAGGTTTACTTAAATGTGTCTAAATGTGATGTTTTGCTATTTTATTTATTGGATTTAAAAAAAAATTATTGTTTGTATCGAACTTTTAATTTGTCGTATTGTGTATTAAACTTCTATTGTATATACTAAACTTGCATATTTTTTCCTATTTTTATGTAACCAAAATATATATAATAGAAAAAATTAAAAGTTTGATACACACAATAAAAACTTTTAAAGTTTGATAAACACAATTACAAAATATAATAACTTAGTTATATTTTAGTGAACTAAATTGATCCCCGGTTTATGCAAATATATATTTTTTTATATATAACACCTTACTCTAAAGTGACTTTATGTACCTATATTTATATATGCTCTTTAATCCAGAGCTTTTTATGTGAGGAAAAACAGCTCCTTTATGAGCATCGCTTCTGGAAAAAGAATATTCGTACTTATCTTCTTAACAAAAAATTTAAAAACAAGTGTGAAAATAAAAAAGAATACCAAGTAAAAACCTAATAATTTTCAAGAGGAAAATAAGAATAGAAAATTAATAAATTTATATGTCATCATTTAATGTAAAACAAGATTAAGTAATAAGTTTGTAAAAAGGAATATAAGTTTTATTCATATTATTATCTTAAACGAAGCCTCATGTGTTTGAACACCATGACATAGTTCGGGGTGCATAGTATGTGTATGTCCACTGCCGTAAGGCTCTCCGTATAGCCTTCGGGCTCTTGCTCGGGTAGCTTTTGGATTGATCGGGTAGCTCATTGAACACCCCTACTTGGGTTTGGGTTAGCTTTGGGTTCAAGCCTTCAAGGCCCTTTTGGTTCACCAAACCGAGAGAGGATGGAGAGAGAAGGCTGACATTTGTTAGTTTTTTTTTTTTTGTTTTGTTTTGTTTTAAGAGTGGGTAAGAAGAGAGAAAATACTTTAGATTGATTTGGGTTGAAGGTTAAGTGCTAATTGTGTTTTGAAAGTGTTTGGGTTGGAAAGAAAAAAGTAAGAAAAACTAATGTGACGGCTGAGGTGGCATTTAGGTCGATTTGGGTTGGAAAAGACATACCTAGGAGAACAATACTTCTATAAGCAATCATACTCAATTATAAAAGTGATATATATACTCTTGGCCTAATGTAGAAATAGCATCGGGTGTACTTATGTCTCATGCTTTAATGTTTAACGTCACTTCAATAATACTTCATCCTTACATTTTTAAGGATGTGTTAAAAAGGTTAATGAATAATATGTTTGACTAACTTTGAATACATTTAAATACATATATAAGTGTTATAAATGTTAAATCTTTAATGGGTTTGTATTTTTCGTTATGAAAGCTTTGAAACGATACATAATATGTTCAAAATGGAGAATGAGTTAATAATGTATTAATACTCAAAGTTGGGTACTTAGAATGTAATTTGGTAAAACCAAGTGGGTGTATGTATCCCACATAGGAGGGTGGAGTAACCACCTAGTGGGTTTATACCCATGGAATGGTAAGAGCTTAAAAGCTTCCTTGTGTCATATTACTCCAGGTCCTACTCACTCAATAAGGGGTTGCCGAACTTGTGTGTCATGACCTGCGGACATGAAGTTAGTTAATTCATTTATTTCTCTATTTATTGCAAAATGAATTACGAAAAGAGGTCTAGAGTCTTTTTCACACATAAGTATTTCTCCATAACTATCTTTTAGAGTTAGTTTCTAAAGTTGTTGTTCTAAATCAGTTGTCGAGCTTGTGTGTCAGCGTGACCGGCAGACATGAAGTTAATTAATTCATTTAATTCTCTATTTTATAATAGAATGAACTACGGAAAAAGGACTAGTGTCTCTTTCATACACAAGTATGTCTCCTGAACTATCTTTTAGAGTTCGTTTTTAAAGAAGTTGATCTTAATCAGTTTCAGAATTCAATTTTCAAGAGTCTGTCTCCTTAAATTTTGTCAATGGTTTCTTATTTTTTTTCTTTCAGAACTTGTTTTTTGCACTCGTTTTAAATGAACGATTTTACTAACAGGTTTAACTTAGGAAATACCTACGTTTCACATACTCCGTATACTTTAACCTAAAAAAATACCACTTTCCTGTTTTTATTTTTTTATTTTTTATTTTTTTTACTTTTTCCTCTCTCACTAGAAGGTGATGGAAAAGGAAAGAAGGGATCAATGTTTAGTGTCTTGTGCTTAAGTCATAATATTCTATAGTAGAACCGGTATATTATTTCACTTAGTCTGTCTCTCCCGTGACATTCTGGACCAACCAACGGGGATTTATCCTTGCAAGTCTCCTTGCATTTTGTAGCAAAGAGCATGCAGAATAATTGAGCTACACGTTTTAGAAAATTTACATTTTTTTCAGCACGGCTTTTTTTATTTTCATGCGGACATTTGAGTGGTCTCTCTTTATTCTTTCAATCGACACAGTCGACACGGATAACTCCGATGGTCTCTACTTTTGTTTGTATCAAGCGCAGGCAGCCCCCACCCCAATAGCCAAGGAAAGAGGAAGACCAAACAAAATTGTGTGCAAAGCAAAGAAATAGTGTACTCATCGCCGTCATCTAATTGATGGTTGAAACTGTACTTCACTATGATTAACTTTCAACATGATTTTTACCATGCTGAATATTACATCTTTGGAGAGTTTTGAAAAGATTTTTAAAAACGGATGTGAGAACGAATCAACATATTTTGAAAGTAATGATGAAATGAGTGTTTTTTTTTTTGAACGGCATGATGAAATGAGTATTAATAGAAAAGTATGAGAGATGAGATATAGTCATTAGCTGACAATAACATTCTGCATAGGAACCACGACTCAAGCCACGCCGACCGACCCACACATTGGTAACCACAGCTATGCCGGACTCCACCCGGACACGACCACTGATAGTTACACAGGCTGTTTAACATGTTCCACCCCTAGAAGAATTAGCAAAGATTGAAACCGTATTTGAATACCGTGACATAGTTCGAGGGCATTTGCTGCAGAAATTAAAAAGAAGAAGGGCTGAAATTAACGAATCTGAAAGCAAGAGCGGTTACACGTGTATATGAGGGAGGGAAGGAATGTAGTAGGTTGACTAAGGTTGACCAAACGCGTTCCAACTAACGCGTTTTGAGTGCACCCAAATGTAGACTTCGCTTCAAGTTCCAAAAGGAAATCTTTGTTTCAATGTTTGTTTGCTTTCGGAAAAGATAAGGATAATGTTTTAACTAACCAAAACTACAAGATTAGGCACATGGTCAAATGTTCGATAACCTAGGAGTTTTTATTTATTTAATAAATTATGAGAGATGATATATGTTTCTAATTTTTATTATTATTTATTTATCTACTTATAAGATTAATATAATTATCAAAATTATTTATATGTGTAATAAGTAGGAAGATGAAATAGGAAGATATCTTTTTTTTATAAATTATACTTCTCATAATAAATCTTTTTATTTCATCTCATACAAGTACTTAAATTACGAAATAAAATTTTCATTAATTTTCTTTTCTCTTTTTTTTTAATTTGACAATTTTTTCCACCAAGTGATTAGTAAAATAAGTAGAAAGATTTAATTAGGTGATATAAAAATTCTTTTTGAAAAAGAATAGAGTTTTTTTTTCTATGTAACTTTCTTTTTTTACTACTTCATGTTAATTGTCTAAATATGTGTGCAAAGTTATGAGAGTTTTTCTAGAAATATTTTTCAAGATTAACATATAGGTTTATAAAATTATTCTTTTAATTAAATAAACTTAAAAAGCCAAAAGTAGTTTATGTATTCAAACAACTTTAAATAAGCAATCACAAACACCATTTTAGATGACGACAAAATGATGATTATAAATATTAGATAGTCATTTACCGAGAATTATAAAAAATCTATATATAATAAATATATTTAAAACACCAATATTTTAAATCATAAACAATGCAAGCAATATGAAGCATTTGATAATCTTCATAAACGACTGAAAAGTTAAATGTAACGCTGATCAATTGGAAACAACATTTTAAAACCGGCCCGGCCCGGCCGGTTAATCGGGAACCGGACTTGCCTACGGTTCAACAAGTGACCGGAAAATCGGATAAAAAAACCGGCCAGTTATGTGAAAACAGGGAAAATCGTTTGAACTGGACTTACGATCGAACCGGAAACAGATTACCCATTTCCAATCATGAGTTTTTATGGGGCAAAGTCATACTAATTGGCTTCCAAGTTCCCTTTTTTATATACATGATTTTCTCATGAAGTTTTTTAGTACCTCCGATGTGGGACAAAAGTTTCATGTCTTATTTTTATAATTTTCTTTCTAATTGTGTGTCACATCAATTAGCAACCCTCCCTAATTAACTTGCATTTCAAAATTAGACCTCAATCTTACATGCCACCTAGGATTACATACATCCTAAGTTAGATAGGATATAGATAGATAAGCACAAGGTATTAAATAGTAAATCGTCAAATTAAAATGGGCTAAGAAATGTAATATATGTATCAAAATTTGTCAAAAAAAGGTAAGGTGTAAATTTTGGTATCAAGAAAAGATTATAAATTTTAATTTGTTATAAAAAATGATTATAAATTTCAATTTTGCATAGAAAAAGATTATAAAATTTTAATTTTTATTAGAAAAAGTACCATGACATGCTAAAAATCAAGTTTATTTGGTCAAGATTCATTTTTTGTAACAAATTAAAATTTCCAGTCATTTCTTGACTAAAAAATTACACGTTACCTTTATTAATAAATTTTGATATCTATATTATCTTTCTAGACAATTTACCCAATTTAAATATTTGTATAAGGGGAGACTAGGAGAGGACATGTGATTGTTATTAGTCGGCAATTCTGGTATGTGGGGATGGATGATAGTCGTAAAACAATAACTACTCGGGAGTTGATTATTTCACTTATAAATTTGATTCATCAACTAAATGTACAATACCTTTGAAATTATGTTACAAGTTAGTAAAGCATAAGTTTGTAGTGAATAAATCAATTTTATAAGTGAATATATCACCTCCCAAACTACTCCAGTATACTTTTATTAATGATATATCTAAATCAACTTCCATAACAAATAATGATAAATGATATGACTTGTTGATAGGATATAGATGGGAGTTATGGCTTTCATAGTCATTTAAAAGGAGTAACATGCAAAAAGGGAATTTGATTCTATTTGGGACTTTCAAAGGTATGAAAGCTCCCTTTTTGGGTATAAAAGACATGGATTGTTTGAGAATTAAGAAGCTTGACTTGCACAACTCCATCGCTTGCTTTTCCACGTTCCCCACGCCCCTCAATCATATCGTTTATTCTTACCTCATTAATCTTTTTCATTATTATTCTATAAAATAAAATAATTTTTCATTTTCTAGAGTCACTACATAGTCATGATTTATTATTAGAGTTGCTAAACACATGTATTAAAAAAAACTCTGAGAAAAAAAAGATATAAAGAAGTTAAAATGTATAATAAAATTTGGTTTTTTAATCATTTAGAAAGCTTGAGTTCTATATTTTATATTTATAAAATCATCTAAACAGATAATATGTTAATAAAATTAATAAATTGAGTATTCATGGTATGTTTATAAAAAAAATTAAAATTATTAACAACAAATATATTGTATTACAATGTTACAAACTTTGAGTGGGTATAATATATTTACCATATCAAATATTTTAACATATACATTAGTAATTTAGTACTATGTTAAGAAAATTTGTGGGTGTGCCATGGACAATCCTACCACAAACAGTGGCGGACCCAGGATTTCTGGGGACCGGTAGCACCATATAATGCGAGAATAAAATTAAATAAGTTTGAGGGTTTGGTTCGGGTTTTTTTTTTTCCGGGTTTCCGGTTAATCGGGTCGGATTAACGAGTTTTCGGCTGTTTTTCTGGTATTTTAAGGCCAAATTTTAAAACAAAACACAATTTATATGAAGACCTGTTAACTAAAATGCTATTTTAAAGGTAAATTAAAGTATTTTAAAGGTATAAACCGAAAAATTAAACTATTTCTTATTATTTTTTTATAAAAAGTTTCTTTTTTCCTTTGATTTTGGTGGCATCACCGGTGCACCCCGAAAATTTACCGACAGCATCGTCTCAAAAAGTCAAAAATTAACACTGCGAACCGTCGAAAGACCGGTGACGCTTGACCCCCCAAAGGGCAGGTCCGCCCCTGACCACAAAAGTGGCTACACCGTTGTCTAGAGATATATTTTTTTTTATCAAAGCATTCAAAATTTATGATGCGAAATCATGTGAACTAAGATTTGAACATAATATTTTCATTTTTTGGTACAATAAAACAGAGACACGTAATAGAAAATTTCACGAGTTTTTAAATGGTGCTACTAGTTAAAATGGTAAGATATCCCCTGACTCCTGTGATTTTACCGGAAAGAGCAATAGCTCTGTGATGGTTTTACTGACGTCAACAACAATGATCTTCGCCGTCAAAGCAACAATGTTACAATATCACTTCATTAGTCAAACCCAATTATGAACCAATCAATGGTATATGAAAAATAATATTTGACCTCATTTTAACTTGGTTTTCCTCATTTTTCTCGATTTTTCAAAGTTTCAAAGATTTTGAGATCTTACATAAGCCTTTTCGAAAAAAACCAAAAAGACTTTTAGATTTATTCATCATTGCAAATTTGAATCGGACATTAAAGATTGATAAAATAGTCAAAGGAAATGTTTTGATAATTTTATTAAATTACCCCTTAAAAGCATATCAATGGACATGTAAATTATGATACATGCGCTGCTCAATCTTGTATTATTTATTACTAGATTAGATACTCGTATAATATACTGGTTAATTTAAAAAATAAATAAATAATAGATATTATTAAAAAAAATACTAAATAATTATAAGGTGTGAAAGAAATATAAACTTAAAAGGATAAATAATAAGAATTTAAAAGTAATACGTTCAAACACAAAAGAAATATTCATATACTACACAGTTTAGAAATCTATTAAATGACTACGGGATGCTCAACTAAAATTAGCTAACGGATAAATTATTATAATACTTTTAAAGCTTAAATGTTTGTCAGGCATATATTAAATTCGGAAAAAGAGCCTTAAATTAATAAAACATATGCCGAAAGAATTAAGAAACGAAGATGAATCAGATCCAGAAATAACCTTTATTTAAGAGATGAAATTTGTATGAACAAACATGAATCAAATAAAATAAGAAATTAATATTTTTACCAACAGTATATCGATATTTAAATAATAGAATCACTGAGCAATTTTTATTTAGAAGATAGATTCCGTACCATAATTAAACAACCTTGAAGATCCAATAGTAAATATTGGATTCCGTTAGTTGTAACATTCTATAATTGGTGTCGGTCATGTACTTAACACCGTTCTTTCCCTGTTACATTTCATACTTCATGTTTCATGTCATCTCATATCTTGTATTATCTTTAGCACTATCATTCAATCTCTTTTCATAACTGCTTTACTCATATATCACTATATTGGATTCTTTGTCACTTTCATTACACATGACGCTTCATTTATATTCTGTATCTCTTGTTATACATCATTAACATATATTACAGTTTCTCTTTACCAATGCTTGACTGCTCAAGTTCTACTTTGTCATTATCTCATGTTCATTACTTTTTACTCCTCTTTTGGTATGTAATACTCTTTAATTAGTATTACATTTAATCCTTTTCTAGTATTATAATTCTCTTCTTATATTATCTTTTTCTGTACAGTTTCATGATTACTTTATGAAGTCCTTCTGAAAACTCTATAATTCAAAATCCGGGTATTACCTCTAACTTGATTCACAAGGTATTATCATGAATATTTTAAGTATATTTGTGTACCATATATCTGTCACGGACACTAATAAAATTTTATTATAGACATACTAACACAATGATTCTTAATTTAATCATTTTATACCCTGATTCACAAGCTTCTGTCACACATTTTACTTACTTTCACTTCTCTAGACCATCCATTGAGACATCCTCATCTTCACCTCAAGTTATCTCAGAAAGTTTTAGAAATGTCTGATAAACTATACACTCATTGAGTAACTCAAATATTGTAACTTGTAAAACTTAAGTAATTAATAATTTACATTGTCTTTGAAATTGCTTAGAATGCATAATTCATGTTTATTTGTTATAGACTTAAGCTTCTACATACATATCTTCTAAACATCTCCATATACTTAACATCTAAAATACACTTTCCCTATAGTATTGTAATATAAATATTTCTTCTATTCATATGTTTATATCTCATTTCATTTTCTTATATCCTCGTAAATAACATACCTCCTTTTTCTATTTTTAATTCCTTTTTTATTAATATTGTACACGATCCAAACGATTATTTAAGATTGATTCTATTAGTTTGCTAAGATTTTTCTCATCTTATATGGTGCTTTGCTCCGGCTCCAGCTTTTATTGAAGAAATGTAATTGTAAATGCATAGACAATGCTTATAGACATATCATTGGTGCTTTGCTCTAGCTTTTATCCCATGTACTAGATTGAAGGCGACATATATATGATGCAAAGTTATAACAAATGAGAAAAATGAATAGTACTTTTATGTGTTGAAGATTGCGGTGGGTGAATGAATGAAGTCAAAGATAGTGGTGGTGAATGGATTTGGTAAGAACGCTTCTTCTGACAATCTTATTTCCATCTCGATGGTAAAGTATTGTCCTGTATATGAGATTGAAATTGGGTTTGAATCAGATTCCCAATTGCAACACATGTTGATAGATTATGTGTTGAAATGAGGTCGATTAATTTCAAATTGGCTGCTAGTTTCTTTTGCTTAGTTGTTGCAGGTGTTTTTTTTCTATGTTTCGACAATTGATACTAAGTGGTGATGTTTCTATTGCCGTAGAACGGGGGAAATTTATAGAATTGTAGTCAAGTTTGAAATTTTATCCACCAAAATCACTCTTCTTTGTTTCACAATATCAATATGAAATTTTTCATAGGGACCTTGGCGGAACACTTTTCAATCTTGATACCTATTCTTTGAAATTTTCCCATACATTAAATTTTCAGTCTTTGAAGATTTTTCTAAGGGTGGCAATTTTCCACATTACACGATCGTGACACGAAAATAAATGTATTTGGGTTGTCACATATAATAAACAGGTTGAGTTTTGGTTGACTTGTGTGATACGAATAATAATTGGGAGGAGGGGTTATGGTCATACATAAAATTCACAGGTCCACACATGAATCCGTTTAATATATATATATATATATGAAAAAGTTCATGCGAGAACCATTTTTAGTGCGAGAACCAATCTGAGCCGTCCAATTCCCCCTCTTTCAATGTCATTGCCTACCCATGAATTCCTCACATGCACCATGCCACACTCTATCCCTCCACGATCACCATCCATGAAACTTCCCACATCCAAGGAACGG
The DNA here is from genome assembly GCA_947179395.2 of Pulicaria dysenterica. Lineage (NCBI taxonomy): Eukaryota > Viridiplantae > Streptophyta > Magnoliopsida > Asterales > Asteraceae > Pulicaria > Pulicaria dysenterica. Next base: position 13,336,083 of record OX359291.1, read on the forward strand.
TTGAGATTGGTTCTCGCGGTTCTCGAATGAAACTTCCCATATATATATATATATATATATATATATATATATGAAAAAGTTCCATTGAGAACCATTTTTAGTGCGAGAACCGCGAGAACCAATCTGAGCCGTCCAATTCCCCCTCTTTCAATGTCATTGCCCACCCATGAATTCCTCACATACACCCTGCCACACTTGATCCCACCACGCTCTCCATCTATGAATTCCACTTATCAAATCAACGGCTAAGATTGGTTCTCGCTGTTCTCGCACTAAACTCGGTTCTCAATGGAACCCTCCCCTATATATATATATATATATATATATATATATATAGGGGAAGGTTCAAATGAAATGAGAAATTAAAAGAGAATGAGAGACTCAATCTCAGTCATTCATTTTGTAAGTGGAATTTATGGATGAAAAGTGTGGGGGAATCGAGTGTGGCAGGTTGCATGTGAGGAATTCATGGGTGGGCAATGACATTAAAGGAGGGGGAATTGGACGTCCAATTCCCCCTCCTTTAATGTCATTGCCCACCCATGAATTCCTCACATACACCCTGCCACACTCGATTCCCCCACGATTTCCATCTATGAATTCCACTTACAAAATTAACAGCTGAGATTAAGTCTCACATTCTCATTTAATTCCTCATTCTCATTTGAACTTTTCCATATATATATAGGAGGGTTCATCCGAGAACTGTTGTTAGCATGAGAACTGCGGGAACCAATTTCGCCCGTTCCTTGGATATGGGAAGATCATGGATGGAGAGCATGAAGAGATAGAGTGTGACAGAGTGCATGTGAGGAATTCATTGGTGGACAATGACATACGAGTGTTTTTAGGTTGCTTAATATATACCATTTTGATTTATTTGCCAACTCTTTGGTTTTGTGTTTCCATAACACACATATTGGGGGTGTTTTTGATTGCTTTTAGCCCTTCTTCTCATCTTTAATACTTATTAAAAGAAAAAGGTTTTTTCCTTTTCCTAAAAAGTCTCCACCAATCATATCCTTTGGTTTATTAAAAAAAATTAAAAAAATACGATTGATTACGTCATATTACCCCAAATTCCTTAACTCCTTCGACTCCTTTGGGGTTTTTACGCTTTTCCGTAGCCGATTTCCAGTATCGATTGAAGCATGTGCTTCCCCAGCCGACTTCAAACAACCTTCGATTCCTTTAGGGGATACGGGCTTCCCCAGCCAACTTCCAACATCGAAGCATCCCCAGTTTTCTTCGATTCCTTTTAGGGTGTACGGGCTTCCCCATCTCAACAGACTTCCAACATCGAAGCATCTCCATCCAGTTGTTCTTTGATTCCTTTTAGGGTATACGGCTTCCAACATCAACAATTCAGGTAATTCGAAAAATCAACTTCTAATGTATGTGTTAATGTTTGTTTCAACTAATATGAGTTTGTGTTAGTACTGAAATCAACTTCTGGTCTTCGATGATTAATTTTGATTACTGAAATCAACTTCTGCTCTGTTTCTGAATTCACACACTCCATTGATATTTTGCTTCAATTCCAGCTATAACAGTTCTCTTTACCTGTAAATTCAATTAATATGTAATTGTGAAAGATGCTCTTAGGGATCAATGTAAGCCTTATATTTTAATAAATCTTGAAGATGATTAGTTTACATGTTTTTCTTCATTTACAGGAGCAATCTTAGAGATTTTTGTTGTTGAATCTTAAGTTTCTTTTTTTCTAGATGTCCACAATGCTTTACTATTGCAGCATTTTGATTAGTTACTCTAGTCACATTACTACTACAAAATGCCAACACTATATTGCCACTTTTTTGTATGCAAGTCTTATCTCATTTAGTAGAAATGTGTAATGGTAGATATGAATCAGTGTTGATTAAAGTACGGCCATGAGAGTGATTAAATTCAACCATTAATGTTTAGGAATCAAAAGCATCAGCACAATGGTAGCCACTCAAGGCCCAAATTACATGTAATCACTCAATTAACCACACACATAGTTAACAACCATTCTACTTGAATTCAACACTAAATTCAAATGTTACAGAAGGTTCCATCATTGGTGGAATTTAAATTTAAATCAAATTGTCTACGATTCTACTATCACTCCCACACCTAAGTAGTTTGAGATATGTAGTTTATGTTTCTTTCTTTCTACAAAAATAATTCCTCCAACTTAGCACTTATTGATTTGATACTTATGGATGAGAATGTATTTGTTTCACATTTGCTTTAATATTATTATTAACTTTCATACTTACTGCACTGAAACATAATTGGAACATTATTCTCAAGTATGTGAAACAACTTGAGATCCTAAAATAGGAACCTGAAAAATGTGGGAAAAAGAATGTAGTTTTTAATTATCAAATGAAGCACAAATATATGATCTTGACAACAAGTAGCACTGAAATCAACTGCTGGTCTTCGATGATTAATTTTGATTACTGAAATCAACTTCTGGTTTGTTTCAGAATTCACACACTCCATTGGTATTTATTTAATTCCGTCCTTATGTGTATTAATTTGTTTATTAACAGGGGAAAATGACTAAATCTGAAGAAGAACTTACTAAACCTAAAGAAGTTGAACGAGTGATTTTCTATTTTGGATTGCCACGTTCTTTCTTTAAAAAGTTCAATTACGGTGTTTTGAACAACTATTCCTTGGTAATAAATCTTTTATTGCAATCATTCTCTGATGTATACATATGTTAGTACACGTATATCTCTTATACACATTATAAATCATTCTCCTTCATTTCACCTTTTGTAGACCCTTCCTGCTTAGTTTGTACGTCGACGCGGCATCTACAGGTTTAAAAGGGCAAACCTTACTTATGGAGGTTCTAATACAAGAATGAAGTTGCATGTTGTTGGAAAAAGGACTGACGTGTTAGCACAACAAAGTATGAATGTGAAGATCCGTGGCAATTGGAAGGAGTTCAAACGTCAAACAAAGAAGAGGAAAGATCGCAATTTGCACTTCTTTTTTGATCATGCAACCTGGGCTGACAATGGTACATATTTTTTACTCTATATTAGGTCAGGTTTTTTTTTAGTTTACTTATATTTTAGGATATTTTCACGAAGAATTAAAGCTTTCTTATTCACTTTAATAACTTTAATCATGTTATATTTAGGGTTAAAGCCATAAAATAACGGTCTAGTTTTCCCATTTTCTCATTGTGGCACGTCATGTTTTTTTTACACATTTGGCCAGTAAACTTATCAAAACCGTGTTGATGTGGCCATTTCGTGCCCTGCAACCTGCAACCCGTTTTTCAGCCCGTTTTTTTTGCCATTTTTGGGTTGATTTTTGATCGTTTTGTGTAATTTTTTTGTAGAATCTTGTAATTTATCATTATACCTTTCAAATGACACCAAAATCATGAATTTTCGTCAAGTATAGAGGGAAAATTTCGAGCTCAAAGTCTCGACTTTATTGGGTTTTTTGTTCGAAAACAGGGCAGAAAAAAAGTTCTTGATTATTTTACATCATTCTTTTTATAGATTGTCGTAGATAATCTTTTTACCTTTCAATAAACATCAAATTCATGAAAAACCATCAAGTGTAGGCCAAGTTATTGCTAATTAAAGTCGATAATGATCCTATTCGACACCCTTACGGTATTTCGAAAAATTGACACATTTTAAGCTCGTTTTTTTGTACTAATTGATAGATAACTCGATTACCTTTCCATAGAGTCAATAATCATTGATTTTCGTTAAGTGTGTTGGATTATGTGCAGAGATAGATAACATGTATTATCGTGTCCAATACTATATGACACTAAAGGATCACACCGCTGCACACCCAAATAGAACCTTTTGGATTATAACCTTTTGTGTGGAAAAGAATAATTAATTAGTTAATTAATTATTGAGAAAGAGAAAAATAATAAAAGTTATTTATTATTTAAAAGGAGAAGTTAATATTTAGTTTAAATATTAACAGGACCAATTAATTAATAGTTATTAATTAATTAGAAAGGTCGAGGGTATATTATGTAATTGATTAATAGTTTAATTAAAGCTGGGCTTTAATTAAACGGGCTTGGCCTAATAAGGATTAATATATATTCTTGTTTAAGCCTCATTAATCAATAAGCTAATCACATAACAAAAACCCTAAAGGCTCTCCTCTTTCTCTCTTCTCTCTTTCTCGGCGGCGGCGCAAAGGAGAAACCGAACCACCGAGGGCGGTGGCCGGCGGCGACGCGGAAACACATACACACACGCGGGTCTCGATTTTGATCCGAGGTTTAATCCTTAGGCGGTCTAGCAGCCAGTTCGAGGCGGTGCAGTAGCGGTAGATAGCCTGCAACTGTGTAGAGGTCAAAGAAAAGTTTTAATCTATAAAGGTATAACTTTCTAACCCTTTCTAACCACAAGTTAACTTTAAAGGTTGGTGTGACTGTAATGATGTTTCGCAATCTTGAACAGTCTAAAGGCCTTTGCAACGGAACAATGTTACAAGTTACTCGACTTGGTGCACATGTGGTTGAAGCAAAGATAATTGCAGGTAAGAAACAGTTAATACTTACAAATTACCTAACTTCTATATATACTCATAATGCCAACTTCTATATATACTTTATAAATGCTTTAATACCAAAGTGTCAATATATATAATTGCAGGTAAAAATGTTGGTCACATTACTTATATTCCAAGATTGAAGTTGATTCCATCAGAGCCTACATTACAATTCAAGCTCCAACGAAGACAATTTCCCCTCTTGGTTTGTTTTGCAATGACGATAAATAAAAGCCAAGGTCAATCTTTATCAAATGTTAGATTGTTTTGGAGACAACCCGTTTTCACTCATGGGCAGCTATATGTGGCGGTTTTTCAAGTGAAGAGTAAGGAAGGGTTAAAAGTTTTAATTTGCGATGATGAAGGCAACCCTACTAACAAAACAATGAATGTTGTTTATAAGGAGGTTCTACAGAAAATTTACATATAATCTTATGTATGAATTTCAAACTTCTGTAATATTTATCATTTATTACGAGCTTTTATATTCCTATATATGTTTTCTAATTTTCTTTAACGTGCTAGTACTTTTTAAATCTATATAAATTAAAATTTTTAGTATCATCCCCGTGTTGATACACGGGTGGCTTAGCTAGTTGATTTTTTATACAAGCAAGCACTTTGTACGTAGGGGTTGTATGATAAAATAAAATAGGTTAGTACTGCATGATTTAAAAGCTGAATGGTTCAAAGATTCTGAATGAGTATAACTAAAACTGTTTGATAATACTAATAATGATGAGTCTGAATGAAGTAAAATTATCATATAAACCTTTTCCATATAAATGATATTTCATTAAGGCATTTAACCAAACACCTTATATGCATAATAAATTATCACAAAAAGTTCACATGAACTCTTAAAACAAACATAATCACAATAAAAGAAATCAAAGAAACACAATGACGGTATTAAAAGGGAAATGGGTACTTTGATGGAGGTTAGGTGTGTACAGGTGAGATGGAGAACTATCATGAAGTTTGAGGTCATAACTCGTAAAAGGGAAATGGGACTGATGACTGATTTTGCTTTTCATTACTACCAGAATCGGTCAGCACATGATTATCCATTTAGAGCCTTCCTTTTGTTGTAAACAAACATTTTGAATCGGTCAGTATACTCATTATGCGCTGAATGAAATCTTTAAGAGCTAAACAGACAGTCCCGTATACAAGTAAACAATTTCGGTCTCCTTTTGTATTCTATTATGTCTATTTTACCTCTTGAATCTGTTTATGATTGGAATTCTCAAACACTTAAGCAACTACTCGTCTATTTACTAACCCTACATGTTTTGACACATTAAAAATGACATGTTAACTACCCGCTAGGGTCGGTCCAATCATTTTAAGAGGCTCGAGCAATAATTTAAAATATACCCATAAAGTAATTAAATACTCATACATATAAAAAATGTTTGTCTAAGGAGCGTAAACCTAAACTAGAAGTGTAGAAGACTAATGTATGACTCAGTCGTAACACAAAATAAAGATATTTCGAGTAAGATAATCATACTTATAAACATAAAGTTGAGATTTTGATGGTAAAAAAAGGTAAAATTAAACACTTCTGCTTTTAGTGAAACTAAACTCATCAATTAAGAACAAGTCATATTCAAACATACCTATGTTCACACTAACTATTACACAACTTATAACTTCAAACTTTAAAAAAAGCTAATAACATAGTGATTACTCAATGACATACAAAATCAAAGGGGTAATTCACATTCACACACACTCATAAGTAAATAACTTAGTCAATAGCATACAAAAGCAAAGATTCAAAGATATATACTAACTGTAATATGGAATGCTCGAGCCGAGCCTAGAAGGAATCGACTATCGACTAGATCTTATTGTTGTTCGCATGAATCGAGAGAGCGGCTGTTGGAATTGAAAGACAAATAATACTTTATTATATTATTAATTTATTATCGTGTATCTAACTCATTCAGATTTATACCAGCTAACTTCTGTTATTAGGATTGGGTGTTATTGATCCAATAAGTACAATTGTTTCCTTCATAGTCTACAACACAATTATTACACTTATCAGGAGAAAATATAAAGAATGATAGTCATACTTACCTAAAAAAAGCCATGTATTAACTTAAGAAGCACACTGCACACATATTGAAGATCAACATTCAAACTAATTAGTGACAAGTCGAAACACCCAAACAAGTGTTTCTATGTCTAAAGACAACTACATACTTGATTAATATATTTAATTTCTCATTGATAGTTATACTATCAGTCAAATAAACTTGTGGCAATAATAAAAAGCATGATCAATTGAATTTTGTCTCAAAAGTAAACTTTTGGTGTACCACTAAAGTTACCATTTTTAAAATATACCTCCCTCTTCAAAATACAGTTTTAGATACCTTTTTTTACTATGTTTTATTTTCAACATACAATCTAAGATACCTTTTTACTACGATTTCAACCACTCTTTCATTAACGAAGAACATTCAACTCTATGAGGATTCAACACCATTTTATGGAATTCACGTGTCCCCTCCAAATTGTACTAGTCTGGAGAGTACTTCCCAACTGGCTGCCTATTAATTTGAATCTGGAAAAAAGTGGAGTGATGCTTATCTCTTTATTTTGTCATTTATGTAATTCACTTGATGAAGATGTTGTCCATATGTCCATGGACTGATGGGTTATGAGTGAAATACAAGAGCACCCGCAAGTATTAGAATGGGGAGATACGCTTAACTGTAATGACAAAATTCTTGTGAGTTTATAAGCATTATGTACCGTTTCTATTGGGGTTTTAAAAAACAAGATATGGTAAGGTCGTGGGTCCAATGATGCTTTAATATTTAGTCAAATTCAGGTCATAATGTTCTTTTAACTCGATCATAGATCTAATGCAAATAAATTGGTGTTGCTCTGCATTTTTTTATTTTTTATTTTCTTATTATAATTCTACCTACTTATTTTAATAAAGAATAATAATTTCCTTCCGGTAAAAAAAAACATACAAGGCTACGACCCAATTGTGTAGATTTTGGCAAAACCGTTAACTTGGTAACTTCAATTATCCCCCATAAAACTTTCATCGGACGACACCAACTGATATTCTCAATCAGACCGTCGGATGGTTTCTAATCTTACGGTCATCACGCTCGATCCGCGTACTACAATCTTATTGGTTGAAATCAAAACCTCCAAACCACTATATATGCAAACCAACACATATTCACGCCCAACCAAATATCTCAAATCACTACCGTTCTCGCCACCGTTTGATCAAGTTTCCGTTTATCTTTCTCCGGTGAATCTGTAAACTGCGATGGCTGGTCGAGGCAAAACCCTAGGATCTGGAGCGGCGGCGAAAAAGGCCACCTCAAGAAGTAGCAAGGCCGGCCTTCAATTCCCCGTTGGTCGTATCGCTCGATTCCTCAAAGCCGGGAAGTACGCCGAGCGTGTTGGTGCCGGTGCTCCGGTATATCTTGCCGCCGTTCTGGAATACCTTGCCGCTGAGGTGATTATTTTTATATGTGATTAATTTGATTTTATCAATTTTGACTGTATCGCAATTTCTAGGGTTTCGTCTGCGTTTTGTTTTTGTATATTTTAGGGGAAATTTTGATTGTGAAATTTACACGTCGCAGGTGCTTGAGTTGGCTGGAAATGCAGCAAGAGACAACAAGAAGACCAGAATAGTTCCGAGACACATTCAATTAGCTGTGAGGAACGACGAGGAATTAAGCAAGCTTCTGGGTGACGTCACGATCGCAAATGGCGGTGTTATGCCAAACATCCATAACCTTCTTCTCCCTAAGAAAGCCGGTGGTTCTTCGAAGCCATCTGTTGATGATGACTAGAGAGGTACACTGAAAGTGTTCTTCGAATCGAAATTGGGCCTGGATTGCGCCTTGTAGGGTTAATCTTTTTTTCCCTTTCTGATTTTCAATCGGGTTGTGGAATTCTGGGTTTGTTGTCAAAGATAGTTTGATGCTATGTTCATATTTTGGCATTTTAGTGAAAACCTACTAGCTTTTGATACTCCCCTATGTTGTTTCAGTTCAATCTCATTACTTAATTAAAAACTTGATTTTGATTTGAATTCTTTGTCTTATACCAAATGCAATGTAGTTAAATGAATGTTGGATTGTTGCTTTTCTTGAAAGGCAATATAGATTTTACTCTAGTATCTGTTGGATTGTTCCAGATACAGAGGTGTTTCAATCTTTATAATATTGGATCATCCCTGTAATGGAGCTCTGTTTTTGTTAACTTCTTGATTCTATGGAATAAGAGTCGTTCCTTGTTGCTGCCTGCTTACTTGGTGTAATGTAAATTTTTTGGAACAAAGAATGGGTTTAACTTTATTTGTATATGTTTCAAGTTAAAAGGAATGTATAAGGATGATAATCTCATATGATAAATAGAAAACGAAACAAGAATTATGCAAGTTTATAGCACTTGGTTGGCTACTCTGTGTTGAGAGGGATTATTGTGATCTCAAAGAGAAGAATCAGATACTGGATATAGACTTGTTTGTAGTGATTTGTTTGAGACTTGTAAATTGTCATGATTTAATCAACAAAAACAGGCTACTACAAACGCAAGTCTAGCATTATAATACCCGTATAATATATGTATCTGTGTATATATATATATATGTGTATAATTATATATAGATATAATAATTAGGATAATAATAGGGATAAATTGATTTACGAGACTTAGGCCCAAAGACTTAAATTATTTTGGACTTGCAACTTAAAAGGATCAATTTATTTTAGTCCAATTTAAAAGCCCTACAACCCTTGTTGACTCGATCAGAGGAGAGGGTAACGACCTCCTGAATCAGCCACCACGTCTCCACCTTAATTGGCGATTCCCCATGACCCGCTAACGATCTCGTCTATATATACACTCCTGTGCACAGCTCTGTTCTCGATTGTGGAACCGCAAACCTAAATCATAGAAAAAAAACGAGAGAGGGAGAGAGTGAGGGTCGGTGACTGCGGTGTAGCGAAGGGCAAACGGCAGTGCAGCGAGGGTTGGAGATCGATTGAGGACTGAAGCTACAAGTAAGTTGGACTAGGAGTAGTTTCGGTGTCTCGTTTAGTCAGCGACTATTAAAGGTTAGTCTTCATCTTCTTAACCTTTAAAGATTCCAACATGTAGGACCTGCAAGTGATAATCAATCTGTAAGAGCATATTAAATTAACTCTGTTATCTGATCGAAATCCTTCTGTTCGAGTTCTTAGTCTAACTGGTATTGTCATCTGATGCTCCTGATTCTGTTCGATTGTATAATTCCACTTAATTGAATCAACAGTGAGCTGTTCTAAACTAGTAAACCAAGCTATTCATCTTCATACGATGCTGTAACTGTGATACTGATGGAATATGAACTGATTAGATGTTATATAATCAACTAAGCATTACTGCACCAGTAAACTAGTGTTAAATCTATCTTAAAGTTACCATTTTGATGACACTTATGCTACTGATATTAATTAATTTGAATGGAAATGTATCTATGATCAGTAACATGATTTAATTGTTTAAAACTCTCAGCAAGTTAACGGCTTAAATTGAATTAAAGAGGAACCTGCATCATCGTAGTTTCTAAACCCATTTTATTAAGATGAAACCCGACAGAGGAACTTATTACAGCTGCTAATTAGATTCATAATGTAAATACATGCTTCAGACTAGTCTCATAAGCAGTACACAAATTATTCTTAGTTGGCCCTGTTGATTTAATCCTGCTGTTCTTAATTCAGTTGTCAAACCCATGATTACTGTTCAATGGTATTGGATAAATAATCAGAAATTTATTAAATGTACAGTATAGTTTGAGTTGCTGTAAGTTAAGTAGTTATTGAAACTAATATACAACTACCACATTAAGTAGAACTATTTTCTTAGAACAAATAGGAAATTGAATCAGCTATCAATCAGATGATCTATACAGGTTGACTATGCGATTTTAACCAATATGACTATTGTGTTGGATTTGACCTGTTAGTCAGAATAGGAAATTACCATGCTGATCTGTTACACATACGTATATAAGTTTATGAATTGTTTATTTCTAGAACTAGAGTAAGGGTTATCTGATTAAGCTCTTGATGTATTTAAACTCAAATTTGGTAACCATTATAATTTTAGAAAACCTTCTGTTGAGTTAACTTGGGAAGAATGATAATAGTAATAAAATCATAGAACAATCTAAATTAGTAACAACGGGAATAAGATAAGTGCTAACGGTAATTATATATATTTTTAGACGGAGGCAAAGAGAACTAAACTTGAAGCTACTTGTGTGTTTGGATTTTGTTCGTGAATTCAAGGTACGTATATCTATCTCTTAATAGAGATTCTTAAAGTGTGATACATGTTTAATATATTTTTGTTCGTACTTCGTTTGATTTATACGCTTCACGGGTCAAAGTTCTTTTCTTTGTGTTGACCCGTTTGCTATCGACTCTTTTGACATCTGACCCTTGTGATATTTCCATTGCCATTACCCTTGGATTATTCTTAGTTGTGCCTATTGTGTTGGCCATTTTGTTATTGTTATCGTATGGACCTTATCGCTTTGCTATTTTGGCCTTTGTTGATTATGATCCGGGTATGTGAGCTATTTTGGTATTACCTACCTATGGAGGCATCATAGGGGCGTCATTGTGGCACCGGTGGCGTCACACTTCCGTGGCAATGTGATCGGTCGCGTCGTCTCCTCAGGGTTTTGCTCCGAGAGCTATTTTGTTTAGGGGGTGTATGGGTTAACCCTAGTTTCTGTTTCTGTTTTGGTTTGTGGATGGTGGCATAGTGCCCAATACCCCATTCACCAGGGTGCGCATGCGAGTCTGCAGCTACTTGTGCAAAATTTTGTGGGTGAAACACTCGTCTTTTGATTAAGCGGGTTTTTCGCTATTTTGGAAGCTCGGTTTGTATCATACCCCTCTGTATTCTTTGATATCTTGCATATGCTTTGACTCGATATAATTCTGATTGATTATTGCATCCATGTTATATCTATATGTTATGCATTGTTTGTTGTTTTCGTTTATCCGCGCACTGGGCGTTTGGCTCAGCCGCATTTTTCTTTCTATGCGGCAGGTAACCAGGGGGACATGGGACGTGTGAACGAGGGCTAGAGTTGGAGTTTTTGCAAGAGATTAATAGATACCTATTTAGTTATTTATTTATTTCATTAGACTTTGTGGAGACTACTGTCAGATTATTATTTTGCTCAGGAATTTGAGACCTTGGTATTTTGCTTTTGAATGAATTATTATTTAGCTTTGTTTAGTATTTGCTCTGTTTGATTCATAAGTGTAATTCTCTAGTTCCGTTATGGAATTCAGGGTGTTACAAGCATAGCATACAATGAGAATTCAACAAGGATAAGGGGCACAGTACTTATGAATTGACTCCTTAAGGTAGAAACGAACACCTATTTACATGTATTCCAAGGAGAATATAAATAAAGAAAAAGGTTTAAATTGTCGTTTTGAACTCGATCTCCAATACTCAGCCTAGAGTTGTCAAATGGTTAAAATTTGAAAAAGCCTAAAAAAAATCCTTTTCAATATTCCACCCATTTTCTTAATAATTCATCAACAAAGAGTGTACAGATTATGAAAAAAATTAATCTATATCCGCTCTCTATAATTTTTATAAGCCTGTTATAGAATGCACTTTTATTAACGTTAAGCTGAGGCCCTTTTAATTGAATATAAATGAGATCATAAGACCAAATTTGTAAAAACCAGTGATATGATCAAATTTGTAAAAACCAGTGACAATTTAACGAGCATTCAATCAAAAAAATTGGAGGAAGTTAAATGTTATTCTAAAAAGCCCTGGAAAATAGCCCACAAATTTACCGGTGCACACTTGGCAATTTGAGACAGTGATAAACATGATTGAACAAAAAGAATGAGAATTTTCAAAAAAAGTTTTCCCGGTTAGGGTTCTTTTCGGGACGAAGCATCCTCGTGACCATCCCTAATTGAAACTTAGTGGGACTTGAACCCTTTCCCGGTTAGGGATCTTTCCGGGACGAAGCATCCTCGTGACCATCCCTAATTGAAACCGAGTGGGACTTGAACCCTTGACCTCTCATATGGGGAGCGAGTGTCTTATCCACTAGGCCATTAGGAGATGATTGACATTATTAAGTTAGATTTTAGTAAAAAGAATGAGAATAAGAGGGTATATTTAGTATGTAATTTTTTGAAGTATTTTATACGTGATAGTTTTTTGTTTTTGAAAGAAAAAGTTATAAATAATATTCATGTGAAAAATTAAAATTTTGTTTTAAATAAAAATCTTTAAAATAGAAGCTTTATTAAGTTAGATTTTAAATCTGGTTAAAAGTTTTTGGGAATGGATTTGTATACAATAATGTTTTACCATACATAACAATTATGACATTTATACTTTCAGAATCCCATAGTTAATTATTTATATCCACATGTTCAAGGAATCAAGGGTATAATTGTCAAATCAAGTTCTTTTTGTTGTGTATGACAAAATATTGTTGTGTGCATATCATTTACTAAAGTTTTTTAGGCCGTACGTAATACACTACCCGATGGCTTCGGGTAGCCTCGGGTGAGGGCGAGACACCGAAACACGTAGTGCGGGTAACCCTGGCGAGTATTGAAGCCCGATGGATTTCCCACCCCCACGGCCCCACCACCCTCCAACGGTCACCTTTTTATTTAATGCAACGGCTTACTTTTTTTTCTTTTTTCTTATTTAATAATTTTCAACTATAAATATTAAACCATTCAACACTTATTTTCATCCTAATTTATACCATTCCAAACTCATTCTCTCTACATATTTCACACCATTTTCATTCCATTTTTTACATACTTTTTTTATGGATTTACCAAACGAGGCATCAACTACTAGTGATGATTTTTACGAGAGAAATAACACAATGTTGCAAAATGTTCTTAGAATCGCGCATTTTTTATGACGATGAGGAAATATCGAGTGTACAAAGTAGAAGACCGGCGAAAGGAAAAAGTTTAAGTCCTCACAAATCGGCGAGGAAAGACTTTGAGCGTGCTTTCAGTGTGCTTAAACAACGTTGACACATTCTACACTACTCGGCACGAGCATTGACGATGACAAAATTGAGGAGTATTATGTACGCTTGCATAATATTACACAATATGATTCTCGAAGACGAAGCCCATGCGATTTGAAATTTCGATGATATCGATGATGACGACATTGTAGCGGATGACATAGAAGTAACTATCCGCGAGGAACAACGGGCATCAAATGTTCGAGAAGTAAAAAACCGGGAGGCTCATAACAACCTTCGGTCCGATTTGGTCGAACATATTTGGAGTATTCAAATCTCCGACAACGGAGACGACTAGTTTTTTTTATTATTATTAATGTTTTTACGTAATTTTAAAATTATTTTTTTATTTCAAATGTTTAGATTTTATTTAAAATTAAAATTATGTAATTTTTATTTTTAGTCTTGTTTGAATTTTTATATAATTAAATTAATGAATTATATTATTTATATAAATTTTTATTTGTTTAAATAAAAAAAAGAATAAAAAAAGTGGGAAAAGATTGGGTAAAGGAAGGTAATGTATAACTTGTTAATTGGGTAAGGAGAATAAAAAGTGAAGGAGAATGATGTGACGCTGATGTGAAATTAGGTAAGGAAAAGTTGAAGGTAAGGTATAACGCATATCAAATGACTTAACTATCTTGTTTAATTGTTTTATTATTCATCATATTTTTATGATTTGTCTTTTTTTTATCGTTTTATACTATTAAGCGTCAGCTCTAAACTAATTTATTAAACACATATATAATTAAAATATACAACTTCCAACTTCATCTTCTCGTTTATTGTCTACTTTCTGCTACTACAGGCTATTTTCATTAAAAAAATATAATAAAAAACATATAGCCCACGCCCCACGAGTAGGCTTTTCGGCCTTTTATATAGGGGGTGTTTGTTTTAGCTTATCAAAAGCTTATTTTTTAGGCTTATTTTTATAAGCTTATTTTTTCTGGCTTATTTTTTATAAGTCCGACTTATTTTCTTATTATAATTTATGAGTTGTGTTCAATATAGTCCATATAAAAAACATAGTTCTAAATTTTAATATTCAATCACATGTGATTCAATATACAATCACATGTTACATGTGATTGTAAAATCATTACATGTTAATTACGAAAATGTCACTCCGCCCAAATTTTTAAAATTCAATCTGAACAATTGATGAGATTGGTTCAAAGGCTAAAATTAGTCCTTTGAGACTATGCATTAAGTATGTATTATATTAAATATTTCTCTATAACTTATACAAACTTAAAAGTTAAAAAATAATCGGAAATAATCCGAAAAAAACCAACTTGTAAGAAATAAAGCAAATACCCCCGTAGAAAACTAGAACTCGAAGAAGGCTTCGTACTCATCCATCTCTGTTGAAATCGAAGAAGCTAAGCTATACAGGTTTGAAATCTATCCATCTCTTCCCTTTTTTGCCCTAATTTTTGCTTGGTCATGTTGGATTATCCATGTTATTAGGTTTTACTGGTACTAGTTTTGCTTGGCATTACATTTAATTAGTTTGTAAAATACTTGCTTGAATATTTTCTGCCCTAATTTGGATACAAATATACACAGCTCTATAAATGATAACAATTTTAATATCATATCCTCACACAGTTTAGACAAAACCCAACTTTCGAAACCCTAACTTTCTCAATCCTGCAAAACCAGCAATTTCCGATGGCGGCAATCAGTTTAAGAAAGGGAAACACAAGGCTCCCACCAGAAGTAAACAGGGTTCTCTACGTACGTAACTTGCCATTCAACATCACGTCCGAAGAGATGTACGATATCTTCGGAAAATATGGTGCGATTCGACAGATACGTATTGGAACCAACAAGGATACGCGAGGCACTGCCTTTGTAGTTTACGAAGACATCTATGATGCCAAAACAGCAGTCGATCATCTTTCTGGTTTTAACGTCGCGAATCGGTACCTGATTGTGTTGTATTATCAGCAGGCGAAGATGAGTAAGAAATTTGATCAGAAGAAGAAAGAAGAGGAACTCACTAAGCTTCAGGAAAAATATGGAGTTACTGCCAAAGATCTTAAGTGAGTTCGTTTGAATTTGTGCGTTTTTTTTTTACTGTCTGACGAATTTCTAGGGCTTCCTATTGTAGAATTATCAATCGGATGAATTTCAATACCATAACTTTCATCTTCAGTATAAAACAGTGTCTGTCGTTTCATTTAAGATTTATGAACTCTACAGAGGAATGCCTTTATTGCAGTTTTGTAATATAAGCTTTTATTTTGATATGTTCATGTTCCAAATAAAACTCACTTGTAAATTCAAATGGATCTTAAACTCACCTGTCAATCCAACAGATCTAACAGTTCGATTCACACTCAGAATGACCATCTTTTACCTCAGCCTGGCTAACTCGTTACCCAATCTTGCCTGATCCGATACCTCTATTCCTAGTTTCCTACCATACACTTGTAAAACTCTATCACCAGATTTACAGATTGTCGTGCATTTGGATATATAACAGATGTTGGAATGTGAACATTGTTTGAAAACTGTTTTCTGATTACTGATTACAATGTACTAGTTTTGTGTCTCCCTTCTAGGGTGAAACAAACATACGCAAAATAAATGCAACACTTTGAATTTGTTCAAATGATTCAAGAGTTCTTTAGAGTTGTTAAGGCATCCTTAGTTGCAGCAGATATAACAGCATCTGAAGCATTAGGCAGGTGAGAATATTTTCCTGGGAAAGCAATAACATGAATATCATTCAAAAGAATATAGGAACTGAATTATACAATAGTTTCTGGGTGATGTTTATATGGAATGAATAGAAAGAAATTAATAAGTATGGGTGCATAGCGTCCTTGCAAATCTGTTCTGATTTCTTAATAAGAAAACCAAATTGGGGAAAAGAAAATCAATCTGATGATGCATCTGAAGGCAAGTTACCCCAACTCTTAAGAAGGCATGGGTGCATCTGAAGCCATTTCAGGACCGTTGGATCGTTTGAGTGAAATATTTGCTCTACCATCTCGTTGCTTCTCTGCATTCATACCAAACCTAACTGTCTGACAAGATTCCAGTCCACCAAATCAGTAACTAAATACACACACGTACAAATTTTAAAAGCAGTTTATTAGTGGAGGTGGTCATTTCAAGCCGTTTGCTTATAAACGGGTCGATTCAGGTCATGTGTTATCTCTAGGGAGTTGAACTGATTATCAAAAGATAATAATAAAAAAAAGGAGCCAAAAATAGAATACATTTCAATTACTATTGTATAACATTTTGAAAACATATTTGGTATGCTGATTATCTATAAGAAAAAGAAAATTACCAGTAAATGTTTCAGGTTAACCCAAACCAACCCAAAATCGTTCTTGTTCACTTTTGGCTTTCTAGCATCATCTCGAGACTACAGGATTATTATTTGTTTCATGTCATAAAATAAGATGGCTAAACATTGTCAGAAGGTTTTGTGTCTGCAATATAAGTATATAACATCTGTGAGGCACTATCACACACATATATAGAAATATATAATACTCTTTCAGCATGAAGGGAAGAAAAAGGGCATAATGACAACCTTGGGAAGCAGTGGTTGAATAAGTCAACCTCTATGCTCTGAGAAAATGACATTCTTTGCTCTCTTGGCTTTCCCTTTGCCTCTTTGTGCTTGTTGTGCAAAGAAGAGAAGTTTCTCATCCACAAGATCCCCTTCTGCATTGAAGATAAAATGATAAATTCTTCAGGTACTTGGTCCTGTTGCTTTTCATTCTCCCCATCTTCATTTTCTTCTTCCCGTTTGTACAAAAAATCTCCCATGATTAGAGAATGCAGCAGATGGAAACGATTTATATAGAGTAATAAAAATATAACTTGATTTGTTCTTTGGTTAATTTGAAGTTCAGACCATGCCGACAAGCCTCTATTAGACTATTTCATCATCTTCTTCAGTCTGGTTCTCGGAATCTTGATCTTGTGAATGGGGAGGAGGCTGCTGCTGTTGCTGATCTAGAGGGTTCTCCTTAAATATTGAACAAGGAAGAATGACTAGTTCTACCTGACATTACATAATCTAAAAGTGAATGGTGAGCTTTCTATCATATACTGCATAAGAATTGATACAAGTGAATATTAAACTATGGAAAGATGAAACAATGGCTATCGAGGAAATGAAATAATCGCTCTATCACAATTGAGTACGGAAATACTAGGTCTCACACATCTTTAGTACGTCGACCTTTTTATGGTATTAGTGAAATAGCCGTTGAAACATGGACTATGTTATTCCTTTTACTTGAAACAATGGCATGAATTGTTGTAATTAATTGAGAAATTTCATTCATACTTTGAACCGTGTGTAATTCTTTTAATTTTGATGTGAATCATTAACACCATTGATCAAACAATGGTAAATATGTGGAGAATGTGATCAATTTGCTTTGTAATTAATAATGATGGATAGATAGCGATTTATTTAATTACAGTTTAGCTTTTTTTAAACTCTAGTTTGTTGTTCTTGTCTGTAGAATAACTGTACCACAATCAATGATGATGAGTATTGGCTAAGAAACGAAGAATCGTATGATTTTGGCTTTTGAACAATGATAATCAAGCGCATGTTGTTCAACTACATGTCAGTATCACGATACTGCTCGACATCATTACTTAAAAATGGAGACAAGTTGAAAGAAGCAAGAACATTTTCAAATGAGGACGTTGTTGAGTATTCGAAGGTGAGTTTTGATGCAAACCCACTGCATCTAGATCTTGAATATGCAAAGAATGCTGGGTTTAAAGGTAAACTAGTTCCTGGAATGCTAGTTGCATCTGTCTTCCCGAGGATCATTGCTTCTCATTTTGTAAGTAGCTTATATCCTGTCTCTTGTATACATACATATATGTATATCTCATAGACTAAGGGACTGTTTGATGGCAGCTAAATGGAACCATTACGTTTGATCATCACCTTTAAATAATATCCCTAAAATTTGGTTTTTGTAGCCTGGAGCAGTATATGCCTCACAAACTTTGCACTTCAGATTGCCTGTATATGTAGATGAGGAGATAATAGGCGAAGTCAAAGCTACTAGCATAAGAGGATTAAAGAAGAAATACATGTAAGTCGAAAATCCAAACTCTTGCAACTGTAGTGTAATTAATTATTATTACTATAAAGACGTGTTTTTAAACTTAAAGTTTTTGGATTAGTGCCAAATTCACAACCAGATGCTTCAACAAAAACACTGGAGATCTTGTTGTTGATGGAGAGGCTATGGCTGTCTTGTCAACTCTATATCCAACAAAGCAAGAGTTAACTTGATTGACTCGGGTCTATTTTTATGCAATCACATGCCCGTCTTAAGACATGGATATGTAGCAAAATGTCAAGACGGGTCATCCAGACACTTCTTATTTTGAGCTTTATAAACATGTTCTTGGAATTATTGCAAAAAATATACTTTTATTCGCAAGTATAATTGAGTTGGAATCTGAAAGCACGAGTTCATGGCGATGAATAATTTCTTTACTGCATTCTTTGATTTTAATAAATTTGATTGTATTGATTTTGATGGTTAGATATTGAAAGGAAGCAGCGATCGTAACAGTGATAAATAACCGTTTTAAGTTTAAATGGCAATCCCTGCGTGAAAATCAACCGTTTATCCGATCCCACTTGGTTTCTTCCGGTTATTTGATGGGGATCACAGATTAATTCCCCATGTTTTTTTAAGTGGGGACGAGGGACCAATTCCCAGTCCGAAACTGCCATATAACCATCCTTGCATTCTCGAATCATGATCAATTTATTCGAGTTTTTAACCAAACAAGTGTATTTAAGAAACTTATTTACCAAAATGGTGTAGTTTCAAACATATTTACCACAAGGGTGTACTTTTCATTTTAATAGGTTAGTTTAATAATTAAAACTAGTATTATAATTAATTATACCTAATTAGTATTAATTAGTTAAACAAATTTAAATTGTTTCTTAATAAATATACATATATATACACAAATTAATTATTTATTTAGTTAAGAACCCCATGTTCATTCACGGGTGACACAGTACATGCACATCCCTCACCGACGAGCTTCCTTTTCCGGCGACAAAAAGTTCCCCCCGTAGGTGACACACACACGCCATTCGTTCCTTTTCTGGCAACACACACACCTTAACCCACACAAAACGAATCTCGAACCACCGTAACCTTTAGTTCGACAGATATATGGAGAGACGGCGGTGACGAGATGGCTATTGTCTCTGTGCGGAAGAGACGGTTGTAGAGGATGAGATGCGGCGGTGACTTGGGGAGAACGGATGTGCGGTGGTGATGTTGTGTGGTGACGATCGCCGGTGTTGACTGGAGGAGAGAGAGGCGACGGCTGTGAGGAGAGATGGTTGTCGGTGGTGACTGAGGGAGTGGAACTGAAGCGGGCGGTGGAATAATCTGACGGCGGCAAGAGGTGGTGGATTTCGACCGGCGGATGTGGGGGAGAGGGAACCGACAGGAGTGATGGGTTTATAACTAAATAAATAATACACACACATTATATATATAATGTTTAACTAATACTAATTAGTTATAATTAATTATAATATTAGCTTTAATTATAAAATTAACCTATTAAAATGAAATATACACCTTTTTAGTAAATATGTTTAAAACCATACCATTTTGGTAAATAAGTTTCTTAAATACACTTGTTTAGTCAAAAATTCCAATTTATTCAAGTAAAACACTAATTTTATTAAAATTAGACTAGCTAAAGTCGCAAAGTAGGGACATAAAAACCGGTAATGATTGAAAAACACGATTATAGCAGCTTAATTAGCAGGTTTATCTAGTTGGATGGAGCGTAATCCATTCATACTATCGCCCCCACCCTCTTAAATCTAAAGTGAGGGGTTGAGCTGGTTCAAACTCTTGCTGGGATTTCTCCTCCTTCTCTCTCTCTTCTTCTCTTTATCTCTCCTCTCTCTCTTTTTACATTTTTATTTTCTTCTAAAATAGAGAATGGTTAAGAGGGATGGATATGAGAGTTAGTGAGATGAAAGAGGATGGAAGAAAAAAATGAAGTGGCACGGGAAAGAAAAAGGATGGATGCTCATGGTCTTAATACTTCAAAACATTAACTAATTAACAACATCCAATAATGAGGGTTCATACCTCTAAAAAGTTATTGAGACCAAAAAATTGATAGTTTGGACTAATTTTGATAGGCGACTAGTTACAATTACGGTTACTGCGATCGGTTAGAGACCACTAAGCAGTCAATCTTAGTGAGCAACCATCGATTAGCACTTTAGAAGTGAGCAATCGAGGGATTTATCATAACCAAAAGGGATTTATCATAACCACCACCTTTAGGGTTTTAGGAACAATTTCTATTTATAACTAATAACTAAAATTAATGTAAGCAAAAAAGAAATGATTTAACATTCGATTTTAGTCAAATTAGGGTGCCATCAGCAAATTCCCGAGTCAATCAACTATACACAATGAAAAATTTTATAATTGTTTATTAGGGTGCCACTAGCGCATTTTTTAGTACTACCGTAACCTAATTAGATTTGAAAAAAAAAACATGTTATATTTAAATGTTTGTTTCTTTAAACTTTCAAAAGCAAAAATGTTTGTTTTTTAATTTAAATTTACGCGTTTACAAACAATTTTTAATAGAGAAATGTTTAAAACAATGAAGTCGATACTAATAACCTCGTTGCAAAAATGAGTTCACCGCGGAGACCGCTGCGTGCGCGTGCACCCGCAGAATCGTCGTCGAATCGACCGGATATACAATCGGGAAGTTTGGAATCTTCACTACTCCGACTAGTGAATGACCATCAAAACACCGCCATACGGCTCCGTGAACACACAGGTACATACAATTCCTTTAGTTTTGTTCATTTGAAAGTTGCGGTTTTAGGGGATTTGATTTTTGGTTGTTTTTGTTATAATTGCATAGAGAAATCGAAGAAAGAGGCGATCAAAAGCGCTACTCGTGTGTCGGATTTGCTAGTGGAGGCTGTTAATGGGGGT
The DNA here is from genome assembly GCA_947179395.2 of Pulicaria dysenterica. NCBI lineage: Eukaryota > Viridiplantae > Streptophyta > Magnoliopsida > Asterales > Asteraceae > Pulicaria > Pulicaria dysenterica. The sequence goes on from OX359291.1 coordinate 13,357,737, forward strand.
GTGGAAGAGTGTTTCGTGAATGAGAAGCGAATAGAAGTTGAAATCCGAGCCTTGAAGGCTACTGTTATGCGATTTGCAAAGCAAACTGATCAATGGCTTGCTTCAACTTATGCTATTAACAATGCTATCAAGGTTTGGTTTTTCATCATCGTTTTATCACATTCTCAGCTATGATAATAACTCATGCGACTTATTTTCATCTGTCACAACTCATAAATGATTGAAATTTTAAAACTTTTTGTTAAACTTTTTAATTGTTTGATATTAAGTTCAAGTTTATACCCAGTTTCAAACATGTAGTAGTATGTTAGACCGAAATAAACCCTATGTTTAAGTAGACAAATTCTTTTTTATTTTGCATTTGTCAAATTCAGCTGTCATGCTATAGACAGTTATGATCTGTGCAACGTTGTAAAATATACTGGATTGGCGGCGTAAATCCTGATAAAATGCTACCCTAAGATTTTTCATGACTTTTTTTCTTTGATGATGAAATTTCAATAGAGGTTACTTTCAAGAATCATGATTTTTATAAGGATAATTGTGAAAGTTAGAGTTACTGAAGCATCATGAACGTTTTGTGGACAGCGGAGTTCTAAAATTTGTGAAGTTATACATATCTAGGGTCAATTTGGATTCTAAGAGTTATGAATCTTGCTGTGTAGATATGCATGTGGTAAGTTGTCCTGACTTTGAAGATAATAAATTATTCCCATGGAGAATTTTTATTAATCAAGTGCTCCTGGTCCTTGTGACAACCTATTCTTCCCAAATGGAGGCTAATGTGTTCATTGATCATTGATTATTGATGTACATTTAGTCTTCGAATTTTGATGTTGAATTTTATACAATGACAACCACCACCACCCTATTCAATCTCGCCTTAGCAGGGTATGGGGGTGATGTTGAACCCTATGTAAGAAAAATTGTTCTCATTATAAAGCTTTCTTGAAAATTTTTGTCAGTTAGAGCTTATCTTTTTGTTGTGTAATCTTACTTCTTGGTTGATCATGATTGAAATAATCAAGAATTGGAGCATAAACATCTGTATGGTCAATTATTTAAGCTGTGGCAATGTTAGTCTAATTTATTCAATGAAAACGATACTTGATTTCCTTTCGTTCACTTATAGGAACAGACCTTCATATGAAATATTGCATTTTTCTTTTACAAATACACTAGGTGTATTCTTTGTACCATACTACCATAATCGATTATAATAAGTACTTTTGAACAGCAAGTCCAATTGTGTAATCTTATGTAGTCTGTCCCAATCTGGAGGGTATTTGATCATAGCAAGCGTAGCAAGTTGCCTTCATATCTGGCCCTATGAAGTTAATCGTATGCAGTCACGGATATACTGTGAACTAATAAAAAATGAAACTAGATGTTTTTTATGATTTTATAAAATGATCAGATCAAAGCAACATTACGAGCATAACTGTTTTCTTTTACTTTTTGCACTTCGTTTTTAGGTAATATTCATCTGTTGCTCATGAAATTATTTTTGCTTGCACAGGAAATAGGAGATTTTGAGAACTGGATGAAGACAATGGAATTAGATTGTAAAAGCATTACACAAGCCATCTCCAACATTCACCAGGGTTGATAATCTGCCACTCACAACACACACATATATGGAGAAATGAGGTTCTGTTTGCTTAGTCTATTTCCTTTCACATATAATCTCATTATGGCTGCCACTGTATGTGTATGTAAACTTCATGAATGCAAGATGCCCACAAAGTGAAAATGATACAAGCAAATGAAATGATATCTTCTCTTGTTTACGAACTCAACACATTATCGCTTGGCATACGCTTTACCTTTTTGTGCTTTCTAAGTTGCATCTGTCTGACAAAATGTGGGAAATTTATATAACTAATCGTTGATTGCTCAGATAAGATTTGAAGAACCAAACAATACAAGTTAAAAGGAACAAAGATATGGAAATCTTTCAAGCCCTGGATTCACTTGGTTGGTCCATGTTGTAACATGTCGTAATTGATCATGTCTTAATGGATCATGTTGTGTATTACTAGATTGGCTTGTAAAGGGTCATGACGGGGTCATATTGGGTTGTAACTTGTAACGGTTCATACTTTATATGCTGTTGTAATGGGCCACGGATCACTAGTCACCATCCAAGCCGAAAGCAAGACCATCACCATCACCATCTACTTCCAGCACCATTGCCATCACTTAAGTGTGACCACTGACCAACACACACCAAAACTCGAACAATGACTTATTGATCAGTACAATCATATGCAAAACCTTAAGAAATATACAGATTTGGAAAAGATATTAAAGTCTTTTATTGTATATATTGATATTAATTTTGAAGAAATAAATAATAATAATAATAATAATAACAACAGGCTTTTTAATTATGGAGAAAAATAAAAAAACAAAATATTTAAAGAATCCTATGTGGCAATCAAACCCTAATCAAAATACCTTAGCCACGAAACTATCTTCCTCTCCCTATAATAACCGAACAACCTATAAAGGGTTTTTGGTTTTGCCATTCGACCGAGACACAAGCAAACAATTGTGGTTTGTGACACTGATCCTTACTTGTGCTGTCTAGCAGCACGATTCAACAGATGCAGCAATGGTGAATACTTAAAACGTTTCGTGATTGGTGTTTGCATCAAGGTAAAATCTTATAAAACCTAATCTTTAGTTATTTTTGAGTTTGGGTTTTAAGTACTAAAGTTGTAAACTTTACGTCTTTACACTTTTGTCTAATAAACCCAATTTTAAACACTTAAAACCCAACATATTTCACCCTAAAAATAAGTAGAAATATAAACACTTTTCTTCATTTATAATTTTATATATTTAAAAGTTCTTACACCCCCTTCTCCCCCCACCTCCACCCAACTTACAAAAAAGAACAAGTAGAAACAAACTCTTTTCTTCATTCATACATTAAAAGCACTTATCTACTTGTAGAAAGTGTAATAAACAAACAAACTATTCAAGTAAACAACCTAAACAACCCCAAAAAGAAATCAGTTTGATAACATTCCCATCATCCTACTTACTATATACAAATCTTGTGTATTTACTATACCCCGAGTCAATATTTCCTGCACAACGCTCGAAACTAGCCTATAACACCCCCCCCCCCCCCCCCTCCCCACCCCCCAAAAAAAAAGCCTTGTGCAATTTGATATCACAATGTAGAATCTTTTCAAGCTTTATGCCTCCACACTATACATAAGGATACAGGAGCGTTTGTATTGAGATTTACAAACACTTTACATTCACACGACAGCATTGCAAGATGATGATGTTGTTCTTTGCTCTGACAAATTACTAGGTAACCCCTAGCCTCTCCTTTTCCTAGTCAGAAGTAAAGAATCATCAGCAATAAGTAGTAAGATAAAAGACAGATTAATAAAAAAACAGGGAATGTTTTTTTACCTGTTCCCTACACTACCAACATCAAAGGTTACATCAAGAAGAGGGAAGAAGGTTCAACACTTGGCATCGATCGAATTTTTTGGTATGCAAAATAGCGCTGTTAGTTTCACTCATGTGCTCGTCAGAGTTTGGAACTCTGAACTTGCTTCCAATCAATCTTGGTAATTAAAGTTGCTGGTATGTTTGAAAAAGTGAGTTGCTTGGTGAATATGATCATAAAGGAAATTTGTATTTATTGTGGAAATAACAGATAGAATGGTAATAAGTGTGGAAAAGAAATACCTTATCTATCAGAACTACGACTATGGATTAGTCTTCGTCTGAACTTGAGTCAGAACTAAAAGTATCCACCCGTCTCATTGCAATGGCAGGAAGAAGTCGTTCATGTGGAACACGAAAAGGGAACTGCTGGGGTTCTGAAGATCTTTCACTCATTGACTCAACATCTTTCCTTTGAGTCTCGGGTTGTGAATCATCAGTATCTTGTGTTGCATGTTTTAAATCATCATCTTCCTTTGTCTTGAGTTGCAAATCACCATCATCATCCTCTGTCTTTAGATGTGAATGATCATCTTCCCCTCTCTTAAGTTGCAAACCATCATCTTCATCTGTTCTATGTTGTGAATCATCATCTTTCTTTGTCTTATGTTGTGAATAATCAGGCTCTTGCATGTTAGAATCATCACCTTTCCAAATTTCATGTTGTGGATTATTAGTTTCCTGCCTCTCTTGAACTAAGTCATAGATTCCCTGTATTTCAGTTCGTGGATTCTCAATTTCCTGTGTTTCATGTTTCAAATCCTTATCTTCCGATGTCTCATGTTGTGAATCCTCATTTTCCTTTATTTGATGTAGTGGATACTCAGTTTCCCAAGAATCTTGTAGATCGTCAACTTTCCGGGTCTCATGTTGGACATCATCAGTTTCTTGTGCCCTGGACAATGAAACATATTTCGCTTGCGTTGTCCTAGGTTCTGAAACATCTTCTCTATGTGTTGTTGTAGGTTCAGAAACATCTTCTCTATGTCTCATCCTTGGTTCTAAAATATCTTCTGTATGAGTCTCCTTAGGTTCTGAAACATCTTTCATCTGACTCATCCTAGGTTCTGAGTTATCTTCTGTCTGTGTCATCGTAGGTTTTGAGACACCTTCTGTCTGGGTTGTTGAAGGTTCTAAAACATCTTCTGACTGTGTCGTCTTGGGTTCTGAATCATCTTTTGTGTCAGATGATGAAGCATCTTTCTTCTCTGTCAGCTTAGATGATGAAGCATCTTTCTTCTCTGTCAGCTTAGATGATGAAGCAGTGTCCTTTTTCTCTGTTGCCTTAGATGGCCTTACAGGAGGATTAGTTTTAATCTCTTTACAAACCTTGTCTAAAATAATCAGAAAATCACGAATAATAACAAATAATCGTAATCCTTCATCCTTCCCAGCCTGTCCATGGAAGTAATCCGCCGTGTTCTTTACAAGAGCCATTATTCTCTTTTCTTCCTCAAGCATCCACATCACATCCTTCTCAGCATCTTGCACAAAATTAGACAAAACCATTGCAAACTCATCTTCATCATCATCGTCGTCATCTTCATCACCATCATTGTCCTTTTCTTTTATGTTCTTTAGATCCGTATTTAAGAACTCACGGGCTTTTGTGAGGGCATTACCAAATTTAGAGACTGTACCAGTCAATCCATCAGCATCAAGAACTGCTGCTTTTTTTACATCCTCAAGCTCACTGCTCAAACTAGAAACTGCCTGAAGGCCAAGTGTTCGATAATATTCATCTGAATCTTGGGAAGAATTTGCAGATTCTTCAAGAACTTCATCAGACTTAAAGCTGGAGAAGCTTTTGTCCTCATTGGCAGTTTTGGCAGCTCTTACACCTTCTGCCCGAATGATTTCCAGTACTACAAAATGCAAAAGAGTTGTTTTTCCATCAACACCTTTTACATCTGAAAGTTTCAAGAGTGTGTCGAGTTTGAATGCCTGTGCACTCCCACGAAACGTTCCATCATTCATACGGTTTCCTGTTTTTAAAACAGCTTCCAAGAGTTTCAGGAACAACCGGCTTTTTCTTAGTTCTTTACAAGCAGCCTGTACAAGTGACCACTAATACCTTAAGACAAACACAATAAAATAGGGGCTAACTGAATAAAAAAATTAACTTTGGTGAAGATTCTATTTCTATTTCTAAAGTTTAGGGTTTCATCAAAATTCATAAGGAGTTTGGTGGTTTCTTTTGGGGCAAAAAAAGTTGTTTACTTGAAACATAAATTCAACAAAAGTTGGTTATATACTAGTCCAGAATAGAAGACTAAGAGGATGTTAGGATTGTGTTTTGATGGTCTAAAGTTTCACCTCTAACGTTTGGAAGGACTCCTTAATTATCTCTTCCTCCTCCTGAAGTGTGCACATAAAAAGCAATGACTCGAGCCTTTTATAAGCAAATGGTATTTCCACCAACTTTTTTAGAAACCGCTCTGCAGTTCCAAGGCGAGAAATATCCCCGTTATACAATCTTAGTTTTAGTTCTTCCTCTCCCGTTGGTGCCATCTTTAGCAAAGTTTGGATAAGTTCTACAGGGAGCTCATTGCCTGATTACGCTCATATATGTTAGCAACAGTACCAAAATACATTTATAAGTTTAGTTCTATCAGACTATATCTAGAAAACAAAAACAATATATGTGTAAAACTTAAGAATAAACACAAATGAACACTTTTAATGCTCATGAAGACAGTTACAAGATAAATGTCTTAAAGAACTTTCAGGGATATACAGACGAACTTCTCTTTTTAAACGGGTCGAATGTGGTTGTGTTTAATCTTGAATGGATCAAATCGGAAGAATTAGCTAAAATGGGTCGAAAGTTGTATAAGCTATATTTTTAATGCATACCATCTCTTACTCGATAAATAGTTTAGACTTTAGACCCATTATCTCACCTGCCTGACCCCGATATATTGCCACCTATTCTTTAAAGTATTTCTAATGAATAAAAGAAGTACAAAACAACCAGACAATGCGGGAGGTAATACTGTTCGAAGCAAGTACATAATAACCTTCTTTAAGTGCATCACAAACTTCATTTGTTGTCACATTCAGTGCCTTTAGAAGAATTGACAAATTTTGGGCCTTCTTCGACTCAATAATTTGAACAAAATTTGAAGAGGAATCTTGTGATGAACTCTTCTTGTGGTTGCCTTTGGTTTTCTCCGTAGTACTATAGCCAAATAAATTTTCTATCATTTCTTCGTTGAACCTGTTCATCAAGAAAGACATTATCTTTCAGGAGCTTGACTCTATATGATATAATATGTATTTTCAAAAAAGACAACTTACTGGAATGACCCTGCTCTAATCTGATTCCAAACCATTGCTTGATCAGGGCTAGCCATAACCTTATCCCAAAAGAACGGCTTTAGCTTTGCTTTATTAGAGTCATCACCATCAGGCTCACCTGGTCCAAACGAAGGGTGTGAAGGTTTAAACCCTACACCAGGTGGTCGAGGCGGTGGTCTACCGCCAGCTGGTGGAGGAGGTGGTGCTGGACCTTTCTTTAGCGGCGGTGGCGGTGGTGGTGCTCTTCCAGATGGTGGTGGAGGTGGTGGTGGTGCAGCTGAAGGTGGTCGTCTAGCTGATGGAGCTCTTCTAGCTGAAGGTGCTCGAACAGGAGGAGCTGCAGAGGCAGGTGGTCGGTTAGGAGGAGAAGTATTGACAGATGGACAACGTAAAGACAGATCTTTCCTTCCAGGTGGCGTCTTTAGAGCCAAGTCAGGCCTGCCTGGTGGCGGCTTTAGAGGAACAATTCCAGAAGAACTCAAATTTCCAGGTGGTGGCTCTAACGGGATCCCTAATGACACACTTGAATCTACAGTCGAATCTGTTTTCAGTTGGTCTGATTTGGTACTTAACAATCGATCACCAGGATTCTCAAAATCCTTGGCAGAATTCTGCAAACTATATGGAGGTTTTTGTGAAGAACCTGAGAGATGAATATCAAGTAGACATCAAGAAAACTATCAAACCTGAAGAAATAAAAAACCTTTTTTTATGTAATAATCTTTTAAAGAATTACCATTTGAGCACTCATTCCTACTTAAACTGAGAAGAGGCTTCTCATCAATTTGTACCCCTCCAAAGGTCCTAGTATACCAACAAAAGAGCAGTGTAGCAAGAAGAAATGTCAAGGTTGCAGTCGAAACAACAACAACAATAATCGTTGTATTATCAATACCGCCACCACCTGTTTCTGCTTTAGAAACCGTAAATGGAATTGGTTCTATATCTTTCTCCAAAGAATAATGATCATGATCTTTAGATGTTTTTCCAGAACTCACTTCAGCCAACTTGCGTCTAATAGGAACAGCATCACGGCTTCTAATCTGTTTATCTTCTACAAAAACAGGATTGTTATCAGTCAAATCGCTGGATTTAAAATCTTGAAGAGCTTCCACTGAATGATTAAACTCTGTTCCACAATCTGCACATAATGCTTCAACCTGTAGGCAGCCAGCATCATCAGTCATCGGATCTTACAGAGATTGTGGCTTAAGCAAAAGAACAAACACTTGGTGGGCATGAAAGAAACAAAAAATCAAACTTGCATTTGGTAATCTAAGTTTTCAAATGAACAAGAACAGAGTGGTACCGTTTCTTCATCCATCATTCCCTCCAAATTGCTCAGGTTACCAAGTGGAAGTTGGTGGGCATCTCTGTGGCTTTCTGAAATCATTGCTGCTGCCAAAGGGAAAAGTATAACAACAATTGCTATGACTGAAACCATCCCTTCGGCATTAATATTTTCTAAAACCAGAAATGTGGGTGCGTATAAGAATTCATATATATGATGAAATCATATGTAAATCAATGATTTAGACGACCAACATTGTAACATAATATCGTTGGTCACCAGTTAAAAACAAGGGAAGAACATTGAATTCTGGGTTTCTAATTCCCTCTTTCTACGGAATCGGTAGATAACACAGAAACCTTCGTCCAGATTCTCGAAAAAAATAAAGCAATCAATTGAAATCGAACGGAGTAACAAGCAATGTAAATTAAATGATTGAATTTCGGCCTGTTTTGATGAAATTTTTTCTTCAGGCGTCGATTGTAAGAAAGAAAGCTTCCATAAATGCCCGAATGATGGGGGAAAAGAAGCCGTAGAGCAGGTGCTTGAAGTATTTTAGGAATAAACAATAATGCTGTGTTCAATTATGCAGAAACAAAAAGATTTGGGAGTCGATCATGAACATGAAAGATGAAGATGAAGATAGTTGACCGTTGTGAATTGTTCTCGTATCCAATACCAAGACGGTTACATTCAATTTTGGATTATCAAATTAGGATTATACAGATACAGATTATTATTAAAATAATTAACATTTTTATTGATATAATAAGCAAACATTATAACATATTTGGTAATTTTGTATATACAATAAAAAGTGTTTGCTTAAACTATAACGGGATATAATACTTTTAAACAAGTGGATAAAAAGAATAAATGATGGTTTATAAAAGTATAAAAATCATAATTTTTATATATGGCAAAGTAGTATTACGTATTAATTATTACCCAGTTTTATGACAAGGATCTCATTACACACTATTGAAAACAAGTGGGGTTTTTTTTAAAGTGAATCAAAATAGTCGTTTGTTTAGTAACCGCACGTGGTGATATATTTGGATGGGAAAATGTTATTTGTCCTACTTCATCCTTCTAGCCACCGAAGGATGACACATGTGATTCACTAATTCTCTCTTCTCTCATCTCCCTCGTTGATTTTAACAATTTTCTTGATCTAGTGAGTAAGAAGATTTGACATAAGGATATAACACCTCTTTTTAATATGTTTAACATCTTCATTTGTCAACGGGATTATAAAGCAATGTCATAAACGCCATTAAGGTTGAAGTTGAATAAAAATTTAGGTTATATTTAAAATATCATAACTTGTAACATTTTGTTTTACTATAACTCTTAGCTTAATTAATCACAACCATCAATCATTCAAAAATATGACGGTGATCTCACTACTCTTTGACTTCTAAAATATCATAACTTGTAACATTTGGTTTTACTATAACTGAAATATCATATTAGTAATAAAATGAACTTTTGAGATAAATATCGTATTACCATCAAATTTATGTCTAAATGTAGCTAAAGATAATACGGTCAAAAAATATATGCTGATTTAGACCAAAATAAAAAATCTACGGTGGGCAATTTTGATACTTAAAAAGACAATATAGTTTGATGCTTCTCAATTTGACACAATAGTTTTATGAATGTTTGTTATAATACTTTTCTCTTATTTTGATCCTTCTATATTAATATATTTGAAACACACTACAAGAAAAAAACACTTTCAAACACAGTGACGCCATTTTGATTTTTAACGAAGACTTTTGTCGTCGCTGAAAGGTGTTTCGACAACTAGCAAGTGTTGTTCAGCTTATCACTCATACAAGTATTGTTCATGCAACATTTATGCACTTTAAACGACGTTATTTTGATGTTTTCTACCAAAAAAATTGAAGATTCAATATTTTGTTTTGTTTTTTTTTTGTTTTGATAAAGAATCAAACGATGTTAATTTATTTTAAACGGGTTTTTTCCTTCACGAAGCTTAAAATTATATTCTTGGGTCAAATATGCGTTTTGAAGTCAAAATTACAAAACATAGAAAAAATAATATATGCTGCTAGCAATATATAAACTTACGTGCATCTAAGGGTAAATAATAATGTGATAATTGTATAATGTGTATAGATAAGAAAAATGATGGTTAACATGTAAGAAGATAACATTTTGTCTTAACAACAAATGCACATATCCATCAATACTCCACTTGCTAAAGTAGCTACACGCCTACACATACCAAAACCCAGGAAACACACCAAAACCACACCTTTAAAGAGCCCACTAAAAACTCATAATACAGATGCTACAAATCAAGAAAATTGCATCTTAATTTTCCTTTAAAATGCAAGTAAACTTTTTGCTCAATTTCTAGAGTTAAAGATAAGGCCACTAATCTAATGCAACATGACAACACCTTCAAAGATTCTTCTGCATCATATTTCTTTTATCATAAAGATGTTCTTTTGTATAAAGTGATCTAAGTTGTGTGATCAAAAGAATGTAGCTTCCGAATCAAGACATATCTCCTCACTGTCCGATGTTTATGGTCACTTACTGTAAAAATATCAAAAAGACACGAAAATACGCTTAACACTTTAGATTCTTCCATATATTCCTAGAGAATATATTCTTTCTACCTTTTGTGTAGCTTCTAAACTATAAGAAGTCTTAAGCATCCAAACATAAACTCGGCTCAACTCTAGAAGAATGACTAGCGTACAACTTGAGGTTGTATCAGAAGACCATTCTCCACATAAATGGTGTGTTCCTTTAAAAGAAGACGTTTTTTGTGCCTTTATGGCGAAAGGAGGTTCAATCGTGCATAAGGTTTTTGGTGATAAATCGTTGTTTGGACCATTATTGTTTAAGAAATTCTTTGATCCATCGGATGCGTTTCCACTTTGGGAATTTGAACCAAGTGTGTTGTTGTCTAATCTTCAGAACCAGTGTGTGGATTGGTTTCAAACAGACGCGTGTTATGTTTTAAGATCCGAAATACCAAGTAAGTCTTTCCATCTGTTCATTTTGTCAAGAAGATTATCTTGTGCAGATGATCAACAGCAATATATATAAGTTAACCTCAATTATCTGAATAAGAATGATATCGCTTGATTATCCTCTTTGATTGGCACAGAATTAGAAAAAAACAGCATTCGAGTTTATGTTGAGAAAGGGAAGGTTGTGGAGATTAGTGGGCTATGGAAGCACAAGGGAGAATCAAGAACAATAGACTGGCGAAGTGGCGAATGGTGGGAACATGGCTTTGTTAGGAGGCTTGAATTGCCTGAAAATGTAGACTGGAAGAAAATCGAGGCGTATGTGAATAACGACAACATCTTGGACATTAGACTTCCAAAAACTTCATTGGATTCTGATGTATATCGAGGAAACGAAGGGGTGAGCAAAGATTCTGCATCTGCAAGCGCTTGATATATATAGCAGCACAAAAAGGTTTTTCTTTCTTCTTTTTTATAAAAAAGAACATACAAACTATATATATAAACACAAATTGCTGCATATTTGAATATGAAACATACAATAATGTTGTAGGAATCTTGAATTTTGATGTCTTATTAGTGCAAGACAACAAATTAAGAACAACAAGCAAGAAGGAAAGTTAAAAAAAATATATTCTTTTCTTTAATCTTTTTGTGGGAATTCATAAAAGAATCTATAAAGATTAATAAGATAAACAACAATTTACATGGAACCTTGTTATACCACAAACACGAAGCCATGAATGCTTGTTCTTTTGAATCTTTACGACAGATCGTGTTACCAAGTGTCAAGCCGGGTCAAAATCCATACGGGTTGCCAACAAATCCATGAAAAACTTAACAAAAATCAAATTCCAGTAGACATCTGAGACTGTACTTGTAATTCGATAGCCATGAATTGATACAAGCTAGATCAAGATTATTAATTGTACAGAAAAGTAAATTACAAATGAACTGTATGTCATGATTGCCATCTATATATAGTTTACTCAAGAATCAAAGGTAGTTGCACTTGTAATAATCTCCATCGCAGCGATCGGTTTGCAGGTTGCAAGTTGATGAAATTTGGTGGCATTTCATCGAACACTTTTAAGTCACCTTTTTTGACGATAGATATGTAAGTATTACTGTTTAATAATAAAATATACGAAAGTAAATAGTAAAAAACAAAAGGGGATGTAGCTCAGATGGTAGAGCGCTCGCTTAGCATGCGAGAGGTACGGGGATCGATACCCCGCATCTCCATATTTTAGCTCTTTTTTTTTAGTTTGGCCCCAAACCCGGCCCATCATGTTCTGATAGTAATCTGGGTTAGCCCAAACCAATGCAACTCGTCCAAAAATGTATGTTTATATATTATTAACTAATAACTACCACCGAATATAGAAAAACTTTGATAAAAATTTATAAAAAAATTTCAAACTTAATTCATAGTCATATTTTAGTCTTTGGATCAATTTTGTTAATGGTCCAGATAGGATTTTTAAATTTTGGGGCGAAGGGGCATTTTCGTAATCTCCATGTAATGTTTTTATATATCACATATGATTGTATACTTAAATCACCTGTGATTGTATATTAAAATTTTAAAATTATCTTTTTTACATAAATTTATTAAACACAACTCAATATTTATAAAAAAAAAAAAAAGTCAAAAAGACCTTTTAGATATTTTTTTAAACTCTTTTGCATACACGTGCCTTGTGATAATACTCTATCTAAATCAGGTTTTTATTGTTGTTTATCACATGGGTTTGTGAGTCAAATCTTGGACCCTCTTTGCAAATGACAATTACTAGATCTTTCTTACATCTTTTAAAAGAATAAAAATAAAATTTCTAATTTGCTAAAAAGATGGTAAAAAAAAATTATAAAGACGTAAAATTAATTATATATTCACTTGTTAGGCTAGGTAATTTCAATCAAAATCTAAAAAATTCAGTGACCCGATGTAACAACCTAAACCTCGTAATATGATTTGTCTGTTTTATCTCACTGGCTCATGATTTTGTTTTTAATATAAATTACTTGTTTCAAAAAGTCTTATGCTAGGAGATGTATCCACACTTGTATAAGACATGTCTCGTTCAGTCATTCCTCTCTCCAAAAGATATAAGACAAATGTTACACTCAGCCAGACGACAAGCAATTAAGTGGAAACCGGCCCGAAGTAGTTAATTTGGACACTGGACAGGTCTTTGGTCTATCGGTCTAGCAGAGTTTGAGAAATATTCTTTACAAAAACTAGCCTAACAATTAGAACACATTCCTCAGGTTGAAATCTAGAACACATTTTTCAGGTTAAAATCTGTATTTTATTTTATTATTGTTAAAGTACATTTTCTTAAACATATATATAGTTTGTAAAAATAATCGATATTTTTAAAAATACTGTTTCTGAACAATTTGGAATTAAATAAAGTGATATTAGAATTTAGAAATAAAAATCCAGAATAGATTATATAATATAGATGAGGTATGTGTTGGTGTTACTACTTTTAGTATATAATAATACCAAAAATAATTCGTCAATTATAGAAATAATCTTGGATAAGGGGAGATATTAAATAACTCAATTAATGATGGTTGATATTTGAAATTAAACAGAGCATAAAAAGTGGTTAGCACGTCACTAATATTGCACCTTGCAACCCTTTTCAAGTTTACTAGTTTATTGACCAGTGCGAAGTGTATTTGAGATATTAAAATTTTTAAATAAAAATAATGCAATAAATGAAATATTACCGAAAACTTTTAATCTTTTTTTACTTCTAACACGTGCAACGCAACATATAATTGACCATGTGTAAACACAAGTTTTCTGATGAATAAACCGACTTCCGAAAATGATTGTACTTGACTTTTAGGAATACTCACTACTATTAATGGATAACAAAAAATTAAGAATATACTAATTTTAAAAAAGTGTCATTTTACAATAAAATTTACACCAAAACGTAGATAAAAATGAAACGGTCGTAAATATATAATTACTTTTTATCTAAACAAATTATATCACAAACTATTATACATAATTTATAAATAGCCCAAAATTAATTACATTAATTTATAATTTTTATAAAACCCTCTCATATTTTCTTAAAAGTCCATCACATGTTTTATAAATCTCCCTCACAATTTTCATTAAACCCCTCCAATTTATTTAAAAATTGAAATGATCAATTTTGCAATTGATTTAAAAGTCCGATCTTGCCAAAATTGATTTTGATAATGGATTAATTTACAATTGAGGGTTCCTATTGGTTGATTAAGATTGATTTAATAATTATTTTTGAAAAATTTGCATACCTTTTATATATAGATAGATAGATAGATATAGAAATATATAAATACTAAATTAACTAGATAAAAATCTGGATATATAAATTATTTATAAAAAACGATTTTTTGGCTTAAAATACGTGTCTAAATGTATGTTTAAAAAGATATGACAACATATGGTAATATTAATTGACGGCGAATATTATGAAAGAGAAAGCATATAAGGTATGTGTTAACTGTTGAACGAATTAGGCATATATAAGTTAACTAGATTAAATACCCGTGTAATACACTGGTTGGTTTTAAAATAATAAATGTTAAACATTAATAAAAATGATAAATAATTATAAGAAGCGAAAGATTTCAAAGTTTAAAAATGGTGACAAAAGAGGTCAACACCAAAACCAGCTATGGAAGTGTCGACGCAAGAAAATATACATGATGGCAAAAACATAGTATCATAATACGAATGATGTGGTTTATTTTTTTGTACAAGTCAACATTATTATCATTACAATGATAAGCAAAAGGGAAATACTAATTTGTTACACTTAAAAAAAGTTTAAATTGACTAAAAAATATATTAAAATGATAAAACTAAGAATTTGGATAAATATGATATTCTAAAAGTTTATAGGAGTAAATATGATATATAAAAGTTAAGACGGTGAGATTATTTAAGGTTTAATAAGGGCATATATGAAATTATCTATAATAATTATGATTTAAATCATATAATTAGATGTTAAATAATTACGATATTTAAAGTTATAAGTACCGTGAAATTTTAATTTAAATTGAAGATTGAAATGTAGTTTTATTAAATAACAATTATCTACTCCACGATATATATATATTAAAAATATAAACTAAATCCTATGTATAATGTTTTTAAATATAAAGTAATAATTTTTTTTGAATTTTATTAATACTTTATTTATCTTGTATCTTACTACCTTATCTTATATTAGAATTGAATTTGGATAATTTTTGTATTGGTTAGTCACATTACTTTGACTCTAGAAAGTCAAAATCAAAATTTAAAACTTAAAGAAATTAACGGTTAAGATTAAATCGTATATTAAATGAAGGGTTCAGATCATCTAATAACTTTTTGATTAGTCACATTACTTAGGCTAACGGACATTTGATTTTCTGTTAAGTCTCCCTCAAGTGCCTTGCACATGAGGGTATTTTGGTCATTTTACATACTATCAAAACTCTCTCCTCTTTCTCATCTCACTCTTTCTCCTGCTCTCTCTCTGCCCGGGAATACCCTCCCCACCGCCACCATGAATCTGCCACCACCATGATGAATCTCTCTTTCATCTTTCTCATCTCTCTCACCTTTTTTGCACTGCCAAACCCACCAGATATGAACACAAAATGTATAAAATTACAAATCCAAATCGTTTCTTGCTTGATTTCGAGTGAAATGATCAAAAACAAATACCTAGGGTTCTTTATAGTTCCCCAAACGCCACACCGCCACCAAGAATCTGCCACCACCACCCCACCGCCACCATGAATCTGCCACCCCCGCCGCACCGCCACCGTGAATCTCCCACCAACGCCACACCGCCACCATAAATCTGCCACCACCGCCACGAGTCTCCTCTCTCTTTCTCACTCACTCTCTCTTTCTCGCTCACATAGATCTATTCATGGTGGAGTAGGGTTACGGTGGAGTCACCACCGCCACGATGGTTGTCATCAGATATGTTCAATATAACATTAAAAGATCTGTTCACGATGGTTTCCATCAGATCTGTTTATGGTGGTGGTGGAGTCGCTGAAATAGGGTAAATGTGGCAGTGGCGGCGGCTATGGTGGAGTAGGTGAGAAAGAGAGAGAGAGAGAGGAGACTCGTGGTTTCCATCACATCACACCACCAGATCCTCGGCGGCTATGGTGGAGTCTTCAGATTTGTTCATGGTTTCCATCAGATCACACTACCGCCACATCTACTTCCTCTTCGTTTACAAATTTAAAAAACCCTAATCGATGGTAGGATAAACGGGAATCTGTTATTCACCATCGTCAAATCCAAAAAACCCTAATCAAAAAACCCTAATCGGTGGTAGGAGCTTCACCATCTTACCCTAATCGATGGTAAGATCTTAGATCTATTCTTCACCAAGGTGAAGAGAGAGAGAGAGGATGAGAGAGACGAAGATCTTGGATTTTGGCAGAGAGAGAGGACACATATTTGGTACATGTTTGTTTGGTACTAAGGTATAGTTATTGTTTGGTAACAAGAATAAGGAGAGAAGTATGTTTGGTTATAAGGATAGTTTTTTAAATGACTAAATTGATGTGCAAACATGCCCTTAATAGAAAATCAAACGTCCGTTAGCCTAAAGGATGAAAAGTGTTACAAAATGTCAACCACATGAACGATTTCTGTATTTTTTGATTATAAAGGACCAAATGTGTTACTTTTTACAAACCACAGGGACTCTTTTTGTAATTTACTCTAATATCTTTTTGAATCCCCTTAAATATATTCATGTTGTAATATTGCATTCTTATATGTTTTAAGTTCACGAAACGATAATTTTATGATTCATAATAATTTACTCATGTTTCAAGCTATATGGAAACAGGATACAAACGTTGTTTTTTTATTGTAATTTGTTTGAAAGACCAAAATTCGGTATTTATTTAGACCATGTGTATCCATCACACCTTTCATACAGCCACATCAGCATCTCACCATTTTCTCATCACATCATACAAACCCCTGCATCAATCACATGCTTCACATCCTTTTTCTTTTTCTTTTTCTTTTTTTTTTCTTCTTTTTTCTTTTTTTAACATAATTTAATTTTTAAAACAATATAATATTATAAAATACATTAAATAACAATATAACTTTTAATATTAAAAATAAAAAATTACATAACTTAAAAAGATAAAAAAATACAATCTACCACCCGTATTTTTTTTTTTTTTGATAATTTCCTTTCGTTTATTAATCGCATCCAACGCTTCTGCCGTGAGATGATCGTGCCGGCCATAGACAAAATCGAAATCTTTGCTTTCTTGTCTTTCTTTCATTATCTGGTTTTTCTCTCTTATCGACTCGGCTACGTTATTCATTGCTTTTATTTTTTCTTGCTCGGTTTTCATCACTTCTTCGTTCTCGGATAAGAACTTCCCAACGAAATCCTTGAACTCCGCCATCACATCCATGATACCCGAGCCCGAGCCTTTTCCCATGTCTTTTTCTTTGCTAGCTCGTTTAGATTTGTCCCGGCCCGGTGGGCGTATCGGCTCGTGAACTTCAACATCATCGTCATGCTCGTCGATGTCTTCTAAGTTGAGGTCATGTTAACCCCGACATTGGAAGACGCAGTGTGTGGGTAGATGGGTCCGAAGACTTGCTCCTTTTAGATGGTCTTTCAACCATCATTTGGGGCACATTTGACCATTTAGGATGGTCTTTCAATTTCCTCCATGCCTTCTCGTGAGCAAACGCTTAATTTTTATTTTCTACCCGATATTGTTTATTGGCTTTCTTGAGCATGTCCACCTCACTCCATCCGGATTGAGGGCTGTTGGCGAAATTATTGTACAAGCCATCGAACAAGGTTATTTTTTTCCGCATATCGTTCCACTTGCCCGTGAGTTGGTCTTTGGTGCGTTCAATGTAGTCCATTCTTTTTTCGTTGTAAAAATCACGCACCTTCCCCCAAAAGTTTACTAAAAATAATAATATATAAATATATTAAATAATAATATATACATTTAAATAATAATACATAAATATATTAAATAATAATATATACATTTAAATAATAATACACATATATACATATATATATATAAATACTAATAATACTTACTTGCTTTTTGGTTGTTGCCGGTTACACAATTCTCGGATATTGTAACCCATGCCATAGCCAACAAAACCTCTTCCCCGGCACTCCACGGCACCACCCTTCTTTTTCCTTTTTGCCCGGGATCGGGTTGTGTTTCAGGTACCACCTCCTCACGTGGGGTGTCGGGAATAGCCTTCTCGTCCTCATCTTCCTCCATCTCTGGGTCATCACCCGGATACCCACCTTGAAGGAGGTTTGTAAAACCACCTTGAGTCATGTTTTGAAAACCCGAAAAACCCATTTGGAATTGATTCAACACCGGGGGTTGTGGCTGGTAAACTCCACTATGAAAACCACCGGGAATAGGAGTAGGTGAATACATCGGATATTGTTGTATATTTTGGATGTAGTTCGGTGGTGGAGATGACATCCCGAACATGTTATCCGGGGGGGACGGTTGCGAGCTCGTGCCTTTTCCCGTCTTTGAAACCCGTCGTGGGGTTTTGAACGATTGTTTGCCCTTGTCCATTTGTGAAATATATTTTTGAAGAGAGAAAATATGAATGTAGAGAATAGATGAGATGAGTAAATATTTGTGTGAAAAAAAGGATTGATTGTATGTGTATTTATAGGAGATAAATGATTTAAAAAAATTTAAAAACCCCCCAACGGCTACCCCAACGGTCGACCACCCCTCCCCCTTCTCCTCTTTCACTCGCGCGACCCGACTCACGTATGTGAGCGTGAGGGCTGCCTCACGAGGGGCGGCGATGGTGTTCACCCTCGTGAGCGCCTCTCACGAGCCCCATCACTGCCCCGATGCACACGGTCTTATAGCTACTAAAGGTACAAGTAGGGGTTACTTTTTCTTTTTGAAAGTCAAAAATTATTATTTTATTATAATCTTAAACCAACATGAACAAAGAGAATTAATCTATGAGAGGTATATATGAACTGTTACATCAACAGCTGCACACTAGCAAATTACATTTAAATAGTGACTAATAAAACTTCAAATATTTATTTTTTTAGGTAAAATATGGTTTAATCGTCAAAGTTTTTCTTGAATTTTAGTTTAACTATCAATGTTTTTTTTAATAATTTAACCATAAAGTTTTATTTGATGATCTTTTTAATCCTTAAGTTTTGTTTGATTTTAACTTTTACCCATTTGTTTACCTTATAATTGCTTAACAGGTTAATTAAACTATCCCTTTAATTTTTTTTATAGTGTTCTTCATCTGTTTTTGAGTTCAATATTTTTTTTTTGAAAGGCAAATACCATTACCAAAATCAAAAACCCAGTTTACAACACGAAGGTTTGCAAGAAGCAAACCCATAAATTCTCAGCCACACACCCAATATGACCTTTTCAAAACATACAGCTAACCACTTACAAGCTATCAACAATAACACTACGGACCAAACTTTGATTAAACCCACCATCGAACATTAAGCCATTCTACAACTGTAGTCATATTACCTTTCGATCTGTGGAGCAACCAAGCATATGTTTGTTGTTGAAACTCTATGAACGCTGCTGTCAATTCTTTCTTCCCGTTCTCGAATACCAATTTGTTCCGGTTTCGCCAAGTCAGATATAAAAAAGCCCATATTATTGTCTGCCATCTGTTTGTCATCCTCTCATTATTCCATGAGCTTTGATGACAACTTAGAAGCTCACGAACTGTTGAGATATTAAAGTCCCCACGTTGCCACCATGTAAACACCTCTTGCCACATCCTTCTCACCTCTCTGCATAGTATCAGGGCATGATCTATATACTCCAATTCCTCTTCGCATCTTGGACACTAAACTGAGTTCAAGTCGATTCCCATGTTATCAATCACCGTTCTAGTCGGTAATTTACCTCGAATTGCTCTCCAAATGAAAAGCGATACCTTCTTTGGAATTTCTTTTATTAACTTTGTTTCTTCGACACTTGATCCTTCCTGTAGTATTTTTTCATCTAACAATAATCTTAATTTTTTTACTAAGAACTCACCATTAACATCCAGCCACCAATGATCAGCATCTCTCTCGGTTTGCTTCGGTTTCTTTTCTCCTATTACAACTAACATTGCCTTGAGTTCCCCTATTTCTCTACCACGAGTCTCTCTCCTCCATTGCCACTTCCACACCCATTGTCCTTCCACGAACTCCCCTCTGCTGCTAACTGTTGCTTCCTTGTTTTTTTCTAGTCTGTACAATCTGTTGAAGACATCCATTAGTCGAAATTGCCCTGACCAATAAAACTAATATGTGACGATGAACGCAAACAAAGACAAACTCAAATCAATCAAACAAAATGGTAAATCATAGTTCATTCTTGTATGATTTCAAGAGACCCAAAATGGTTAATCAAGAAACCCACATTTTCATACTAAAAAAATCAAATGAAGCAGATAAAATACCAAAAACTATCTCAAGCCAAAAGTCGATTAAATCATAAACCGAACAAAACCTAGCTAGGTATTCCTCAAGCTAAAAATCGATTGAACAAGAAATCAGAACATATATTGGTTGACACCTCACCTGAAATCAAACCATCTGGATGAAACCCTCACCAGAAATCAAGATGAAACTCGTATTCTTAGAGACGAGAAGACGCTTCTCAATAATCTAAAGCAAGATCCAACATGATGTAAGTTTAGTTCCAATGAACAGGGTTGTCAGGATACAATGATTTCTCGCTGTTAACTCCAACTCCTTGAACCATTTTAGTAAATTTCTCGTGAAACCCTAGTTTGAAAACCTATTCTCTGAAATCCTCACTTGACATCAAGATATTTTTTTCACTGGTGTGAACGAAATCAAGGATCTGGAATGAGCTGGTGGCAGTGATGGTTATGGCGGTGGCGGAGGTTATGAGTGGTGACGGGTTTGGTGGCGGTGGTGGTTTGGTGGGAGGGAAAGAGAGAGGGGATGGATCATGGGGGCAGACGTGAAAGTGGCGGTGGTGGCGGCGGCGGTGATGGTTATGGTGGCGGTGTTGGGGTTGACGGTTGTAGAGGTTTTGGTGGGAGGGGGTTGAATGGTTGAGGGCTTTGGACTATGGTTTTGTGGTGTTTGGATTAAAGGATAGTCAAAAGTTGGAGAGATTAGGGGTTGATTGGTTAAATTTGACTTGTTATTGTAGGTAAAAATGATTAAAGTAACAATAAATGAAACTTTATGGTAAAACCATTCACAAAATAATTTTGATGGTTAAACCAAATTTAAACAAAAACTTTGATGATTAAACCATATTTGACCCATTTTTTACAGTCTTTGTTGAAACCGTTAACAATAATACTTAAGATACTTGTTTACTCTTTATATCTGGCTCTAATCTTTACTACTCTATAAAACATTTAGCTCTTTTTAAGACAATTTTTTAAGTTAAGCAGTACAAGTAATATAGCATGCTTTACTACTTCCAGCAACAATCTTAACACTTTTAAAATGGTACAACTGTCATTAAATTCATGACAGTTTTTTATAATTAATTTTTTGACAATTTTAAAGTATTCATTATGTATTTAAATTCTGACAATTTTATGTAATTTAAGTTTTTAAAGTGTTTAAGATCATTGTTGAAACATATTGTAAATAATGCTATTTGAATTGTACTATTTTATGTAATCGGTTTCGGTTTTTAAACCGAATTTGAAAACGGTTTCAGTTTTATGTAATTAAAGTATTTATGGTAATCGGTTTCGGTTTCTAACCAAATTTGAAAACGGTTTAGGATTTTTCAGTTACGGAGCGGTTCGGATTACGGTTAAAACGGTTTATATCCAAATTTTGAACACCCCTATGTCGACAAATGAAACTATTTTACCCCGCCGCATCGCGCGGGTAAAATACTAGTCTATAGCAATAGATGCAATTGGGTCTAAACATAATATCATAAATTGCCCTTTACGCTCTTTGAAGAAAAGATAATTATGATGCTTCGAAATCATATAAGCTAGAGTTATCTTCCAAACCATTGATTGTGAAGATGATAATCTCCTTGAATCATTCGAAATTAGTGTTTTAAAAGAATATCCACCATTAAATTTTAGATTCCACCACAACTTTGTTAATTGCAGTGGTCACATCAAGTTAGATAAAATGAGTGGCCACTCCATACCTTCTAACTCGTCCACTTTTCACTTTTTGAAGTTTTTTTTCAACTTCAACCTTAAATATTTTATGTGTAATATTATACTGGATGAAAGTTATATCAATAAAAATACACTAAAACACAGTAATTCATATATTTACCATCAAGTATTATATAACACAAACATAAATATTTAAATTCGTAGTTAAAAAATAATTTAAAAAGTTAAAAGTAAACAATATTATCAGAACAAAGTAAGTATTAGAGTTTAAAAGCATAGAGAGTGAAATATTAGATGTATAGCAGAAGCATAAAGAGTGATAACTAGTTTTCTTTTTTATTTCTTTGTTGCTTTTTACTATAAATATGTCAAAACATCCATTTTATTCACAAATAGATTCTTTTTCTTAATAGGTCTATTTTATTTTTTCCTTCTTTTTATCTTTCATATAATCTCAAAGGGTGTTGCTAAATCAACATCCCTATTACTAAAATACACCCTAAATCTACAAGTAAATATACTCTAAATCTAAATCCTAATGAAGAGATATTGTTACTATAATAAAATACTAAATTAAAGCTATAAATACATCATATATGAGAATTTTTTTATTTTTTTCTTTTAACTAAGTTTTTGTTTTGTAAACTTTATTAAAAATATATTTATTAACTGTTTTTA
Organism: Pulicaria dysenterica; assembly: GCA_947179395.2. NCBI lineage: Eukaryota > Viridiplantae > Streptophyta > Magnoliopsida > Asterales > Asteraceae > Pulicaria > Pulicaria dysenterica. Next base: position 13,380,694 of record OX359291.1, read on the forward strand.
TTTTAAGAAACAAAGCATTTTTTAAATATTTAAAAAATAATATTAAACCATAAGATTTGTTCTAGAAAATTTTATTTTTTATAGTTTAGGTTTTATTTTTTATATAATAGTTATTTTTCATCTTATATTGTAGTGTTGATATAAAATGTGACGAGCGATGACAATAACATCTCTAATGTGACTTCACCATTTTTTACCGATCAGGTATGATGCTTACATTGATTTTAATATTTTTATGTTCATAACATTTACATATTTTTGAATAAAGAATATTTAAATTTTAGGTGTTTTTGTCCCTTGAAGAGTTGATGGAATGGGTGCAAAATACAACGTTATCACTTGGTTATATTATTGTAATAAAAAGATCAAAGAAAAAGAAAGGTGTGGTGTCTTACGTCAGACTTATATGTGACCACGGCGGGGATTACAAGTTTCAAAAAACAAGTAAAAAAATCAGGCGCCATAAAGACCAATTGCCAATTCCAATTGGTAGGTTTTATTTAAAATAACATGGTGGGTGGACCTTGAGGATGATATGTGATAAACATAATCATCAACCTGCACAGTATATGGAGGGGTATACTTATAAAAGGCGGTTGAAATAAAATGAAACAAATTGGTGGATGACTTGACGAGTAATAATGTTGCACCACGTGACATATTGTTGACATTGAAAGAGCAAGACGAGAATAATGTTTCTACACCAAAAACTATATACAATGCACGGCAAAAACTTTGTTCATCCCAGAATTCTGGAAAATCTCCGATGTAGGTTTTTATGTTGCTTTTGAACGATAAACGCTTTATTACCAAGTATAAAAATGTTCTTTATGGAAACTTTTATTACAAAAGTTTATTTATTTATTATAAACATGTTTGTTACATTTATGAAAAAAGGAATCTAATTATAGAGAAAGAAATTTAGAAGTATAGTTGTATTAATTATCGAATACTTATAATTTGGAATGAATATAAGATAATCTCTTCCATCTTTAATTTTGTCGCAAGAAGGAACTGCTCCGTTCACTTATGTCAAATAGTGTTTGATAATGAATTTACTTTATTTGGGGGGATTAGTTAAGACAAATAAATAGGAAAGGAAAATGGAAATGGAATACAAAGGAATGAAACGATTATCCTTGAGTATTATCATTACCATTAATATTGTTTAGTTCATAAAGATAATCATGATATGTGTGTACAGGGGAAGGACGGTGGCAACGATGGTGTTAGAAGTGGTTAGTGGCGGTGAGGCGTTTGTGGTAGCAATAGTGTCGACGGTGATGAGGACTTATAGTGGGTTTTCGGACTGATAGTGGTGTCAATGAAGGTGACGATCAATGGCGATTTGTGGTGACGGTGATGGTCTACGATGACGGTGATTGTGATAGGTAGTGATGGTGGAGGTAATCAAGGGTGGTGGCGATGATGGCGAGGGGTGATGGTAGTGGTGGCAAGCGACAAGCAGTTGCGGTGGTGATGGTTGATACACGAACAATTGAATCCATTATTCCCGATCTAATGGTGAATAGTTCATTACACATTAATAGCTGATGATTCATCACATTCCAACCAACCAACATCGTTGATCATTATCATTATCATTCCTTACACTTTAAACTCCCTAACCAAGCACCTCTTAGTGAATTCATTACGAGCAATGAAGATTGTGGTTGGTTGATGTGTGACCAATACTGTGTTGTGTACGGGAATGTAATGATCAACACGACAAAATTCTATATGCTCTTACATTTATAATGTTGGGACCGATAATTTGATTTAACATTTGTATATGATATGTATAGCTGTCAGATATATTGTTTTGTATGACAATACAATTTGTATAAAGTGAGAGGCTTTATTTTGATGATTTAATCTATCAATTTGTCAATTCAATCTTTCCAAGATTACATGTGCATTCCATATGTACTAGCTCAGCCTACATGCATGCACTTGCTAATTCTCGTTCGGTCCATATAAGGGTTACATCAATAATAAAGTCATCTATGTTTATTCTAGGCAGTAGGCTCAAGCTTAAAGAACATATGTAAAATCTTATTAAATTAATATACATGATTTGTAATAATTAAATCATAAAAAAAATTATGATTTCTAAATGATTTGGAAATGATTCTAAGAATAGAAATTGGATGTGGGGAGGATCTTTAAGCTTGTATGGAATACTGAAAAAAAGCATTTGAGAATGCTTGTCAACAAAGCAAAATATCTTTTTTTTATATTATATTCATTGGGTCATCTTTACGCCAATACACGACCAATTAACAATATTAATCAAACATAAAATATATATTTACACAAAATTCTATATATTGATATACGGTAACAATTGGTAAATTATGGTTAAAGTGATCTAGTCAACCGACAAAAGGATAGATTTTAATTAATAAATGATTAATTAAAACATTATAAGCATTTTCTAATATGAATAAAAGGCTAGGATTAATAATATGTATTAGATATTCCAAACTATTAATTTGGATACAAAAATTGATTAATCTATTTGGGAAAATATTGTTTAGGTGGCTTTTTGTTCTAGAAAATTTAGGAATCTGTTGAGTCAAATCTTTTGGGTGGGTTTTAAGTAGGGGTGTTCAAAAAAACCGAGTAACCGAGAAACCGACCTGCCCCGCGTGAACCGAAACCGAAAAAACCGATACTCGTAAAACCCGCGACCCGAAAAACCCGAAAACTAGGGTACCCGCTAAACGCGGGGCGGGTACGGTTTTTAAATTTTGATATCCGCGGGTACCCGCCCCGCCCCGTATGCTTTAATATATATATATATATATATATATATATATATATATATATATATATATATATATATATATATATATATATATATATATATATATATATATATGTATGTATATATGTATATATATTGTTTAATATGAAATAACAAAGCCATTAGAAAAAACTTAAATTCCTCAAAACTACCTAACTTACTTCTAGTAGCCAATACCGTCTCCCCCACTTCATTTTTTAGTTTTGATATAGAGAATTTGCAAGCCTACAACTATCAAGAGTTCAAAATGGAGACACTGAAATCGATCAGAAGTGTCAACTTTGATCATATCGTTTTTTTTGTTTTTACGAGGTTCTCATCGAAGATTTGTTTGATTTCTACTAGTGATTTATTCATTATTGTTGAATTTTTTCTACCGTTGTTTATTGTTATATTATGAATCTAAACTTGTTGAAAACATCAAAAATAAAAAAAAGTTCAATTTTAGGGTACCCGTGACCCGAACCGTGGATACCCGCCTCCCTTCGGGTACCCGCACAACGGGTACCCGCTGCTTGCGGTTCGGTTTCGGTTTTTGAAATTAGATACCCGCCCCGCGGTTACGGGTTACAAAAAAGCCACTACCCGCCCCGCCCCGCCCCGTGAACACCCCTAGTTTTAAGAATGGAAAGAAATTTTTTTTATGTGAGAATAAGTTTAGGAAACTTTCGGTTATGTAACAAATTTTCTAGACATTTTAAATTAGAAAAAAAAAAAAATGAGAACGCTTTGGTTTGTGAAGTTTGGATTGGTTGGTTGATCCTAGATGGATGGTGTTGGTTTCTCGAGATGGGTTATTTGAAGTTAGGAAGCCATGTTTGTTGGATCGGTAATTTCTTAAAGTTGATTTGGAAGAGCCATGGTACCTTGTGGGGGTAGACTTACTTCTAGGATGTAACTATGATGCCTAGATAGCGTATTATGTCTTTTAGGATTTGGTAGATACTCAGTTCTTTGGGCTTCATCTATGGCATCGCGCAAATCCGTCCTCATTCATATTGTAGCTCGGTACTCATAAGACAAAACTTTCACAAACCGGTTCACCGTAGAAGCATCATCATAACAGTACCTCTTTACGTGAATCCTTTCTAATTCCGGCAACTCCAAGTTATAAGCATGATCCAAGTGTTTGTACACTTGAGTGGTGTTTGACCGACAATGATGAGATCAACGCATATCACACTAGGAGGGTTGAAGAAGGGCCTAGATATAATTGTTGACTGATTAAGATAGTGAGATTGACTATCACCTGAGAAAGGTCAATATTTAAGAAAGAAAGAATTCTAGTCCGGGTTCTTTTTTATCGAAGAGGCATTGACATTCCTTTTACCTCATGATATTTGCGTGAATAAGTTGTGGAAAATATCGATCATGTTCTTCTCCGATGTTGACTCCCCTTTATTATTGGGTCTAGAGTATTTACGTGGCGAGGTTTAGGTGATTTTATTTTGTGGATGTCAAGCAACTACTTAATTTCAGAGTGGGAAGTATTGCAATAAAAATTCAAAACTAAATGGAAAGTATTTATGCGGTCTTTTCCTATATCTTCTTTGAAGTTATAGCAATAATATTATTTTAGTATGAAAGAAATCGTCCGATCTTGGACTTGTTCATGGACCTTCATCGGAGAACGTTTCTTTGGGTCAAAACGAGAAATGGAACAGTTTAGAATCGAGTGGTTTAATTGATGCTTGCATCTTCTTCTATAGCTTGAAAGAGGAAACAAAAGTAGCTATTGTTTTGTAACCTTTGTTTCGTATCATTTGTTGTCGTAAAATTAACCGAAATTGGTCGTAAATGGTATGATGCGCAAACCCACAAGAGTGATCTTAGACCAATCACAAAGTTCAAGGGTGTATTCTGTTAGTTCTAAATTCAGAGGGGTGTATTCTGTTAGTTCCAAGTTCACAGGGGCATGGGCTTGACAATGATTATCTACTCTACCCTAACGGGTCTTTTTTATTTTTAATTTTGGTAGTACCGCCAGATTCCTGTTTAAAATATTTCAAAAAAACCCTGCCCTACACCTATACCCTCCTCCTTCAAATAATTAACAATATTTATATATAAAAAATTATATTTTTTACCATTATTTTCTCATAATTCATCTCTTCGTGTTTCTAGTCATTATAAGATACGTTTTAATTTACTAATTTTTTTCTTACTTTTTTATTAATTTTAATATTTATGTTCATTTTGAAATAAATGAATATAGAGCCTCTATTTAAAAGTTTTACCATTACATTAAATAATAATGATCACGTGATGTTTGATTGTTTCTGCTTTAATTATTGTAGGAAGTGATTTCTAAGTCAAAAATTTACTTCATTACTTCATGCACCTTAATTATTGAAATGGAGTTAGTTCCACTATCCGCTTTACTACTTTACACCTTATAAAATAAGTTATATCAAAATATTTTCCTCATGAATAATTAATATACCTATATAATATACAGGTTAGCTTAAAAAATAATTTAAATATTAATAAAAATGTATTAAATAATAAATAAACACGAAAGAAATGGAACTTTAAAAAATTAAGACAATGTCAACATTGAGATTGTGAAAACGTCGACGCGAGGTTGTTGGCAGACGTGAAAGGTAGAAAAATGATGTCATGATACGAATAGAGATACTTATATTTCTTAAAAAAGCTACCAATCAATTGTTACAATTAATACAGTAAAGTCAAATATTTATTGGTTAAAATAATAAACATTTTAAAATGACTATAAATTATTTTAAAAAGATAAATTAGAAATTTGATTAATGATATTTTAAAATATTATAAAGGGTAAATATGATATTTGTAAATTAAGAGACAAATATGATATTTTAAGCTTAAGAAAATATAAAGATTTATTTAAATAATTTTAATTCAGTTTTGACTTAGAAAGTCAAAATTAAAATTCTAATTTTGATTAAATGGTTGATCAAGATTAGTTAATTAAATTTATATTATTAAATGACATGTTATAATTGTTTAATAAATCTAATACATGTTAGTCTTTTATTTATATTAGAAGAGTTTAATAATTATTTTTAAAGAATGATGGATTTTAAAGTGAACACTTTTTTAGTTTTTTAGAAGTAATAAATTATAAAAGTTAAGTACACAGTCTAGATCCAAAGTAAAAAACTTTCCATACCATTTTATTAACCATGAATAAACCATATAACACTAATTTTTGTTATGGCCAGTTTAATCCCGTTCTTGTTTGGTTCATGTTTGTTCCAATATAAAAAACAATTTCAAAATTATTGAAACGATATTTTTCAGGCAATAGATTATATTAAATCGAAGTGCAAAATGCATTAAAACACAGCAAACGTTGTCTTAATTTTTATTGTATACAATCAACTTTACTTCTAAAAAAATAATGCATCCAACTTTCATAATCCGCACATTATATGCAACGTGTTTTTATACTATGTAAGTTATGACAACATTCATTGTATACAATGATAATCAAACAATAGACACATTAAAAAGTTGTTTACATACAATGAGAATGAGAGGATTATGAAAGTTAATTGTAATATTTTTAAAAATTTAAAGTTGGTTGTATACAATGATAACTAAGACAAAAATTATTAGTTTTTAAATCGAAATCAAAAGTTTATTTTGACCTATGGTCGGTGCCGTATGAAACTTGTCTTTAAAGCTCAAATTAATACGATATAATTCAATAATCTGTTACATTAATTTCAAATATTTGACTTGCTTGTTACAAAACCCTAAATAAAAATTACAAAACTTTAATACAACTATATTATTTATATAGGGTAAATGATCTATGTACTAACACCATCTAATTTAAATGCTGCTACACTCATAGAGTATTTAGTAATTTATGTCATTTGACTATTTAGTAATTTAATAGAGTAGTAAGTGCGGTACCGCCTAAGTTAGGTGCTGCTAGTTGCATGAATCATTTACCCATTTATATAAATCTATTTGTACAAAAAACATTTAACCGTAAAATAGGATGCACAAAACCGAATATGTTTAAGAATCGAGACGAGTAAGATACATGGGGTGTGTCTGGCGAAATGTTATGAGACTTTTGGAGATGAAGCTTGTAGTTTTTAGAGAAATAAACTTCATATGGGAAAAACTTTATTTGGTTACAGAAACTTAATCTTTAATTTTAGAATTACAATTACGACTGCTTTATCAAACCTAATATAAACACATGATGTAGAATTAGATTAATATACGTGTTTAATTGTTAAAAAAATTAAATAAATAAAAACTCCGGCTAAAAAAAAAAAAACTCTGACCAAACTCAAAAAACTTAACCTTAGCTTGTGATTGGTTATATCAAACGTACCAATAATTTAAATGAAAGTTATTATATTCATTAATATTTTGTTTTAAAGCGGCATAATATTATTTTGGTACGGTGGGTGTATCAAGTGTACCTAAAATACTCCAACGCTCAATTTCACATTAACTCTTTTCACCTTTGCTTCTTTTTTAACCCGTCAATATCACACCTAACACCACCCAACCCAAGGGAGTAAAAGTTAAAAATAAAAAAAATTCAATTTTTTTAGAATATCCCATTTAATAAATATATCCTTCTTTCTTGGTTTTCAACTTTTCTTTAAATAATTTAAAATATTATTTAATTAATTAAATTTGATAAATAAAATAAAATGGATTACCGACCAGTTTCGTCATGATATTACAATCGCCTGCATCACACCCTTCCCTGCAAATTAAAGCAACGGCTCTGATTGCAAACTCATACAAAGCATTTTGATTCCAATTTCTGGACCCACAAGCACAAGCACAAGCTCCTCCCACACTTCTTCCTTCTGAATTACAAACCCTTTTTTATTTGTCTGGCAAATTTGTTTTTTACCCTTTCTTTTTTCTGGGTTTTGTTTTTGTTTTTCCCTTCTTGAGTGTTCAAGAACATAGAAGAAGATCTAAGGAGCTTTGTGGGGTATTTTGATGAAACTTTGCTAAAGATCTGAAAAAGAATGGTGGGAACGGCTAACGGTAACGGTAGCAGAACACCAACTTCACAACGGCAAGCCTTTTCGATTGTTAATGGCGGTCAAGATCCGGGCATGCGGTCCGGACCCGGGAGCATTGCCGGGTCGGAT